>JAODKE010000091.1:94148-135114 GCA_026779605.1 Mormyrus hasselquistii
CCTCCCCTCCCCTCCATTCACACCTACTTGGCTGTCCGGCCCCCATTCACACGTGCTTGCCTGGCTGGCTGCGCTTTCACTCAGTGGACCAGGCGGCTCCCTCGCTCCCTTTTCCTCGCCATTACCCTCAGTGGACAAGGCAGCCGCATTTTCTGCTTAGTGTACCAGGCGGCCGCATTTCTCTTTAGTGGACCAGGTGGCCGCACTCCCACTTCGCCCGTCCATGGGGGCATGTTCTTCCCCAGAGACACACGCCACTCCTGGAGAGGTGGGGGGGTGGGGGCTTAAGCCTCGGCTCCCTGGGGCCCAATGGTGCGCCGGGTTCTGGGGGGTTTGGGGGGGAGACCACCCGCTTCTGCAGGGCCCGGCTTCTGCCTACCAGAAAGCTCCAGGGATAGCAAGAGGGCCCCATGTCAGCGGGCGGCTGCGGGATGGGCCCACTAAGCCCCATCCCTCCCACTACTCACCCGACTAGTCCCCAAATCCTCAGCAACTTCTCAGCCTCAACTGCCTCGCCTGCCTCTAACTGCCCCAACAACAATCTAACCATCTAGTCCAGCCTCAGCTCCAACACACATGGCCACATGGGCCAGGCCTGCCTCCGACACCACCCTAAGCATAGGCCACACAGGCAAACCTATGGTATGGCTTGGCCCCATTCACACCTACTTGGCCGGGTGCCCCCCCCCCCATTCGCACCTACTTGGCCTGGCCGGCCCCCATTCACACCTACGTGGCCTGGCCGGGCCCCATTCACACCTACGTGGCCTGGCCGGCCCTCATTCACACCTACTTGGCCGGCCAGGCCCCCATTCACACCTACTTGTGCCAGGGGCAGGCAAAGTCCCGAAGGTGGCCAGCCCATGCCAGGCCTCCGTGCCCGCATGCGGCATGCCCCCCCAGCCCGGGCGGGGCCGGCGCGGAGGACGTGGGTGGTGCCCCGGCCAGGCACCCACAGGATTATAAGGGGGAGAGTCAGTGGTCGTGAGACTCTGGCGCCGTGAGGGTCGGCCGGTTATCTTCCCAAACATCCCCCCACCGAGCCCCACACTCTGAGCCCGGCTGGCTGAGCGGGCTCCGAGTCACACACGTCCGACAGACAGGCAGACGCGACCCACTCTGGGAGGGCCCCTGCGGGTCGAGCCGCTGCGCCCGATGCTCAGGCAAGGATGCTCCTCCCTCCCTCGACGGGTCCGGTGGTAAATATTGGTATATAACTATTTAAAGAATTGTTAACATAAAAAATCATGAGACATAAAACTGATTCCTGACTCTTGGAGGTCATAAAATATCCTTGGGTATCTTATGAAATAACAGGGGTGGTACCATGATGTCCTGGCTAAAATTGCCCACTATAGTCCTATCAAGTCTGCTCTTCTATTCATCCCCTATAATTAATTGGTGAATTCTCTCCTGCCCCTTCACCACCTTAGCTACTGTGTGGTGAGCATACTGGTGCAGAATGGCTGCTGTTAAATCATCCAGGTGGGTGCTACACTGTGGTGGTTGGTGAAGTGATTCCCCATTGGTTCTATGAAGTTCTTTGGGTGTCTTGAAAAGTGCTATAAAAATGTAACAAGAAATTGGCCTTTTGGCAATTTTACACTGGTGTCTTTTCTATATTTAATAATTAAAATTATCGTCCTGAGATTCTACTTCATTTGTTTTCCATTAATTGTGTGAAGTTAAATTACCATGGTAATATTTGTTTTATCTGTGAATTTAAAGAAGGTTTGAATTTAGGTTATCAAAACAATTAAATGATCAATTAATAGAATCAAATTGTGATATAAATGAATGATTCTGATGCATTAAATCATTCCCTCAGTTGTCTTAATCGAATCAAATCTCCATAGTACCAATAATTTAATAAAATCCTGCCCCTAGACCCTTATAATATGGTCATTAAGGTTATACAGGTTGTACCTTATTTGAATGAGAAGCGAAGTCAAATCAATTTCCTAGAAATTTCACCAGAGGGAGCCAAACAGCAACTTTTGTTTCCAGAATATTGAAAGAAGGCCATCACTCAGGAGAGAGCGATTCCACAAATTCCAGAGAATGCTTCTGCCCATAAATAACAGGTCACTTACCTTCTCTGTTAAGTACTAAAATCGAAATTATTTCAGTAGAATACATCTCATGTGCATTTCCTATGTGTATAAATGATTTAACTTCCACTTTGTTTCAAGTCTCTAAAGTCTCACACATTGACTGTGAGACACACGCATTTCACCATTTCACACACTCACACGTCGCATCTTATGTTTCTCACATTGTGAAGTAAGGGTTAACAATGAGAAATGTACGACTGCAGCCACCCTTCTGAGGCCCTGCCACCCTCAGGCCCTGCCACCCTCAGGCCCCTTCCGGTTCATGCATGGACAGAACAATTAGCCATTCTCAAACCTTGCTACTTTTATGATCCTGGGTGTGCAAAACAGAATAAAATAAAAGAATAAAAATCATAATGCCTCTCCTGGAGCCAGCACCTTATCGTGGTGGAGAGTTTTGCATGTTTTAATTATCCCAGGGGCTAAGTTGCCCAGGGCTTTTTGTCCCTGATAGGTTCACCCAAGGCAAACAGGTCCTGGGTGAGGAACCAGACAAAGTGCGGCTCATTAGATTCCTTATGATGAGTAATAACATAGATCTATGTTTTTCCTCGCTCAGACGCGGGTCACCGGGGCCCCCCCCGAAGCAAGGCCTGGTGGCCAGGTCTGCACCCATGGGGCCTGGTCAGGCATAACCCGAAGGAGGCACGTGGGTCCCCCCTCCAATGGGCTCACCACTTGTAGGAGGGGCCAAAGCAGTTGGGTGCAGTGCGAGTTCGGCAGACCTTGGTGGTCTGATCATCGGCTGCAGAAGCTAGCTCTAGGGACATGGAAAGTCACCTCTCTGGTGGGAAAAGAGCCTGAGCTGGTGTGCGAGGTTGTCTGGTTCCAACTAGATATAGTTGGGCTCACATCGAAGTACGGCTTGGGCTCTGGAACCAGTCTCCTTGAGGGGGGCTGGACCCTCTTCCACTCTGGGACTCTCTTGTTCTGCTGGGGGACTTCAATGCTCATGTGGGCAATGACAGTGAGACGTAGAGGGGTGTGATTGTGAGGAATGCCCCCCTCGATCTGAACCCAAGTGGTGTTTTGTTATTGGACTTCTGGGCTCACCTCGGATTGTCCATAATGAACACCATGTTCAAGCATAAGGGTGTCCATAAGTGTACTTGGCACCAGGATACCCTAGGCCACAGTTCAATGATTGACTCTCTGGTCATATCACCATACTTGCGGCTGCATGTATTGGACACTCGGGTGAGGAGAGGGGTGGAGCAGTCAACCAATCACCACCTGGTGGTGGGTTTCCTCCACTAGTGGGTGAGAAAGCCGGAAAGACCTGGCAGACCTAAGCGTATAGTGCAGGAATTCCCTGTCAGAAGGAGCTTCAACTCCTACCTCCAGTAGAACTTTGCCCATGTCTCAGGGGAACCGGGGGACATTCAGTCCGAATGGGCCATGTTATGCGCCTCCATTGTGGTGGTGGCTGACTGGAGCTGTGGCCATAAGGTGGTCAGTGCCTGTTGTGGCAGCAATCCCCGAATCCACTGGTGGATACTGACGGTGAGGGATGCCGTCAAGCTGAAGAAGGAGTACTATCATCAGGCCTTTTTAGCCCGTGGGATTCCGGAGGCAGCTGATGAGTATCGGTGGGCCAAGCAGAACACAGCTTCGGCAGTTGCTCAGGCAAAAACTCGGGTATGGGAGGAGTTCGGTGAGGCCATGGAGAACGACTTCCGGACAGTTTCGAGGAGATTCTGGTTCACCTTCCTGCAGCTTATGGTGTGAAAGCGGTGCACCATCAACATGGTGGGGATGGGGCGCTGCTGACCTCAGCTCGGGACGTTATGGGTCAGTAGAAGGAATACTTTGAAGACCACCGACATGCCTTCCAATGAGGAAGGAGAGTCTGGGGACTTGATGTCTGGGTGTTAGCCTCCCTATCACTAGGGGGGAGGTCACTGAGCTGGTTAAAAAGCTCCTCAGTTGCCGGCCCCGGGAGTGGATGAGTTCCTCAAGACTCTGGATGTTGTACAGTTGTCCTGGTTGACACGCATCTGCGGCATCGCGTGGACATCGGGAGCGGTGCCTCTGGATTGGCAGACCAGGGTAGTGGTCTCCCTCTTTAAGAAGGGGAACCAGAGGGTGTGTTCGAACTATAGGGGATCACACTCCTCGGTCTCCCTTGTAAGGTCTATTCAGGGGTGCTGAAGAAATCCATCGGATAGTGGAACCTCAAATTCAGGAGGAGTCGTGAAACAGTGGACCAGCTCTACACTCTCGGCAGGGTCCTGGAGGGTGCGTGGTAGTTTGCCTAACCAGTCTAGATGTGCTTTGTGGACTTGGAGAAGGCATTTGACCACGTCCATCAAGGAATCCTGTGGGGAGTGCTCCGGGAGTATGGGATGCTGGGTTACCTTATAAGGGCTGTTTGGTCTCTGTACAACCAGGATCAGAGCTTGGTCTGCATTGTCAGCAGTAACTCATTTCCGGTGAGGGCTCGACTTCGCCAGGGCTGCCCTTTGTCACCAATTCTGTTCACAACTTTTATGGACAAAATTTATAGACACAGCCTGGGCGTTGAAGGTGTCCAGTTTGGTGACCTCAGGATTAGGTCTCTACTTTTTTCAGATGATGTGGTTCTGTTGGCCTCATCAGACCATGGCCTTTGGCTCTCACTGGAGCAGTTCACAGCCGAGTGTGAAGCGGGTGGGATGAAAATCAGCCCCTCCAAATCCGAGACCATAGAAAAGGGTGGATTACTCTCTCCAGGACAGGGAGGAGGTCTTTCTCAAGTAGAGGAGATTAAGTACTTCGGGGTCTTATTCCTGAGTGAGGGAACGATGGAGCAGGAGATTGACAGCAGTGATGCGGGTGCAACATTGGTCTGTCATGGTGAAGAAGGAGCTGAGACAAAAGGCAAAGCTCTCGATTTGCCAGTCGACCTACATTCCTACCCACACCTATGGTCATGAGCTATGGGTAGTGACTGAAAGAAGGAGATCGCGAATATAAGTGGCCGAAATGTGTTTCCTCTGCAGGGTGGCTGGGCTCCCCCTTAGAGATAGGGTGAGGAACTTAGTCAATCAAGAGAGACTCAGAGCAAAGCCGAGGTTCCTCTGCATTGAGAGGACCCAGGTTAGTTGGCTCGGACATCTGTTCAGGATGTCTCCTGAACCCCTCCCTGGTGAGGAGGACCCGTTGGAGTCCCCAGACACGCTGGAGAGACTATGTCTCTCGGCTGGATTGGGAACGTCTCAGGATTCCCCCAGAGGAGCTGGACGAAACAGCCGGGGAGAGGGAAGTCTGGGTTTCCCTGCTCAGACTGCTGCACCTGCAACCTGACCTGGAAAGGCAGTAGATGATGGATGGATGGATGGATGGATGGATGGATGCATGGATGGATAATCATAATGTAACAACATTGTTTCAATACTATTTTAATCCTGATGTAAACATATTTCATGTATCTAGAATGAATAATGCAACAGATAAGGCGGTAGATGTTTCAAAATCATGACTTTGACAGGTTATCATGGACAACTGCTGATATTGATAGAAATGCTATTTGCGTTTTTTGTTGTGTGATTTTTTTATGCATAAACAGAAAAGCTTTGAACAAGAAAAAAATAAAATGAAGATACAAATGCACTGACAATCATGAAACACAGATATTGCATATTGTTATGTGTAGGACATGTTTTTCCAAACACGTTCAAATGATAAACTTCACTTTGAAACTAGTGATATGGATAAAGAACGTATTTCTTTCTTGTCTGAGATCCTGATGCAAGCACATTATTACATGGACTCTCCCACAGATGTGGAAGTATAACAGCAAGATCAGATGAATGCGCTAGGCAGAGCTCTGAAGTCGCACGCATTGACCGTTGTTTCACCCCTAATGGCACTCCCAACTTTTGATGAAACTTGAGAACCTTGTTGCTTGTTAGATGTTGAAAATGTTAGATTAATGATAAATAAATAACATTATGTCAGGGATGAAATGATAAATACACTGATACCGCTAAAGTGGTAATATTTTAATTTTTAGTTTTAGTAAATAAAAATTAACATACATGTAGATATTGTCCTTTTATGGATGGATGTGTGTCCATTCATGCATCCATCTTCCAACCACTGATCACAGGGTTATCTTTACATAAAAAGGTCACGATTGGATAAAACCAGATAGGAATAGACCAAGTGTGTACAGAAAATGAATGGATATACTACAGAATGTAGTGCATATTTGCATATATTATTAGTATAAGAGAAAGCACGAGTGACTATATCTTCCAACTGCCTATCCAGGTCACAGATGTCCTGGAGTGTATCCCAGGCAGCACCGGGAACAAGGCAGTGACACGCCATGTTGACTGTTTAACACGTTGAGCATTTATATAAAACATATAATGCATTTGCACATTAACTCACAGCTGCTGTCTCCCCACTATGGGGGGTGGCTAATTAACTTTGGCCTCCTATAAGTTTATTTATTACCCTAGATTTAGGATTTTTTACACTAGTTCTGGAAATTTATTATAGTATTTACATTATCCAAAGAGGTCACAGCTCTAACTGCAGCACTTGTGCCTAAGATGACTGCTGACACCTGTATGTTTTCTATGTTTTATTTGCCTTACATGAATCTCTTGGGCAACCTACCAAATAAACACACTTTAAATAATATAATTCTATAAATAGTGACAGAACGTACCATATTTTGAATAATTCTAGTATATATAATTAGCTTTATCTTGATCCTGCACTTGCAAATTTGCCAAGTAACATTCTGTGATATATTCCTTGATTCTTGGTTGTCAATACAACCTTTATGTTTTCACCACGCACAATCTCTTGTGCCAACTTTGAGTCCAATCTTGAATCTCATCCGAACAGTCACTTTTTGTTCTTCAGGTTAGGGATTTTTCATAAGGACAATGAAATGTGCTGGTAAACACATTGCCCTGAGAGAATTCACTACTTTGACGTGCCTATCACAATCAAAGGCTTTGTTTCAATCAATAAAGCACAAGCTGACCTTCTGCTAGTGTTTTTTCTTTCTCCAGGGTGTGTCATCAGTAAAGACCTCTCATTCCTCAGATTTTTTCCGGAGCTTGTACATTCAGTTTCTTTTGAAGGGATCTACCCTGGAATAAGTTTTAGCATAATCTTGCTAATATGCTTTAAGGGAAGATGTAAGGTAGTTTGCACATTCGGTCATGTATCTTGTCATTGGATCCAACTGAGTTGTTTTCCAGATCCGTTGGCATATTTGGGTCAACAGTTTGATTGATTCCTTTCCAGTTGCTTTTAATATTTCCATTTTGATGCCATCCTGCCCCATGGCCTTCCTCTTTGGCAGTGATATCAGGACTTATCTGACATTCTCTTCCATCACTGAAGGTTCTTCCATGCATCTGACCTCATTACACTGCCCGCAGTCTTAAGAGAATATTAAATTTTACCCTCAACACATGCCATTTTTGGAAGTGCAGCAGGAATTTTCCATCCTTTTAGTATGAATTTTGTGAGCTTGATCTGTTTTAAACACTTCTCTATCATTGTGGCCTATCAACAGCAGAAGGTGCAAAGAGAATTCCAGCATGAAATCACTTCAGAGAAGAACCTGAATATATCATCTGAATCATAAGGCAATGATTGAATGTCGTTCAGTAAATAAAAGGTCATGCCACTCCTCCCTGTCAGCTCCTTTTGAATCTATAACACAGTAGGACCCCTTTTCTGCAGTTTCACTTAAATCAAAGCATGACTTTCATTGCTCCATTATTCCTTGGTACATGATGTTTTTTCATTGCTGTGTCTTCTCCTGAGAATTAGGCTAAAACGTCATTATCCCATTATCCATGTATAATAATATACCGTGTTCTTTATTACTGTACTTGTACTAGTAATGTCTTGTTTTGTGTAATTTATCAATTACCATATATAAGTACATGCAAATCATTCTATACATGGGGTCTATGGAGGATTGCTATTATTCAAGGTTTTGGCTATTCATGGTACATCTTGGAACGTATCACCCACGGATACGGGAGGATTACTACTATGTAATAACCCTTAGCTTACATGTAGTTATTTACACCTGTTTATATGTCTCAAAAATATGACAAGGACTGTCGTACACTGTTACATCATACACACCCCTGCATTGTCTGCTTGCATGATGCTAAATACGTTAAGACAGCAGTATTTAGTTCTGACACATTGTGTGAAAGCTTCAGCCCAGGTGATACTGAGTACTGCTGAGTTACTGAGTACTACTAGGATGTATTGGAGCACAGCACTAAGGAAAGTCTAGGTACCAGGCTTCCCTTCATAATAGTACAATGTGTGCAACTATAACTGTGGCCAGAAGCTTTACTGGGAATGTTGCCTGTTTCAGACATACTCTGATACACAGACACACTGTGATTCAATGTTTAATCCATAATAACATAAGCTTTGGAGTACTATTATTACAAGAATTCCGACTAGTTATTCAATAATACATGAGAGCTCTGTTATCTGAGGGTTTGAATCTCACTTCCTTGTGGGTCTCCTCTACGTACTCCATGTTCCTCCTGCAAGCTAAAGACATGCAGTCACACGAGCTGGCAGGTCTGAACTGCCTGTTTCATGTCTCAGTGTATGTGCCCTGCAATGGACTGGCACCCCACCCAGGATGGTCTCCTGTGTTATGATTACTGGGACATAGTTCAGGTTCTGCATAAGCAGTTGGAAAATGGATGAAATAATAATGATTAAAAACAAATATAAGTAAGCAACAATAAAGTATAACACTCAGATTAGTACTTATCTGGTGAGATCATCATCCATCCACCTTCTGTAACTGCTTGTCTGATTCAGGGGCACGGAGCCTGTGGGCACAATCCAGGATGGGGTGCCAAGCCATTACAGGGCACCCACATCATTCACAGCTACAGGCAATCTGTCAAGTCCAATTAACCTTAGCATATTTTTGGACTGTGGGGGGAAAGTCCCATGATGACATGAGGAGAACATGCAAACTCTACACACAGAGAGCCATGGTAGGAACTTGAACCCAGGTCCCAGAAGTGTGAAGCAACAGTGCTAACCACTGCACCACCATGTCTCCCAAGGAGCTCATTAAATTAAACCTTAAGAATACAATGTATAAATAAATACCTATGGCATTGAATCTCTAAATAATATGGAAACTCCCCCATCAACATTTTAGTTCAGTCTGTTAATGTTCTTCTATACTTAATAGTACACAATAGTAATAGTTCTGTGGTCCTTAGGGCAAGGGACAGCTTGTGTCGTTGCGCTTCCTTGCAGCACCACCCATAAAAACATATCGCTAATGTAAATTAGGAACAATAGTGGTCCTAAAATTGAACCCTGTGGTACCCCACTATGAACACAGGCCCACTGTGACATTGTGCCTCTAATGACTACTTGCTTCCTCTCAGTTAAGTAGCATGAACTACGCTTTCTACCATGGCTGTGACCCGTACTTTCGGTACCCGTGTCTCTCTGTTGTATGCTGCTACACCTGCTTCTCCAGTGCTGTACAGTGTTATTGGTGCCACAAACATAGGTGTACAGGTCCATCAGCTTGCAGGCTCTTTCTTTTGCGTGTTACGAGAGCGATTGAGCCATTTCAGTGCCTAAAAAGAGCACTTGGTATTATGCTTCCATTGTTTCCTTTTTCTGGTTTCTTTCAAAGAATACTGAAGCAGTGTAGCCTCCTGCCCAGCTGGCCTGCAGGGGGCAGCAAGGGCAGCACCTCACCAGCAAGATAAGGAAGGAGAAACCAGCACAGGGAAAAGTGCACTGGGATTATTTACAAAAGGTTGATTAATGGCTCTATGCACAATAATGTATACAGAACGGGAAACACAGGGGAACAAAGGGGAAACCAACCCAGACATTGGTAGGGGTGAAAGAAATTTAAACAAGAAATTAAAGAAAAGAAATTAAAACAAGAATCCCTAACAGGAGCTGAGTAATAAATACAGATTTACCTCTATCCTCCCAGCAAGCCAAAATACAGCTCCCTACTCTGACACGTCTTACCTAGTGTTTCTAACAAATATTGTGTTGTGGGCGACATACAGGGGTGACATGATGACGCAGTCGTTAGCACTGTCGCCTCCCACCTTGAGGATCAGGGTTTGAGTTTCTGCCATGATGTCATATGTGTGGAGTTTGCATGCTCTCTGTATGATGTCATGGGGTCTGTCCCACGTATTCTGGTTTCCCCTCCCAGCCCAAAAATATACTGAGGTTAATTGGAGTAACTAAAGCAGCCTCTGGGATCATATGGGTGACATATACAGAGACCCCCAAACTTCCATAATCTTAGACTTGGTCTGAGGAGAATTGATAACAGGAGGGAAACAAAAAACTGGGCTATGTAGGATGGCAAAGATAAGCTTTACAAAATGGGTGCTGGGTGGGGAAAATGGGGGAACCTTTTATGAATTGGGTAATAGGTGAATGACTGTTGATTGGATGATTCAGGAGCTGGATAAGTGCGCAGACCAATCACACAGGAGAAAGGCACAGACCTGGAGAGAGCAGAAAAAAGAGACACCAAACAAAGACAGCACAGCTATACAGTGACCCACAAACTACCCAAGGTAAATAACTATATAGATAGATACATTATTAATCCCTGGAGGTAAATTCATACATCACTAGCTGAAAGGTAAATGAAAATGGGTGCAGGTGTTGTATATTTAAGCACTTTGTATTTTAATATTATGCTGTTTCATTTAGTTTGATATTATTCTCTTAAGACAATATGAAATTCAGCTTGAAGGAATGTAACACATAAAGGTATTTTACAACATGTTTTACAACACAGGATTTACAGGGTGGGCCAAAAGTAGGTATACAGTTTTTATTTTACAAAGTAAAGGTTCTATTTTGCAAAATAAAGTTTTCATTTACAAAGCTATTTTTAAAAGTATGTATAAAGATTTTATTTTACAGAACTGATTGGGTCTCATTTACTGTCTTAGGTGTTCAATATATCCTCTGTCAAAGTTGATACCTGAATCTTGGAGCCTGTTCCTGACGCTTGTGAGACACTGTAGCCGCCCTGCTTTACACAGCACTGGATGGGGCGACGTGGCAGCATTGACTGGCCACCATGTTGACTCGACTTGACACCCATGGATTTTTTTCGGGCGGGGGGGTGGGGGCAGGGGAGTTGAAAAGGAGGTTTTTGAGAGGAAGCCCCACATAGTGGATGAATTGAAGGAGTTCATCTGGCAAGCATTTATGGACATTTCTACTAATCGGTATTTGTGTGCTAAAGTATAATTGTAATTATGTTCCAAAGACATATTAAGCTAAATTTGTCCATACATTACTTTTGAAAGTTATCACTATTCATTCATTACTAGTATTACAATATAGAGTGCATCTGAAAAGAAAAACAAAAAAAACACATTTCACCGCATACAGTATATGCAATTTCACTGGAAAGGCTTTTGCCACATACTGGTGAAAATGGTAGGTAAAAATATTTATTATTAAGTTCAGACTACATAGGACTGACAAACCAGCAAGAGTGCTGATGATGGAGGTGATGCCATTCAGTATTACCATAAATCATGCATCTGAAGCATGATGAACCATTGACTGTTCCATCAGGTGGTATGATTGCTGCTCAATTAGTCTGTGCATATGAGGTAGCTAGGAAGAAGTAACTGCAGTAAGTTGATATGCAACCTTATGGAATGTTGTAGGGCTGGTCAGTAGCAATTGCTAATTGTTCATTGTCATTTTACCCTTTCGATCCCAGTGTTTTTTCTTGATCTTTCTAATGGGAGTGTGCTGGAATGAAGTACATTGATATTTGAGGGTAATGTCCTGGTCATGTACCACTTAATGGTTTGGAAATATTCAATTATTCATAAAAACACAATGAATTATGCTGATTTCATGTAATGTATGTCTTATTAATCAAAACAAAATACTGTAAAACCCCATTTATTATATTTTTGGTATATTATCTCCAGCAAGTTTGCATGTTTCATGAAACATGGTTTTTTCAATCATTTTGTGGAATATCACTTATTTTTGCTCTGTTATTGTGCCACATCTTTCAGAATCAATCTATATGTATTCCACAACAGTGATACGGTGATTTCACCAGTCTGCTCGCAATTTACATTTCCCCCAACCTGTAGGCAATTTTCCAAATTGTTTTAATTAAAACAGAAGTAGAAGAAATATATTTGGTAATTTTACCTTCACGCATTAATAATGTCGCTCGAGGATAAGCTGATGATTTTGATCCCAATCAGACTCCTTAAAGTGCTGTAATCTTATTAGTGACAATAATTAACACTGTTACTATAGTGTTACATGTGATTAATTTAGCCTAGAGTCAGTCACCCCTGCTTCATGTTGTACTGAATTTTCCACGAGAGAAAGCTCTATGACCTTATCATGTTCTGTTCATAGATAGGGTGACCAGATAATCCATGTCAGGGAGGACACTTCTGAGCTAATTCAGGTTTTACAAACTATAACTGAAAAGCCCCTGTGCTTGGCCAAATAGTTCAGTTATTCTCCTGCTGGCTGGTTTCCTTGATTTGGTGGTTCATCCAGCTGTTTCACATTAATATTAACAGCACATGCATGATTATAGGAGACTGACCATCAGCACACAGTAAGAACTCAGTGCTTATGTGAAATCTGGGTGCTTTTAATTGACACTGTAGTTTACAAATCCTGTCCTAGCTCAAAGTGTCCTCCCTGACATGGATTATCTGGTCACCCAATTCATAGATTAAAAAGCAAGTGATCTCACCAGTTACAGACATATTCATATCTATACATATATTAATCTTCTACTTATTCTGGATAGAGTCAAGTGAAGCTGCAGTCATACCGCCTGAAGTTCAGACCAGGTAACCCATCTGAAGCTAAGCAGGTTTGGGTCTGACCAGTACTTGTATTAGAGACCAACTAGGAAAGCAGGGTTGTTGCTGGAATAGGTGCTTGTGTCGCCAACAGGTTAGCCTACCCTGTGGTCTGTGAATCCCAGTCCAATGCTGGGGACACTGTACTGGAAATATGGTGCCGTCCTTCCGATGAGAAGTAAAGTCCTGACTCTCTGGGGTCATAAAAGATCCCTGGGCATCTTTCGAAAGAATAGGGTGGTACCCCGATGTCAGCTGCACACTTTGTTAGATATGGCAGTCAAATGAAGAGTTGTGTGGCGTAGATGGGAAAAAGGGGTGCCGGGCCTTTTTCAGCTCCAAGAAAAAAAGGTGTTTATAAAAGAAATTGAAGGCACTGGGTAAAATTAAGGACACCTAGGGGTCAAAAAAACAAAACAGGAAAAACAACAACTAACTACAAGAAATCAGAAAGCAACGCTGGCAGCAAGAGCAGGCAAGAAAGCAGAGAAACCAACACACAGGAACAGAGCACAGAGTTAAATCAGAGAAGTGATTATAACTAATAACACCAGGGAAAAAACAGAAAATAAAAGAAAAAAGAACTGTTTTCTTACTTTCTGTATAAAAGATATCTATTTATCTTGGAACTACCAGGAAAAAAGTCAATTAAACCACTGACAATAGACTCACTGCATGGTTAAATGCTTCTCCCATTGAAAGTTGTCTCCAATATTACATTTGCATAGAAATGGCATTAAAAAAATTGAATAATTTTTATATTAGTACAATAATCGACGTGGAGATAAGGTATACCTGGACCACACACACAGGACTCTTGGCATTTTAGTTTTTTTGATTGTATTTACAGATCATTGTGGGGACCTAAAAAACACACACACCTATGGGCAATTTGGTAACTCCAGTCAACCTCAGCATGTTTTTGGACTGTGGGGGGAAAACAGAACACCTGGAACAAACCCCACAACATCACGGCGCGGCAGATACTCAACCCCAATGCCGGAAGTGTGAGGTAACAATACTAACCAAAGCAGCCCATTCAACAGATATATTACACTGTAATAAGACGTAGGCCTAGTCAGTGAAAATAATTCTTTACATTTCCATAAAGCACTACACTAATTACACTAGATGCATTCATGGCACAAGACGTGTGAGAACTGGACAGTGGCAGCTTTGTGTCTTGCTTGGCAGCACGTGCTTAAGGTACTTCAGATGCTTTGCCAAACATTATCAGCAAATAATGTGTTTTTATGTAAATATAATTTACATAAGTAGATATTTGTCTGTATATATTCCTATGTCCTATTTTGTATAGTAGTTAAATACTAAGTTGATTATATGTACATTTGTATGTTATTTATGACATTCCTGAGACAGCTGCAAGATTTTGTTGTATGTAATCTGCTTGCACAAAAACAAACAAAAAATTCTTGAATTCAACACATAAATAAGACAAAATGCTGTTCCCCTGGAGAGCCTCATCATGAGCTTTAAGTGGCAGGAGGCTACAGACGGTTCCCGCTTATGCAACTGTGTGTTTATGCAGGATAATGTTCTTCATCTAAAAGATGGCTAACACAGAGGTGAGCGTTTCCATATGTCTAATTTGCATGCGATTTCCTTCTTGTCCTTGCGAGGGGCGACGATGTTTGCTTACTTGAATGAAGGAAATATGTTATCCCTCAATGTGGTGTTTCCTGTTTGGAAGGTTTTCAATTATTTAGCAGATACATAATTCAGGTGTATGTGGGTATACATGTTTAGTTATGCTCATGAGTATTTCTGACTGTTTCTGCTGCTGGTTAAGATACTTATATATTTTGCTTTTTTCTGGAATGACATTTGTATTTTGCAACTGGTTATTAAACAAACAAGTCGTCAAATTCCCTTAGTCGTCACCTAAATGGGCGCCTTTCTGAGTGCATCTCAGTCTGTAAACCCCGGGGTTGTGGGTTTGAGACTGGTACATCCCAGTCTTGCTTGTTCCGTATTTTGTTTGACTTTTGTCCTCCAGCGTTTGTATTTTTGGGTTTTGCTTTTCCAAGAGTTTTAATTTCTATCATTGTTCTCCCATCCATGGTCCACCCTCCCTGTTTGGATTTGGTTTTTTTTTGTACCTGTATTTTGTATCAGTCTTGTTTCAGACAGGAAGCAACAAGTAGTTATGAGAGGCACAATGTCACAGTGGGCCTGCGTTCATAGTGGGGTACCGCAGGACCGGTTCAATTTTACGATCACTGTTGTTCCTAATTTACATTAATAATATTGACACCAAAACATACAGTAAACTGGGTAAATTTGCAGACGACTCCAAAGTGGGTGGTGTAGCAGATTGACTGGGCTGTTACCTGGCAGATGAAATTTAATATAGATAAATGTAAGGTAATCCATGCAGGGAGCAGTTAATACTTCTCTCCTGTGTCCCCATTAGCTCAGTCTGGTTTGTGTATTTAAGTTATTGCCTTAGTTAATTTCCTCAGTTGGTTAATGTGTTAGCTTGTGTCAGAATGTGTAGGGTCTGTTACTGTGTATTTTGTGCTTCTGTTCCCTATGCTGCTCTGGTCCCCATTTGTTTTATCCTGCAGTTTCTTGTAGTTAGTTCTTGTTTTTCCCTGTTTGTTCTTGACCCCTACAGTAGTAGTCCTTTATTTTGTGCCTTCCCCAGTGTTCAGTTCTGTAATATACCCCTGTTTTCCAGTGAGCTGCCAGTGGATCTTCACCCCCTTTTCCTGCCTGTGCTATGCCACGTGCCTGTGACAGTCCATGCTACTGCTGTTCTTTTATGGCGAGCAGTACGTAATGGAGGAATCTTCCTTCAGGCATGAAAATCAGGGGTTTCTTCTGAAGCCAGTACCTTTAAAGATGCAACCAGACCCCAGATGATTTACTGATCTTCCATTAGCCTCTCTTTAATGCACAGACTCAGAAAAATAAAAAAACACATACATTCATAGCATTCATAGTAGAAATCCAGCAATCCCCCTCTCCTAGCCCCTCAAGAAAGCTGCTGATACATTGAATGAAGAACTGAAGTTGTGACCAGAATGTTGCTAACTGAAAATTAAGAAGGAATTTTATGTCCTGGTCGAGATTTTATGTAGATGTATCTTTTGGTAAAGTGCAAAACAGAATCAAGTTTTACATTTAAAAAATAGGAAATATATAAAGCAGCAGTTGTACTATTTTTAAGTTAGCTGTGGTACTGTTGAGCACATTTGCATAAAAGCAACACAGGAATGTATGCAGTATTTAATCCAGAGGTAGATGGTTCAGGTCCAGAAAGTAAAACTCCAGACCAAGATTTTGTTTCAACCAACCAGTTGAGTACAAAGAGTCACAGTCACATAGTACTCAACTGGTTGGTTGAAACAAAATCTTGGTCTGGATTGGGTTTCCCAAAGCTGCCATCACGCTACGTTATTTGTAAATTCTATGAGAAAAGGTAGAACAACATTAATAAGGCTTCAGGAATCTCACCCCTGGACTTTCACTCTCTAGACCTGAATTACCTATCGCTGATTAAAACTAATAATCTTCAAACAAATAAACAACAAGTAAAATATGCATAATGAGAAAAAGGCATTAACAGAGAGGCATGTAATAACTGATTTGTGTTGAATTAAACTAAATTAACTGAATTAAGTTTTTTTGTAATCAATCTTAAATAACCATTCAGGTTAGAACTTGTTTATTCATTTTAACATTTAGCTGCTTAATTAATACTTTACGCAATGCTACTTGAAACATTCGCAACTTATGACTTTAATATACCAATCCAGAGCACTTCACTGACTACCAGCAAATTAGCTAGGTTAGAAAGCATACACAACCCTGGGCATTTAGGTTATACATTGTAGTGAACGCTTTAAATGTGTTCATGTCAGTGTATTTGCTTGAGCCCCAGGGCACATGGGTCTTGTTGGAGTAGTTTACAGTGTTTTGGTGTGTGACTGTAACTGGGGTGCTGAAGAGGGGGGGGGGGGGGGTTGCTGTTTGCAGAGGCTTTTGGCATTTTCACTTGCAGAATGAATGAGCAAATAAATAAATAAAACCGAATACAGAAACATAACAAATAATATGGTCTCAGGTTACTGTGACCATGGGAGGATGGATGGATGGATGGATTTATAAATAATTCCTGGATCTCTATGTGGAGTTCCATGCACCCTCCTTGCATTTGTTTGAGTATCCATAGTGTATGTAAATTTCCTTATGCTGTCCAAAAACATGACGTTAGGTGACCAGGTGTCCCTAATGTGCCTATAGTGTGTGAGACTGTGTCCTATGATGGATGGGCGTTCCTTCCTGGGTTTTATCCAACTTAGTGCTCTTCCTGGGATAATCTCCAGACTTACCATTATCCTGTGCTAGATAAGTGCTTATGGAAGATGGATGGATAAATAACTAAACAAGAGAAGTAAAATTGAAAAGAAATATAAAGCTGAGCATAGCAGAAACAAGAAAATTTCATAGTAGAAGCAAGAAATTTTCAATTGAAAAGTTGCATGTTTCTATTCCTGCTCCTTCATATACTGTTTGTGTATCACTGCACGGTTTAAAATCAACACTGTGGAGTTCTTACTGACATCACTTAGTTAACTTAAAATGTATAATTGTAATCATACAAACAACACCTAAATAAGCATTATTTAAACTCACTGTTCACAGTAACTACATTTTAACAGAATTGGATCTACAGCAACATTGTGAATGTGTTTAATTACGGAATAAAGACAGATGGTACAGAATAGCCACACATGCTTGGGGCAGAAGACATGATAGCAAAATAAATCACAGTGCTGCCCTTCGCTGAGTTACTGAGGTCGAAGGACAAACAGCAGATTGTGTGCCGGCTTTAAGCAAAGACAAGATATTTTGCAGCACTGAAAAGACCTCAGTAATAATTCAGAATGTTTCTGAATTTTACAGATAGATGTTCACAAAACGTTCAATCCAAACTTCATTCACTTACTGACTGAGTATACTGAGAGTACACACTCATTTTCATTCTCCACTTCTATTTCCATGGTTTCCACAGTGGAGAGACTTCAGGAATACAAATCTGACAGTCCCAATTTTGATTTTCATTGGCACTTTTTAAAATTCAGATTAGGGTTTAATTGAAATCATCAATACAGAACAGCAAACCCTCCTTTAAGCAATGAAATTGAAGATGTATTAATTTTATAATTATTTAAAAAAAGTTTTCTGTTCTTGTTTTTTAATAAAGCCTCAGAATATTAAGAATTAAAAACTGTGTGATTAATTGGCAGTTTATATACATTTGAATAAATCTATTTCCGTTGCGCTGCATTCAATGATTTTTTATTGGGTGGGATTAAAATGTAATCTCAGCCAGACGTATTTGACACAATTTGGCTTTGATTTGGCAATTTAGAGCTAGTGTAACAACCAAACTTTTTGGATAACTGCATATCATACAACAGGAGTATAAAGGCTGATAAAACACCTCAGTGCTTTTAACCTTTACAGGCTGAATTCAAGCAAAAATACCTTTTTTCAGATGTGCCCTTGATGTGTTTCCTAGCAACTAGTTCCCACTGTGATCATCAAGTCCATCTTTCCCAAGGCACTTATACTCAGTTTGCAATCCAAGGCTCTCTTTTGAACACCGTTAAACGTATAAACGGTACTAGTCAAAGGTTTGGATGCACCTACCCAAACAAAGGTTTATTTGTACTGTTCACAGCATTTTAGAATAAAGTCTTCAAAACTATAAAATAACATATATGGAATTATGTTTTGGTAGCCGACAATTGGTCCGCTGAGGTCCCTGCCTTTGATCGCCACCATATCTACTTTCACCCAACTCCCATGGCTCCCCCTGCAGATGGTGAGTCCACAGGAAGGTGGACCCATGTTATTTTTTCAGGCAATGCTTGGTTGGGCCCCAGGGCTCTCCAATCCAGGTGGTAACATGCTCCTTTATCGCAATCATCGTGGGAGTCTGTTTCAACTGCACTTATTCTCTCATAGGACCAATGTGCCTGGGAGTCTCTACCAGGGGCAATTGCTCCCAGCAATATAGCTCCTAGGATCACAGAGGCACACAAACCCCTCCACCACAATAAGTTGGCGGTTCATGGAGCGAGAGTTTGTTTCGCATTGCCAGCAGTAAGTCATTCTTTCCCAGTGGGTGTTGGACTGTGCCAGGGTTGCCCTTTGTCACTGATTCTATTCACAATTTTTCTGGACAATTTCTAGGCATAGCCATGGGGCAGAGAGGGTCCGGTTCAAGGTCCACATAATAGCATCTTTGCTCTCTGCATATGTGGTTCTGTTTGCGTCATTGGACTGTGACCAGCAACAGGCACTGGGGAGATTTGCAGGTTTGCATCTTGTCCCGGGCAGTACTGAGAAGGCAGAAAACTGAATGCGATTCTGCTCTGCTCCATGGCACACACAAACCCTCACGCAGACGCAGAGTCGTTCACTATGAGCAATTCAGAGGTGCCAATTAAACAAGCTGAAAACTGAGTCAAGAAACTTAAAATCTAAAGAACAGATCCTCTAGATAAGAGAAAAAAAGAGATTAAAGACCATCAAACAAGACAAAGCGAATAGGTAAACTCATAATGCAAGAGTTACAGAAAATCTAGACTGAGCAAGAAGTTCTGTTATGGTTCTAGCGACGCAGTGGCTCAGTGGGCTGCCCTGGTTTCTTATACCTCCAGCATTGCCCGTAGTGTAACGTGCCCAAAGTGTATAATTGTATGCGTATGTACCCCGGTTTTGTGCCTTATCACGCTTGGAACCGGCTTCATGTCCCCCTGCACCACTGACTAGGGTAAGCAGCTGGAAGATGTATGCATATTTTGGTTAAGCAGATCTCTCAAAAAGAACTTGTCTGTCCGAATGCTCTTTTGTTGCACTTGCCACAGCCAGAAACATACTTGATTGAAAGGGGTTTCCCATGTCTTGCTATTAATTTCCCAGCAGAACATCATAAAACTTTGTGTTTGTAGCATATTCAGTACATGTACAAGATGCAGTTTGAATCGGTAAATAGATTTCGCAAGAAATGCTGTCTGGATGACTGAACGGCATGCAATATGTCAGTGACACCCAACAGTATTTGAAAACCCCATGATCTCATCCCCCTGAGGAACAGTTACAGTTAATTTTGTACTGGGCCTGTTGATTATGGGGTTGTTTCAGTCATGTTTCAGCAGTTAGTTTTCATATGCTCTGTTTCTCAACTTTTTTTTGCACCGTGACCCAATTTAATTAATGCTGTGATCAAGCACACAGTGCTTTTGCAATTTAGTCAATCAATGCCTGTGAGGGACCAAACAATAAGGCAATACAAACACAGGAGTTCTACACAAGAAAATAGGGCTTAATTGACCCACAACAGTACTTTAGTAACAGGGCCCATAAAAGAGATCAAAAAACCAACAAAACTTAATATCACCAAACAAGATATTACCTTGACCTCCTTGAAAAGAGATACCAGGGAACATATATAGTGGTTTGGCCAAACCAATTAACACACAAAAGGGATAACTCAAATGAACACTACATACAACTAAACATAAAAACACAGCTAAACCCTAACACCCCACTCTTGCCATGGCAGCACATGGTTCAATCCAGCTCCAGAGGTTTTTCCCTTTAAGAGTCCTTCGCCATCAGCCACACCTTTATACCATCTCGGAGAAGACCATCCCCACAACCAAAGTAACTACAAAGGATTAATTAGGCAAAACACTGCATATAAACCCTACAATGTTGATATGTGCACTGCATATAAAATATAAAGAATAAAGAAAATCAACTGTAAACTATGCATTGTTATTCTAAATAATGCAGTTTGATTAAAGAAAGTAATCAACTAAGGAGGAGAGTGCGTTCAACTTTTCGCCCCTGCCCTTCAAATAGCCTGAGTGTGCTACCATGTCAGAATTCCGGTTACAAGGGACTCAAGAACTCAAGAGAGGTTCAATATGAAGTAAATCTGTCACTGATCGGATGTGTCACATATGGCATTTGAGATGCAGGGAAAAATGAAACTACTTCTGACCGATTTGAAAGAGAGTTGGGATTGAGAGTTGCAATGGGAGTTTATTTCTTCCTATTTTCTTCACGGTTTCTGTTATTCTTTATCCCTGTATTATTACCATTTTGTCATGTGTCCTATGACTACTGCTGTTTAAGTCCGATGATGGTTTTGACCATTTCCATTACAGTAGAAGGTGGAATGGTAGAAGTTGCTGAATCCATCTTTCTACCTGTCGTAGTTCTGTTTGTTGTTTTAAAATCTTGACTAAGGAACCGGGCAAGAATTGTAATGCACTTGTACTTCTGCACCCGTGCAAATGGAAAATACAGTTTCAATTTCAAGCAAAAAGAAATTAAACTTCTATTTCACTATCCTTGAGTGTTTCAATATGTGCTCTTGAAATGAAACAAGTTCTTTGAAGGATAAGAGAAAATGAAGCAGTCAACAAAAGACAGAAAAAGATGTAAAATGAGAACAATGTTTGGAAGTCTCACAATTCTTTAAAAATCTTTTCTTTCAGCTGACATGTTGCTGTTTTGCTATAAAGGCATATAAAGGCAGAATACGTATGTTCATTTTGCTAGGTTTGGGGGCAGCACATAGCTCAGTGGGCTAAACCTCTTTGCCTGTGATCAGAAGGTCACTGGCTTGAGCCCAGTTTCAGCACATCTGTGGGTCCTTAAGCAAGGCCCTTAACCTCCAGCTCCCTGGGTGCTGCTATGGGTAGCTGCCCTTCACAGTCAGCTTCCTCTCACCTACAGAGAGAAATTGAGGGAGGCATAAAAGAATTTTCCCACAGGCATCAGGAAAAGTATATCAATTATTATTGTTCTAAAATAAAAATATTGGTCATAAGAAAACTAAGAAGAGATGTTGTTAAATACATTTCACCTGCTGTGACATTTCATGAATTATTTAAATGTGAACTGTAAGCATAATATAAAAGAATTTTCATTTCAGTAAGAGACAGGCTACACGCGGTGAGTGGAAAAAGCAATTTATCCTGCGTTTCACGTGAAAAAGGCATTAGGGGCTTGCTGTCTTTTTGTTTGTGGACACTCTGGGATAAAATGGCAAACTGGGTTTGATTTCTAAAGAGCAAGATCCCGATCTGTCAGAGAGTCTCAGTAAAACTCCCCTGCAAGGAGCGGGTGCTGTGAGACTTAGAGGAGGAGAGTAACAAAGGAACAGTGTGCATTTGTAAAACCAGCCAGCCGTACCGGCAAACAAAGAAAGTTATTCGCTAAAACCTTGTGTTTCGTTCTTAGGATCTGGAGAAATGAAACTTACTTTTGTAGCTGCTTTCATGTTGATAATTGAGTCTTAAGTCAGATGTGACCATGATTCAGGCTGCGCTGCAGTACTCTCTTGCATCTGCCATCTTTGCTTCTTTCTCATTCAGTGACTATGAAGTTTTCCAAGCGCACGCCTGATCATCCCACATCCAGCATTTCCGCTGGACTAGCAATCCACATTTTATTTAATATTCTCTTTTATCCAAAGCAACATACATCTTTGATGGTCCCTGGATCAACTGGGTCTTATTCAGTTTAGGGTGAATTCAACCTGGGCACTGTTACTACAGATAAAACATACTAACTCACAGAGGCACCCACTGCCCCTAGATCGTCAACTATGAGTTTGTTGTCTCGGGAACAATTATTAGATCTAATAAACATTTTTTGTTTGTTTGTTATTCAACTCATTTTGTATAATAACAACTGGTAAGCAAATATATTACACATATGATAAAAAACACACTTGAAAATTTACAAGTAACTGTCACAACTGAAACTAATTAAAATATTACTGTTAAAACCACAAATTTGGTAGTAAAAGGTTACGATTGTGTTTTTATAATTAAGCAGCTTCATATCTGTAATGGAAATGTCCTCTTGATGACATTGATACTTATTTGTCTGAAAAAAAAGTTCAGAATGACCAAGGGACAAGAAATGGTGGCCAGGGTTCCACTTATTGTCTGGAGGGATCAGATCTCTGGAGTAAACAGACACGCTCAGAATTGGATGTTGAATGACACGGATGATCAGCTGAAAATAGCAACTAGAAACATTTCAAGTCTAGTATACTTCATAAATCTAAAGTGGCATGCAAACATTAACCAGAACTTAGCAGTTAAAGTAAGCACTTATTTATGCTTCACTTGAGTCTATGAATCTTCCGTTCCTGTTCTTGCATATCGCTGTCATTTTGGAACTATGTTTCCAATCAGTGTACTGCCAAACGGTGAATATTCAGGCGTTAGATCTGTCCAACAGTCTTTGCTGAAATACAAACCCATGGTTCCATCCATTTTTAGTTGGTCTCACAAAACTTACCTGTTGACAAGCGGCATCCTTCTGGAATGATACAATCACTGTTATATTTCATTGCAGGGATGTTTTATAATACAAAAGCAGTGTTACATTTGTGGAACTCAAAATATTTTTGTTTGTGGCCAAAATCCTTATGACCCCAAATCCCTTTCCTACATTCTGCACCAGGCGTGATTGGAGAGAGTACTTTTTGGAGTAATTGTTTCCTTCTTGACTGAAGTGTCACACAGTGGCCAACCTTATGGAGAACTCTTGACTGATTCATTACGTTGTACTTTGTAGCACTTCCAACCTAACTGTTGGCCTCTCCCTGCTTTCGTTTTTTTCTGGGGCGGCCTTTCAGAGCCTGTTTGTGGCTTATGTAGTTTCCATTTTCTGATTGTCAGTACTAACCTGGATTTTCTTTGCATCCCTTTTATCTAACCTAAGTGACGCTTAGCACTCTGTCACTAACTTTTGTATTTTTTTAAAATTCAGTTTCTTACTGCAAATTACTTCTCTACTTAAACAAAGCAGAGAATTTTTGTCTTGTGTCACCCTCAGAGAAATAGGAAGGCATTTTTTTTTATCTACCAGAATACCTGCATACAATAAGCATGATTTTCTATCTTTCTTAAGTCCAGGCTCGAGTTCATATATGAACGGACTCAGTCTTGTCATGCACTTGGCTGCGTTTTTACTCTGTGATGAGTCCATCCTTCCCGAGTCCATCCGATCCACACCTGACTGCAGCCCCCCCCAGTTCTTCCCCCTATTAGCTATGATGTATTTTCAGTGTGCTCACATCCACACAGTTAACTCACATCCTTATCATGTCTGCCAACTCAGCAATTACAGAACAAACATATAAAATGAGCTTCAGAAGCAACAAGACGGAACCCTGAGCAAAGCTTCCGGTTCGGGTCGATGCGGAGTTTCCAGTGAACGGTTTTAATCAGTCCCATGGACAGAAGTAGCACTGTGATCTATCAAAGATTATGGAGACATAACAGTTAAACTGATCGTCAGCAGTAAGGGAAGTAGAATTAATTTTTGGATGAGATTGATGCAAAAAACGCCATTGGTGGGATTTAGCTTCACAAATCTTAATATATAGTAGGGTTCAGCAGGCTGTGGCCCGGCAGCCCATGTGGCCGTGGCTCTTCTCAGAAGGACAAAAAATGTCTTAACATTTTATTTCATAACACTTTCCTAAAGATAAATAATTTATTGGTGGGTTAATATAATCATTTTACATTTAGATATTTCTTTAGCTGTATGTGAATTAATCGAGCCATTGTGCGCCGCTATGATGTGCTTAACCTCTTAACTGCATAATTTACAATTATTCATTTAACAATATTGTTTGTGACAAACGTTGCAGTGTGTATTCGTGACTGAATGTTCTTAGCTTGAAATGTACAGATTTTTAAAATTCTCAAATTTCACATTTCTCTGTTTACCACTTTATTTGTAGCTTTACTGGGAGAAGCAATTATGCCTTTAATCTTTAAAACAAAGTCACAGCTGTTCACCAGACTGCAGAAGTGGCTAATTAGCTACGTATTCAACGTGACTCTTGGGAGCTCAGCTTTAGAAGCCATTATACACGTCAGAGCAGCCTTTACACATATAGGAAAAAGGACAATATCCCAACTCACATATCTAGAACTTTAAAGGTTTGTACCTGCTACAAATAAAAATGTGTTCTGTAGTCAAGGCACCTCTCTGCTGTTTGAAAAAAGCCTGCCGATGAAAACATGCAGGGACTGCAGCGTTAGCGCTCAGATCCAATGACCGGCATTGTCAGGTTGCCAGGGAATGATTGACAGCGCTCTGATCAAACTGGGGGGGGGGGGGTAATAATATTTCCGGAGGGCTGGTGCTTGTAACCCTGATTAAAATTGCTGACTACTTACAAAACATGACATAATTATGTGTGCAAATGCACTGTCAAAGTCTCATTAAATAGTTTTTCTTTATTTTCTGCAAGTTTCTGAAGTTTTCTTTTTGCTTTTCATGCATAAATACCCATAACACATAAAAAAAATTGTATGTCGAATCGCGTTCTCTACCCATTGCAGCCCTTTGTAAATCTTGGCTCAAATATTTAGCATGAAATGGCTCTTTGCTTTAAAAAGGTTGCCGACTCTTCACTGCTTGCATCACTAGACAGATCAGGCAGGGAGAACCCAGAAACAGAGCAGACAGATATTCTTGCTATGGTTGGGAAGCTGGAGAGTCAGTCTACCCTCGGGAGTGAGGGGAGAGGCAGGCACTCACGCAGATACAGGAGTAGCTGTACAAGCAGATACACTCAGAAGGGGTTTGGGATACATTCACTGACTCGACTGGGGTCAGGAGATGAATACACTCAAGAGCATACAAGAGGAGGGTCAGGCTTACAGGGAGATGAAGGGCAGGAATGGGGCAAAATGTCAACAATTCCCTGCACTGAAGGAACCGGTTGAAGAAGTTAAGCCAGGTTATCAAGTAACAACCAGAAACAGCAATGAAACATGGCTGTATCAGTGCCCTGGTGAGTGAATCCTGATGATGTGAGCGTAACCTCTTTGCCAATTTTAGCAAGGAACAAAATAGCAGTTGATAGCTCTAACTGGAATTGGTCAAATTAGCAATGTAATATTGAAATTAGACTTTTGACTCCATACGACAAACACCTTCTATTAGAAGTCAAAATCAATTTTGGACTGCTCATAATTTAAATTTATGGGGTTTTTCTCCTTTGTTTTGATCGATGCTTTGCACTGCTTGGTATGCTGGAAAAAAAATCTAGACTTACAAATTACGAGTTTTTTGTGATCAGACGAAATTGAAAGGCTGTAATAGTTTACTTTGATAATTGCTCCTTTGCGAAAAGGAGTAACGTTAATAATTTAGGAAGGACTCTTTTTCGGTCTGGATTCCAGGTGTAGCTCTGTGAATACTTCTGCAAATGTCAGTGCATAATCCTTGGCTTTGAGTCCCCACATTTATCTTGGTGTCAGGTCCAGAAGACAGGGAGGGCCAGATCCCTGAATGTAGAGCAAGTGTTTATTAGCCCAATCGGGTACATTAAATGCTAGTAGGGAAATCCAAAAGAATGGTCAATTCCGGGTCCATGGGTCGTTAGCCTGAAGGGTCAGTCCTATGCAGAGGGACGAGATGAGGCAACGAGAGGATGGGAAAGACGAAGTGGGCAGATCAGGGAGGTAGGACGAGGAAGGTGAGCAGGGCAAGCGGGAGAGACGGTAGACAAGAGAACACTCAGTAGTGCACAATAACATGGCAACAATACTTCGCAAAGTGGGGCAATTAGATGGTAATCGCCTGTTGCTGTGTTGCCCCGCCCCACTGGGCGTGACACTTGGTCAAACAGATGAGGTTAGTGACCCCAATTTTAAACACCATAGACCACATCAGTGTTTCCCAAGTTTTTCTTTGCTACAGCACAATTTGCATAAGGAAATGGTCACAGGGCACACCATTGATTAAAATACTACTACAGTAATTGTCTCTTACCAGTAACACATATCACATTGCTCATAACTTGCTGGTTCAGGATCAATACCTTTTTTGAAATTTTATACCATTTTAGTCTTATTGCTAAATCATGTTTGTACCCCTTTTTGAGCAGATGTGTGAATATTACTGTCAATTGTTTGTAAATTGGAAATACTTGTCTTCCTGCTAACTAACTGCAGCAATGCATATTCACTTTACCGCCTGGCTTTCTCCTTATGTTATGGTCTGACCCTAGACTGGGTCGTAACGAGTGTCAATTATATATGATGTCATATTTCTGTCAAAAATCACAAGTGACATAGAACACACTCACAAGTAAAGTATATTATTTCATATGCACAGGTATTAACTGCCCACTCACAAGATATAAGTCCTTAAGGCAAAAATTCAACCCTCATTCACAAATTCGGCATTCCAGAGAAGCACAGGCAGCCGCAAGTACTGCACGTGGACCTCTTTGTCCTTTGACTGACAGCTTCCTTTAACTGAACAACAGGCATACAGTTTGGCCAGAGGTCATCCAGATCCACACTCCTTAAAGTGACCAATCATAATAAGTGTGCTGATCATCCCTGCAGCTTGATCTGAATCAAGTGTGAATTCAGACTTGGGGTCCTCTTTGTAAACTCACAATTCAATGTACTATTTACAATAGTAATTGCACCCTCTCTCTCCCTCCCTCCCTCTCTTTCTCTTTCTCTCTTCTGTCGGAGTGACTGCTGGGTATTGCGAAAGCTCCATATGATCTTTCTAACTTTTGGTTTGGGTTTCTCTCTATATTTTGGAGATTGATGACTTTCTATGTGCTGCATGATTGTGTGTTTATTATTTTAATATGACGGCATCCCACTCTGATGGGTACTGAGTCTGGGTTCTTGCTTGGCACGGGATCAGGTGTGAGACAGATCCTGAGGTAACTATAAAGGACATCTTGTTGGGTGTAGGGGAGCAGTATTGTATTAACGGATGAATAAATCAGTTGTGGAGTTTTTGAGGGATATGATTCTGGTGTTTTGGTTGATTGAATCATGGTGCGGGGTGGTTATGTTGCGGTTGTACTGCTGGTATCACCAACTGTAAAAGTTATGGTTTTTTATGCACAGGAGCTTTCTCATTTTGGCAGAACAGTTGGAGATTTTAGGAAACTGTAAGTCTCCGCTGTTGAAACATGTGGTGACTTTTAGGAGGCAAGTGATTATGATTCTGAACGATCCTGCATTAGACATTTCTTTTCGGTGCTCTATGAGGGTAGGTCATATGTGTTATATTCCAGTATGGACAGTCTGCAATGTTTTGACATTGGCCATAAGAGGCTGTCTTGTCCGCACAAGAATTGCCCAGTTGAGACAGTGGGGAATGGTGGAGAGGGAGTTCAGATGGTTCAAATGGAACAGGGACCTGCAGGGCAGGCCGTCGACTTTCCTGACTCTCCTGAGGAAGGAAGGTCAAGTGAAACTGGTGATGGAGTGAGTGCCGGTACTTCAGTACTGCCAGAGAGACTGGGGATGGTCGTGAGCCGGCCGTGACTGTAGCGCCAGTTACTGTATTAGCCCATTTGTGTTCTTAAGAATGATGAATCCCACATCTTCATAACTGAAAGCGTTTGCCAGTTTGTCCTAATTAGCATAGAGAAATGCCCTGCAATTTCCCATAAAAGGGCTTCAGACTATAGGGCCGTGTGCAAGGAAGCCCCCAAGAAAGCTATCACCTTCTCTGTGAACGCTGTGTCTGGAGAATGGCGCACATTAGAGGAGGTGAAAAAGAAATGGTTTGATTTAAAATCTGATGCCAAAAAAGCCATCTCCCGACAGAATACATGATGACCACTGGAGGAGGACAGGCAAGCCCTGAATTATCCGAAATAAACCAGTGCATCGGGATCATTATTGGCCAGATGGCGCTCTCAGGTGTGACATCTGTGGAGCACTGACCAGGGCCTCATATCAGCTGCTTCTTCTCCAAGGCCATCTCTGTCCAGGGAATCAGAAGGTAAGTGGTTCTTCCTGAAATATGTACAATTCCACAGCATAATATAACTGAAAGCTGTAACTGTTGTAAACCATTGGAAGCTATTTTGGTTTGCCTTAGGTGAAAATTCTCCTAGGCGTCCTCATCTAAAAGCCTGCTTGGAAATTTTATTGCTTGCGCATTGTTGACCAGACTGAAACATCTAAGTAAGTGCTCTGCAATGGTTTTGACTTTTATCTATTTATTTATTCCTTTCATTTATCCAACTCGTCAGTGAGGAAGACGATGGCATTGCTCAGCCTTCTTGCAGTACCGCTACCTCTGTGCGCGCCCACAGATCCCGTCCAACTGCACGTGTAATATCAGATGCGGTCGTGGACAACCAAGACAAGATTTTGCAGACTCTTGTTCAGATTGCGGCTACTCCCATCACAATTTCTGAAACACTTTAAGAAATAAATGCACATTTAAAAAAATAAACGTGTCAACGCTGAAACCTGACATTTCAAGCGTTTTATTCAAAGCATAGCCTACTGTGACATGACTAAATGAACTGAAAGAATAAAGGAATTTTAGGGCAAATTTGTGGCTATCTAACGTCTACAGCAATCGTCTGTTCTGGACTTAGCAGTGGATCGGGATACACATCTTGGAGTGGTGGCTGGGGTGAAAGCGGTACGCCCTGTTTCATTGCCATGTTTTGTAACACACAACAGGCCATGATTATTCTGCAAATCTAAAACAGTGCCAAGATAACCAACGATTAGAAAAAATTGTGGCAGAATTAGGCCATTTGCTACATGCTCTCCATACGCCCATTTGTGTATACGCAAACCTTCTCTGGTGTGTAAAGCATCTTGCCACCTGCTGCACCCAAACATATCTAGCTTCCTTTCAGGATTCCAATCGTTCGCTTGATGGTGGAGCGGGTGCGTGCGCGCCTCTAGTTGTACTGTACGACACCTCCTGAGGAGTCTGGGGGTTCACCAGCGGTGTCATTAACCGGGGCGCGAGGGCATACCTTCGATCTCATGAGACGATTCATTCGAATGCGTAGCAATGTATCATTTTCGCCGTCTCAATCAACTTTTTAATGAATATACAAAAAACCTCGATAGAGTGAAGCCGTGAAAGTCGAAGCACGAAGTAACGAAGGATGACTGTAAACATTAAGGCTTTACATTAACTGCACCTTCAAAATGCTTTTATATTGCATTCATAAAACGTTTAGTACACCTTCATAATGTATTCATTAAGTATTCAGAAGTCAGTCATAAACATCATGCATGTATACCTTTACATCCTAACATCCCTTAACAGCTGTAATGTACAATAATAACAAACATTATAATTGTATAATCATGTAATGTTTCTTATTAGTGTATATTAAAGCTGTTAAGGGATGTTCTATGAATGCACTATGAAGGTGCATTGAATGTTCTATAAATTCATAATGAATGTATTATGAAGGTGCACTTAATATAAAGCATTACCAAATAAACTAAGGCCCTTTCAATAATCTTTGGTCTGGCGGTGGTGAATTGAGCTCACTGTGGTGCCGGTGAACATGCTGAATCGTTGTGCTATTTCTGTATGGATCGAGGGGTGTGTCCTCAATTTCAAATTCGGTTGCCATCTTGCATTCGGTCAAAACTAAAAACTGACGTACGACGTCAACATGAATACGCAGTGACATCTGACATTGAACTGACGCCGTGAAATCAAATGTAATATTACACCAGTAGCGATTCATTTTCCACATCAGCTGATTTAAATTGTCATACATTTACATAGATTTTTAACAGGTTCGCAATTCATTGTTACATGCCTAGATCTCGAAAAAGTGAATTGAGAGGGCCTGGGCCGACAGATGCCAAGTCTATACTGGTAGGGCTGGTAGTGATGCAGCTCAGGGTGGAGTATGCATAACCTGTGTTGACCCATACCCCGCAGGAGGTGTCCACGGTGTGCGGCACTGGGGGCAATGCAGTATTGTGTGAACTCGGCAATGATCAATGCCTAGTGTTGAAAGAGAAAAGAGAAAAGACACCAGAACCAAATCCCCACAGGCACCAACCCCACCATCCATTAAAGGAAGCAAAACAAATACTGATAGAATAAAACTGTATACATACAGCAATAATCCTCACACAATAAAACACTCACACATCTACATACAGATACACAACACACACACCAAATGTCAAATGTATTTGCATATATGTACAAATATGCATACCTAAATACCCGTACCAAAATTAACCAAACACAGTAGGTGATGTGCTCTCCTTGAAATGCCCTTGTTCAAGCGAAGCGTTGCGCTCCAAATTATTTATAGTGACGTTAGAGGCACCATTTATTCGAGCAGCAGACAGCTCCAACATGATCCGATTGTAAAGGGAAGCCCTCCAGACTATGAAAGTGCAACGGCTCAGGTCTTTCTACCTTGACACAAACAGCAGCTTTGCAGCAACAGAGCATAGAGAAATCGTCTGTTGCTGAGAATGGGAGAAAGAAAGGAGAGAGAAATCTAAGTGCAGCAGAGAATCAAAAAAACAAGGGACAGTCACATCTAGCAGATCAGAAAGAAAGGAGGACATTCTGGACATTCTCAGAACATGTGGAGAAAAGTACCAAGGGCTCTAAGTGAGCACAGTGTACAAAGGGGATTAGGATCAAGAGCTAAAGCGAAGCGCAGCTGTGGAGTAAAGTACATCCTGTGCACAAAGCTAAACTGAAAGTGCTGGTGATTGGGATTTCTAGAAGCCTGCTTCGTTTTTTTAACAATACTGCGGCAGCACAATGGAGAAGGAGAAGCGATATCACCCCATTTATGGCCAGTTTACAAAGGGGGTGAGCAGGCAAGGGAGCAAAGAAGGAAATCCTACACATTCTGAGGACAGATCACAGTTGTAGAAAGAAATAGAAGGAAGAAGGAGGGATAGCAAATTTAGAGCTGAGAGCCTGGAACGTGAGGAGGCCAGAGTCGTCAAATAGATAATCCAAACACGGACTCCGGGCGAGATCCACCAGGAGTTTGTGATGGGCTGACCACCAACTAGTGTGGTTGAATGCCAGCCTGGGACATAGGCAATGCACTTCTCAACCCGATGGAAAATTTGCACAGCATAAGACACAATTGAACCTAGCACAGAGTTAGCCGTCGTAGCTTTCAGGGAGAGAAAAGGAAGATGCTGATGTGGACGTGCCAGATTCTTTTCTATTGTAAACCAGGAAGGTGGTGATTTGGGGGGAGGGGGCGGCTGGGGCCAGTGCCAGACCGAACGAAGAACAAAGGACCAATGGTACCATTCATATTCTGGTAGAGCAAGACCCCGATCATCTCTAGAAAGAGTCAGAAAAGAGTACCTTATGTGGGGTTTGCAGGCATTCCACAGAAAAGACATTACCGTCAATCGGACATCCTTTAAAAAGTGGGAAGGGGGTGGCAAAGGAAGCATAGCACTTAAGAAATTTAAGCAGAGCAAAACATTCATCTTGATCGTAGCCAAACCCGACTGAAATGATAATGACAGAGACTGCCAGTTATGGATTGAATGCTTGACACCATCAAGCACACGGCTGACATTCAGCGTAGTGATGCTAGTAATAGAGGCTGTAATCGTAATGCCCAGATACTTACAGTAAAGGAGTCAATAACTGGAATAAAAGAGGGGAGGGGGAAGGATCTGCAGGCCGAGTTTTAAAGCAGACTTATCCCAATTAATCTTATACTCGGAAGTACACTCATACTCACGGAAGAAGCCCAGCACATACTGAAGGTCAGAGGACACATTCCCCAAATACAGCAGAACATCATCAGTGTATAGTAATATTTTATGAGAGGTGTTATAGGCCACTATGGGGGTGCAGGAAACTGAGGAACGTATGGCAGCCGCCAAAGGCTCTAAAGACAGAATTAAGAGAAGGGGGGACAGTGGGCAACCCAGACGAGCATCCCGTCGGATACAGAATGACCGGGAAATGGTATTATTGGTAAGCAGACAGGCAGTCAGACAAAAATATAAGGTTTTAACCATGCCAATAAAAGGCCCAAAGCCCATAGCCATTAAAATTTCCCAGAAGAAACTCCAATTAAGCCTGTCAAAGGCCTTCTCAGCATCCAGTGAGAAAAGAGCAGTGGGAGGAGAGGAAGAATAATCATTATTAACCCTCTGGAGTCACCATCATCGGCGATGCCACGTATCTTTCCCGTGTATTTTAGTTTATAACTCGCTGAAATCTTATTATAGAAACATGAAAAAAAGCTGACTAAATCCATAATCCATAATAGTCTTTTTTTCAAAATGTCCTTTGTCAGAAGTATTAAAGTTTTTAAAATTAGGTTAAATCAGCAAAAAATTAAACCGTGTCACCTTACTTTGTTTTACCAGCATCAGGGGCTTGTAGTATCACTGTTACCCTAAGATCGCTATTCACATTCTAAATAGCCACATTAGCGCATATTCAAATCGCATTTGCATGGTAATTTGGAGAACAGTCCAGCAGTGAAACACGATCCAGATACAACCCCATCAGCGCCATAAAAGGGGGGTAGGGACGTGGCCAGGTGACAATGGCTCATTCATACACATAAAGTTGCAACATATTTAATGAAAGGAGCCAAAAATAGTGACAAATACTTAGGTTTTTCTTAATTATTTACCCAAATGTTGCAACTACACCATTTAGTCATCTTCATGTAGCCAAGACTTTGGTGATCAGATATCTGGGATCAAAACAAACTTCCACCATTGCTTACAATGTACTTTTATAATGTTTCTGCAAGTGTTCCAAACTGCATTTGGCAAAGTCTATACTTTGATGTCAAATTACAAATTTCACATAAATCTGACATATTTACAAAGTACACTAAGATTAAGATGAGTTTTATGCCAAAATAAATACATAAGAAATAATTTATCCATCCACCCATCCATTATCTCCCGCTTAATCTGAGGTCAGGTGGCAGGGGCAGCAGTCTCAGCAGGGAAAGCCAGACTTCCCTCTCCTTGGCCACTTCATCCAGCTCCTCTGGGGGAATCCCGAGGCATTCCCAGGCCAGCCGAGAGACACCATCCCTCCACCGTGTCCTGGGTCTTCCCAGGGGCCTCCTCCCAGTGAGACATGCCCGGAACACCTCACCAGGGAGGCGTCCAAGAGGTATCCTTAGCAGATACCCGAGCCACCTCATCTGGCTCCTCTCAATGCGGAGGAGCAGTGGCTTCCCTCCCAAATGACCGAGCTCCTCACCCTGTCTCTAAGGGAGAGCCCAGCCACCATGCAGTGGAAACTCATTTCAGCCGCTTTTACTCGCGATCTCGTTCTTTCGGTCACTACCCACAGCTCGTGACCATAGATGAGGGTAGGAACGTAGACCAACTGGTAAATTGAGAGCTTTGCCTTTTGGCTCAGCTCTTTCTTCACCATGACAGACCGATGCAGAGCCCACATCACTGCTGACGCCGCACCGATCCGCCTGTCGACCTCCCGCTCCATTGTCTCCTTACTTGTGAACAATACCCCGAGATGCTTAAACTCCTCCACTTGGGGGAGGACCCCATCCCTGACCTGGAGAGAGCATTCTACCCTTTTCCGGTTGAGGACCATGGTCTCAGATTTGGAGGTGCTGATTCTCATCCCACCCACTTCACACTCGGCTGCAAACTGTCCAAGTGAGAGCTGAAGGTCAGGGTCCCATGAGGCCAACAGAACCACATCATCTGCAAAGAGCAGAGACCTATTCCTGAGGTCACCAAACCAGATACTCTCAACGCCCTGGTTGAGCCTAGAAATTTTGTCCATAAAAACTATGAACAGAACCGGTGACAAAGGGCAACCCTCACTTGAAACAAGTCCGACATATTGCCGCCCATATAGACCAGACTCTGGCACCGGTCATACAGGAACCGAACAACCCTTAAAAGGAAGCCCGGCACCTCATACTCCCGGAGCACCCCCCACAGGATTCCCCGAGGGACATGGTCGAATGCCTTTTCCAAGTCCACTAAAATACATGTAGACTGGTTGGGCAAACTCCCATGAACCCTCTAAAGCCCTGCGGAGAGTATAGAGCTGGTCCACTGTTATAGAAATACTTCATTTGCCATGAATTACGTTTATGATATTGAATGAAATGTGTGACCATGCCCCAGTCAGTGAAAGTGTGTTCCCTACCCCTAGACTCAGAGGGTTAACAATATGCAGAAGATGACAAATGTTGTCAGCTGCATAGCAAGCTGAAATAAAACCAGTCTGATCGGGATGTATAATCTTAGCTATCGCTGGCAGAAGGCAGCAAGCCAACACTTTAGCCAGTAGCTTCATGTCAGAGTTCATTAAAGATAGGAGACAGTAGCTGGACAGCATACGAAAAGAGGGGAGGCTAACTGTGACCAAAAGGTGAGCAGCACCTCAGCTTGAATGCTGATTTCAGAAGTGTTGGTGGTTACAGCTCCATCCTTGACTTTCACACATGGAATGGTGGAGTCACACTGACGGAGCCTAAGCGCCAACAACTTACCAGGCTTAGCTCCACTAGCGTAATACCGTGTCCTAGTGCGATGTACAAGAAATTCAGCATTACGCAAAAGTAAACCATTGAGTTCGGCCTGCACCCTGGCGATACAAGTGCTTGGTCCAGATGCTGAGAACGCATGGACTCCAAACTATTCAAATGTGCCTCCAAATCAGTAATTCTCTGGCATGTCATACGTGCAAAGTGAGAAGTAAAAGAAATAGTGAAATCCCGAATGAAACCTTTTACAGCCATCCAGACATAGCCAGGGTCCTGCACAGACTCATCATTCTATGATATAAACTCTTCTAGGTTCGCCGCCAACCGCTGTACAAATGTAGTGTTCTGCAAAAAGGAAAGATTAAACTGCCAGCGAGGAGCCTTCGATATCAGAGATGGCAGGTAAAATCTGAGCTGAACGCACCTGTGGTCAGATAGTGAGGAAGATGCCATAGAGGAGTCGAGACAGAAAGATGTTAAAGATTTAGATATAAAAAGGTAATCAATTATAGACAGTGTCGTGTGGCGGAAGGAAAAGAAAGAGAAATCCTTAGCAGACGGGTTAAGAAGGTGAAATGAGTCCAGTAAGTTAAAATCAGCTTGGAGATTAGACAAGGCACGAGATGATGGGGGAGCACGCCGGCCAACCAGAGGAGGTGATTTATCTAAAACAGTGTCAAGAAAAGTATTAGCATCCATGCAAATGATCAATTCATAGTCGGGAAAGGACAGAATTTTTCTCATTATAGTTTGGAAAAATGAGTTACTATAAGGCGTAGGTGCGTACAGTGAAAATCATACCAGTTTCCTCCCAGCCAACTCAAACAACACATAACAATACCTGCCCACAACATCACCCCCACTGCCTAAGATCTTAACTTTAAACGAACGGTGGAAAAGTATCAAGACGCCGCTTGAGCAGGAAGACGCAGAGGAGGCAGCCACCACAGCTTAACATCTGGAAGCGGCACATCCTTAGATGCTAAATGTGTCTCCTGCAAAAAAGCAATGCCCACCCTATTCTTAAACACAAGGTCTGCGACACTAGAGCGCTTCTGAGGGGTCAAAGCATCCTCATGTCCCAGGTAGCCATAACTAAGTTAGCCATTAGCAGCTACAAACGATATGGATCCACAGCACAATATAGGAGAGAGAGAGACAAAGAGGGAGACTAGAGAGTAGCACATCGTTAGAGAAGGAATTAGTGAAAACAGAAAACCTGCAAAGAATTAAGCTCCGGTAATACAAACCCCTAACACCCCATAAGACAGAACACCATCACCCAATAAGCCAAACGGCGCAAACCCTAAGGCAAAACAACCGCACAACACCCCCCGTTGCCACCGTCCCTGCAGAACAGCGCGGGGCCAAAAACCAGCATGTGACATGCAGGGGATAAGCCATGCGTAAATACTCAAGCCCGCTGCCCACCTCCGGTCCCACCATCGTGACCTACAAAGCAATGCCTCCCATAGGACAGACACAAAATCAGAAAAAGCACCCGATTTAAATTACTCCACATGCACACTGTGACCGCTATACAATAACATGCAAACAAAAAAAGAAAATAGGAGCGAATAAACATTAAGTTTGCCAGGTCCTGGTGGAGGTAAAAGTGCCGATTGCCTGAAGAGCTTCTACAGGCTTGGTAAAGAACCGCTGGTTACCTGCAAAAGAAAGGTGAACCATAGCTGAGTACAACAGAAAAGCAGGAATACCAACTTGCCAAGTTGTCTTGAGAACAGGGGACATAGCCTTGCGAGCTCGGGCCATCTGGGCACTGTAATTGGTGAAAAAAAGATTTTCTGTCCCTCGAAATGAACCTGCGACTTCCAGGCCTCCTGCAGTATAGTCTGTGGATCGGTATAGCGTGGGAAATTCAGCATAATAGGGTGCGGGCACAAACCATCACCACCGCCAGCAGACACACAATGTGCCGTCATCACAAATTTAAAGTATATATGAATATATAAGTAAATACAAACAATAACAACAAAACATAAGCCACCTAACCCGACTACAATAACTAAACTGCTTCAAATTTTACCAATTCTTTTGCAGAAATATCACCATATTTTTCTTTTCTGGCAATGACGTATTGGATGCCCTGCACAGGAAAAAAACCTTGCAGATGGTGTAGATGAGGCCTGCACAAAAAGGTATGTGTTTGAAAGTACAGACAATATGGGAAGACTGTCCCGCTTTCTCCACCACCAAGCTACAGGGTCTTGTCCTGATGAGACTGAAAGTAGACCTTGGTAGATGTTAATCTCATTATGGGCCTGTTCAGCTTTGGTGATGGCACCACTTCTTGAGGTTGTTGCTGCCTGAAGTAACTCTCGGTCCTCATCCTCAAACAGCTCTTCTAGGGCTGACTTCTTGGCACACATCTTGTGATATGGAGACTGAAAAAAAGAGACAAACTTGCTTCAAAAATGTATTTATTTTAAATAGTGTATTTCAATATTACTTACATGTGACTTGTCCTCCTGATGGTCATCCAATCTATCTTCAGATTCTTCCTTGATGTTGTGCTCCATTGGAAGTAGCAGAAATGATGTTGCACATATAAACAACAAAACTTTGTTGTAGAAACTGTAACATGGCATACAAAACATGGGAAATTCCAAGACTGAACATAAAATACCTGTTCTGCTGTTACATTGCAAACTGCTGCTTTCTCCAACCGGCCCCAAGCATAAGCAGCAACAGCACATCCAAGTTTGCCTTTGAAGCGAGGGTCCATCAAGGTGGCCAACTGGAGGAAGTTCTTAATGTCTTCATCCTGTAATAAAACATGACAAACTATTTAGTGTTTTACAGTTAAAATTATGTGATTTGCCTTTCTTTCTTTTTTAAGCATAAGCTCTTAATGAAAATGAAAAATACCTGATATAGTTTCTCCAGATCTCCCCATATTTTCTCTTTCAAAGTACTGGTAAACACAGTGTCCTGTTCAGTCACTGTAAAATGCTCCTCCAGCTTAGTCAGTATGGGAAGAATTTGGCCACATGTGGGAGACTTCTCACTGGATACACAGAGGGTTGAGGTGTACAACACTTTCATGTTTTTAACAAAATCCTCTGCTTTCTGGAAGTCATCATCTGCGAGTCTTTCCAGTCTGGGGCAAAAAAGAAAATATTAAGATAAGAATAAAAAAACAGCCATTGCTGTTCCTTGTTTCACAACTGATCTTTTTGTCTATTACTTGTCTTTATCCATTGGCTTCCTGAGTCGTTGGTCAAATGATGCTGCCTGGATGGCTGGGTACTGCTCTAAAAATCTCCCCACCATCAAGAAAAGGGAGTTCCACCATGTTATGACATCCAGAATCATGTTATGTTGTGGCAGATCTGGAACACAAATGCAAATTTTGAATTACAATCTACAAGAATATGTGTAAAGCAAACATTACTTTCTGAGATATATAACAACTATGCTACTTACTGAGAAGTTGCTGCTTCTCCCGCAGCACAATCTTTGCCATGGAGGACCCCCTCAGCCACACTACAACAGATCGAAGTCTGGCACACCACTTTGTAATAGCACTGATGCTGTAAACCTTCTGTAAGGCCAGCACCCCACCTGTAAAAGCTTAAGATTCTTCAGTGCAACATCCATATTGATGGCATTGTCTACTGTGGCAGCTACAACTTTAGTGTTTATCTGGAATTCCTCTAGAATGCAATTTATCTCGTCTGCCACCAGGAGGCCTGTTTGTGACTCATACACAGCTTTGCTGTTTAGCACTTTTCGCTTAATGTGGCCTTCACTGGTGTAGTGCACAGTGACTGTTAAATAGTGGTCCTGTGCCACACTGGTTCACCCATCACATGTGAGCAGCCTTACTCACTTGTGGTGACTCCTGAATAACATTTTGTTTCTCAACAGAGTACCATGCAGGAATAAGAGTGTTGGACAAATCATCTCTGGATGGGGGTGGGTAGCGAGGATTAAGGGCAGCAGTCATCTCCCTAAAAATTATTTTTTTATTGATTAATACATTTTTGGACTAATTTAATATATATACTATATATTTATAACATAATAATATATTTTAAAAAATAATGATATAAACATATATACCTAATATATATATATATATATATATATATATGAATGTATGTATATATTACGTGAAACATGGAAAAGGAATGCAGTCCCTTGACCACAAATTTGGTCACAGCCCTGTGGAGTTCCTCCACCTTCTCCTTAGTCAAATTAGCCTTCTTTGCAATGGTAAATGAGGTCACTGTTGTACTACTACTAGTACAAGCTGGAAAGCCATAATTATAAACAGAATCCATGTTACATTAGTATTTTACAAATCATTTGTTAGCATGAATGCAAGATTTGCATTTTGCAATTAACATTACATTAGCCTACTACTAACCTGCGGAAAGGCTGCTGTCGGCATCATAAGCGGTGGACTCCATTTTGCTACGGTTGGTATGACTGGGGCTGGGGTCATCCACACTGATAATGCCAGCTGTTGTCTGCAAGCTGTCAAACACGGTGCCTCCCTCTGATTTTAAGTTTATTCCGTGTGCCCTCAAATGTTTCATTAGATTTGACGTGTTTCCCCTAGCAACTTCTGTAAAACATGTGCTGCACGTCGCGGTGTCAGAATCCTTTCTTGTGAAATATAGCCACACTTTCGACCATTTCGTTTTAGGCATTTTAACGAAAGTTGTTTAATTTAGCAAGCTAAGATAGCGGTAGACCACCTGCTGCCATCAGAGCAAGCGTAATGTTAGTTGCTGCATTCACGCGCATCTCAGATGGTCTCATTTTCTGATGATGTCACATGTGTGTTGATGAATCTGATGCTTATTACAACTGTGTCATGATAGCCCCAGAGGACAAATATTTTAATCCTAAGTGGCACCGAAATGAGGCACCGAAATTCGCGTTCGGTCCGGTACGTAGCGGTTATATAGATACCGTGCCGTATTGGCACCAGTTTTCGGTACCCAACCCTATTCATCACCCCGGGACTGAAGTTGGCAAGACCTGGAAACCACTTCAACCACTGATGATCCAAAAAGTAAGTTGCCATTCTCCATGTCTTCCGGAACTCCAACAATCCTGACATTATTTCTCCGCTCCCTATCCTCCTGCTTGGCAAGCTTATTACAAAGGAGGCCAACTTCGCTGTGACGCGACCCCAGTTCAATTTCGTGCTTTTGCACTTGGCCTTGAAACAACTCAAAGGATTTACCGAGTTTTTGCTACTCAGATCCTGTCCTCAGATCACCAACATCAGCCCTCAGTTCTGTAAAATTCTTCTGAAAGGAGGACGCCAGACGTAAATGGAGACTCAATCTGCTCCTTAACAAACTCTTTTAGCCAGCAAACACCCGAACTGATGATGATGTTCCCCATGAAGCCAGTGCACAAAGCTTTTTGTATTTTCTTTGCAGAACTGGCGATCGAAGATTGAGGAAGTGTTCTGCGCCCAGAGTGATCCATAATACCAGTATAGGTACTAGGTGTGGGAATCTTTAGGTACGATCTGATCCAATTACCATTCTGGGATCCACGATCCGATTCCAAAACGATTCTTCATATACATTTTTTTGCAAATATGCTTAATTTAAATTTAAAATTATATGTTTTTTTGTTCAGTA
>JAODKE010000091.1:135214-146280 GCA_026779605.1 Mormyrus hasselquistii
AACAATAGTGGTCCTAAAATTGAACCCTGTGGTACCCCACTATGAACGCAGGCCCACTGTGACATTGTGCCTCTTATTGTTTTTTATTTTTTATATATTTTAAAGTAAGACGCAGTGTTATACATACATATGTTATGCACTAAAGTCATGGTACAATTTATATGATAAATATGTATATGAAAGTAAAACTTTTTTTAACGCTATCACAATTTTCAACATCATAAATTATCTTACAGCACTCTAACAAGTAAGTACATTTTTACTGACAATAGAAATGTTTTTTCAACAGCCAAAATAGGCAATAAATAAATAAAATGCAGTTTCAGGACATCATTTTATACAGAATGTTGTTTCTCCAGAAGTTAACAAAACAGTCTACATCACAGAAGCTTACATAAAGCAAGAGGAAATTCAGGGTTTTTCCCTTTGGTTAATCATGGTTTCCACTTGCCAAAATGAAAAATTAGAGCTTCCCTACAATGTTATTTTGCCCATATGCAAAACAGGACGACAGTCCCAGCACAGTGACTTGTAACTTTGAAGTGGTGATGTGTATGGAAATAAGTATAAAAAAAATTGACATCACTTTCTGGCATATACAATGTACAGCCCTAGAAAAAAATAAGAGACCGCAGCACAATTTTTTTTTTCACTCATTTCTCAATTTATGGGTGTGGGTCTGAATATTTTTTATATATATTTTTTTTTTCAAACTGCAGCCTGGTTCTTCCCTGTTTCTCATTAATGAAGGGCTTCTTCTTTGCTTTATGGGGCTTCAGTCCTGCTTTTAGGAGTCTGATATGAATTGTCTTAGCAGTGCATTTCACACCTGCAAGGTCACTTGATGTCATCCTCTGATTCATAAAAAACTGTTGAATAAGTTAACAATCATCTCCGCCATTAGAAAGTTGCTTCTGCCCTTTACCTGACCAGTTTTTGGTCCTTCCCAGTGTCTCCTGCTTCACTTTGTACTTGTGTTCTTACAAATTTTGAACCTTGAAGAAACCTATTGCTCAGCTTAGCTTTCCACTGGCAGAACTACTATTTAACCAAGATTTAAACATGCAGATTTGCTTAAAACTAAAGAGTGGTCTCTTTATTTTTTCCACGGCTGTATGTACAGTATAGCTTGGAGTAAGCCTTTCTATCAGTGCCAGAACAAACAAAAATATGAAAACGACTTAAATATTTGAAATAAGTCACTTTAGCATGATTTAACACATATCTTATACTTTGGGGCTACTGAAAATGTTTGTGTGAACCCCTCAGTTTTAGTATGCAAGACATGTTGAACAGAAAAGTGTTTATGTAAGACAAATTTAAAGCTAATTAAATAATAGCATACACAAAATAAAATGCAGCTTGGCTGTAAATGTGCCATTAAAATCTTGACTTAAAGCACTTGGTGATTATGTCCACTTATCATACAGAAAAAAATCAATTGAATATAATTAAATCTATAGAATGTAGTAATTTACCATATTCCTACTATGACGCTAATTTTCCTTGGAATGATCGGGGATGAGAAGGCCCTTTTCTACTCTGATCCAGTTATGAGGTGCTTCACCATGCTGATCCAGTGCTCACTGTTTTGACATAATGAATCAGGATCTCACTTTGTGTACAGGGGGCTCACATGAAACAGGATTCAAAAGTGAGTTAAAAGAGCATTGGTATTGTGGTTACCATTTACCTTTTTTCTTATTAATGGATATGTGCCCTGAGTTTACAGTACATAAGAGCACTTGTTAAGCGTTCTGGGTATTTTTCTAGGCAATTACACCATGTGTTATTTTTGAGGAAATATATTTCTGCAATGTTTATCTCTTTTTTCCAATACTGCTAAAGATTGGTATTAGTTCCTGTTTTTTTGTTTTATAAATCACTTGTGTAAAAAAATATAGTAAGCAAAAGATATAGTATAGTATCTGGCAAGAAATCTTTTTAAAATAAGTTTGGGAATATAAAGTAAATATTTCTTGCTACAAAAAAAGGTAACTGTATACAGCTGGTATATCTTAATTTGATGTATTCCCAAACTTTATCTGTAATGAAAAGAGAACGGTTAACATATTAACTGATTTTCAACCCAGTGAGCATTTTAAGGGTTAAAAATGTTAAAAGAAGTCTTAGAGTATGTCACTGTTTATATAAATACATCAAAGCGTGCACAGCTTGATGGTTGCATTTTGTACATCTCATGGCCAAAGTTTGGGGGTAGGGGGGACAGGAAAAGAGACAACTTCTCCTGCATTAGGTAAAGTGTTTCACCTGGCAAGCCAACAGATATTATGGGGAGGGGGTCCCCTCAATATATTATGCTGATTAACCAGTTGCCCACCAATGATAAAAATGCTCCATTAATTATCCCGTGATTCACCTGGAAACACGTATATAGATTATGTCTGCATCAGATACGTAGGTTAACACACAGGGTAAGATGTGTTTTTTTTTTGCCCCCCCCCCCAAGTGCAAACATCAAACTCCCTCCTATAGTGCATCTCCAGGATATACTTTATTTCATTTTGAGGGTACCATCCCCTTTATCACAGGTTCTCTGTTCAGGTATATGGCCCAGTAAACTAGGTTGAAGCCTCCAAACAGAACAGGGAACATTATTCTGGACATCCTATCAATTCTGCTCACGCTGTTGAATGTCTTTTTGTTGTCTGCTGGCTTGTCTGTTCTGACCTTGCCAGGTTCCAGGATGCCCTTGGAGATGGTGGGCAGGGTCGCATCTTTGGTGAAGTTAGGGGCATAGTTGGCCACCGCAACTGCGTAGGCATTGTTCTTCTTCACCACTGAGTCCCTCTCTTTCTTCTGCAGGAAGGAAATACGTGTTTTTAAAAAGATGTCATGGGCCACTTAAACAACCACACCCAGAGAAGCTGTTAATAGGTTCCTGGAAATATTATTATGATGAAATAGACAAAAAGGCATTTATGCTACGTCAAAGTGTAAATTAAATGACACTATCGTCCCTAGTGACTATTAGAGGGACTGGAGAAAGAGCAAGTGATCAATATCCAAAAGCAAAGGTGGCGCGGCTGAAGGTCAGCGTGACATCGGTGATGACACACTAATGAACCCTGTCACCCTTTCACAGGAAGGTCCAAATTTATTCACCCATGCTGCTAACAGAACCAGCACAACCTTAAGATAATTAATGATCAGTCTTTCTATCACATTCCCCCTGATCTGGATGCAGGCAGTACATGTGATTAAATGTCATTAAAGTCCTATGTCTTACAGACATCTCAGTTAAATGATTAACCTACCACCTGAGGAACAGAGAACAAATTCTACAAAATGTGACAAGTCTTCTTGGCATTTCTTTAGCGACCCTCAATCAAAGTCTGAGTAGCCCTTTTTAATTAAATACAATTTCAAAATAATTTATTTTCTCTTTTAATTTTTTTGGTTGGTCTTCCTATCTAAATGGGGACCGTCCATTCATTTCTATAGGAAAAACCCTAAACCCAATCACGACACCCTTAACCCCTACCCATCCATAACCTTAACCATAAGTAACCAACCCAAATACAAGACTTTTGACATTTTTTTGATTACATTCACAGATTTTTATTTAAAACTTAGGTTATCCAAATGGGGACCTCAGAAGATGTCCCCAAAGTTAGGGAAATTTCAGGTTTTACTACAGTTTGGGGACTATTTGGTTCTCAAATGTGATCTATGCAAACCCACACACACACACACACAGACACACACGTTGGCGTACCTATCTAAATGTGGACCTTCCATTCAGAGTCCTGCTCCTCTCCAGGAGGTTGGTTCCAGAGCCCGAGCTGTGCATTGTGGTGAGTCCAACTACATCTACTCAGTATCTCTCTATCTCCTATGGCAGCTCAGAGAGGTTGCATTCCATGTCTGTAAAGCCCAATCTATCTCACACCTACCAAATTTCCAAATTGCTAAATGAACAATAAAACAATGCCTAGTTAGTGTTCATTTCACATATACCATAATGCTGTTTAATTGATTAACTTATTTGGTTATTGTTGTTTCCATAGTTTAAATACAGGAAAGCTGTTGCTATGTAATTAAATTGTTTCCAATCAAAATACGGTTGCTTGGACCATTCACCATGCACCTGTCACAGTGCATTAAATGAAGGATTACTTTGTTGCATTTGTTGCAATTCAGCAGTAAATTTCTGTTTCAATGCCTTTCAATTATTGAACAAGGAAGACCAACAGCCTGCACACTGTGCTGTTAACATCAGTTTAAGATTTAGCAATAGCTAAATCCTTAGTTTAAGGAACTAATGAAAATAATGGAAATTAACACATTCTGAGAAACATGATTACAGAATCTGTCTGAATCCTTCTTGCCAAATGGTAGTGCATTGGTGGTTAGACCTCCAGGCACTTGCCAGTGGCCCAAGGTCCAGAGGTTTATTCCGGCAACTAGCAACAAGCTAGATTTGTTCTTCTTGGCGCCTTTCATTGGGGGTCTTTGTGGGATGGAGTGAAGAGAGGAAGACAGATATCAATGATTTAGCACTTGGTGTTGAGCTGGATTCAGAAAAAGGGGAAGATGATGGATGGACCAAGAAGGCCCAGACGAACAGTCAAGGTTTGCTGGAGACGTCTGCCTGCAGCGTCTATGTGACATTGATTTAACTTACACTTTATGAAAAGCCTCTCCCATGTGCTGAGTGAGGCTGGGGATCATTGCAACATCGGCAAAGAGCTATGACAAGGAGGCAGACGGTGTCTGTCACGGCGGCAACCCGCTGGTGGACACCTTTGGAGTGGGAAGCTGTCGAGCTGAGGAAGGAGGCCTCCAGGGAAATGCTTAAGCAAAGATCTCCAGAGATGAAGACGTGTATTGACAGGTGAGAAAGGCAGCGACAGCAACTGTACAGGCAAAAACTCTTGCATGGGAGGAGTTTGGAGATCCATGGAGGTAAACCAATTTGCAAACCGTTTGATACTGTAATGGGGACTGTAGGAGGCATTGAGCTCTTTAAAGAAATACTGAATGTTAACATTGATTAATTTACTAATTTGTCTTTAGGTAAAATATGATTTAGATACGCTCCTCCTACTGTGGATACTATGCACAGTGTATATCTGTACAGAAGGAAGAGCTATAAAACAGGATGTAGGAGGAGGTATGGGGGTTCTTGGCTTTAATGGGTAGGGAGACTACTGCTCTTTCCGAAACCAGTAGGTAAAACCAAAGTCATTATAGGCATTCCCCAAGTTAAGAACATTCCTATGAAAGGACAGCCATGAAGCCTATTGTATTAAATTTGAGTTAAATACAACAGGTCATAATAATGAATGCATGCATTACTTTGTGACACTCGTGAAAATATTGACATGAAAACATTGACTTAGTCGGCTTGAAGTACAGCACCGTATACAGTTCTATTATTATAGTATAATTATTAAGAACTGTATATTATTATTTTTCAACTTGTCTGCAAATTTGACTTGAAAATAAACCTAGGAAACAGATCTCAATCGTAACCTGGGGACTGCGTGCATAACTCAAAGGACCTTCAATTACTCACTCCCATGCCAAGGGATGGCTAAGCCTGATCCAAAACCATGATGGTGACCTTTCTCAGGCTGTGTTAAGTAGAAATGGGCCAGTGATGACCAACACACTGCATCTCTGGTGGATTTGTCCTCTTATATTTGGAAGATACTTCAGGAATAGCAAACGGGGTGACGGTCCTTATTTTGAAAAGAAGGTGACCAAAGATTGTCTTCCATCTAAAGGTGTACGACAATTCTCGGCCTACCAGGGAAAATCCATGCCAGCATACTGGAGAAAAAATCCCACATAATGTCTACATCATGGTCTCCTTTTACGCCATAACTCAAAGCGCATTTGTACTCAGTTGCATTTCATTGGATTTGAGAACTGTTTTATTGCTTAAATCAGGGGTGGCCAATCTTATTTGCAAAGGGCCAGTGTGTATACAGGTTTTTGGGATAACCTGTAGGTCAGCTGTTCAAACCCAGGTGTGAGGACTCTTTAGCCAATCAGTCCTCTAATTAGTGACCTGATTAGGGAGTTGCAGTGTAAACCCGCATACAGACCCTTTGCGGATAAGATTGGCCGCCCCTAGCTTAGATTGTTTCAGTTATTCTCATGATTACTATTTGTATTATTTCAATTTATTTCCTTATACAGTGCTGTGTTTTTCGGGCAGTTTAAGAAAATAATGCTAAAATAACATCATGTTGGTGTAAAAGTGTGATATTACATCTGGCAAAATATATTAACCCTTTCAACACCTTTCCTAATGTCATGCCAGTATATGCCGCAGCCATCCAATAAACCCATGTATTTTTTACTCAATTACTAGCACACCTCCTAGGGCTAATCAATATCTCATTGACTTTTTAAACTAATTTAACTAAATAATTAAGTGAGCTGGTGGTGAAATTTAACAAATACATGGAATGGCTGGGATTCCCCAGAGCTTTGGCAACTGCAGCAGTGTTCATCTAGCCATCCAACAAGATAATAGTAAATTTTTGGAGAATGGAGTTAATTCTTGTTAGTTTTTATTAGGTTTATTATTTACTGGGTATATCATGTTATTTTGTATTATTGAACCTTTATTTTGTTTTTTCATTTTACAAATGTGCTTATTGGTTTGTATGATGTACAGCACTTTTGTCAACATGTGTTATTTTAAAAGTACTTTATAAATAAACCTGACATTGACATATTGACATGGTGGAACAATGGAACGACTCCTCTCTCTCCCATAGTTAGTGTCAGGGTTTGTGGGAATATTCTAACAGGACTATGTTATTCTACAGCAGGGTTCCCCAACTCCGGTCCAAGAGAGCCAGAATCCAACACAGTTTGCAGATTTCCCTGCTCAAACACATCTCTAACTCAGCTAATTACCAGGTTTAGTAGGTGTGTCAGAGCAGAGAAATCTGCAAACTGTGTTGCAGACCGTTCCTCCAGGACAAGAATTAGGGAACTGTGGTCTACATGCACTTGCACTACATGCTTTGTGGAGGAGGCATATGAGAGTGTAGCCAGGCATATATTATGGAAGGCGCTGCAGAAATAGGGAATACGATGGCCATTTAAAAGGTTATATTGGACTGAATGCACTAAAAGTTACATCTGCACAACTGGCACAAAATCAAAGTTGTTTAGAGATGGTGTTGGCTTCTGTTAAGGGTATGTCTAGAGTCATCTTACGTTTGTGATTTTTATTTTTAATTGCTGTTTTGATGCTGACTGGCTGCTTTGTGACATGATGACATGTGTATTCAATTACCCAGCTAAGCAAAATGCAGCCTATCCAGTGGCATTCCTAGTTAAATTTTGTTTTGAGCCATTATTTTCTAATAGTTAACTGCTTCGGGTTTAATTAAGCTGTAAATGAAAGTTATAAGAATGAGAAGGTTCTGGAAAAACAAAAATGGGATAGTTACTGTAACTGTTAGTAACCTTAAGAAACACAATCAGCATGTATTGATTTTTTTTACTTGCAGTTCCTAGGGGACGCACATTGAACATAACAATTGCTGAGATATCATTACATCACCAGGCTATAGTAATGCTGACTGTATATTGCTGACACAATAGCTATCTGGCGGCTTTCCAAAGTACAAAAAAGGACAGAAATAAATGCCTCCCTTGCTTTATACCTGATGTTCTGCAGCCACTGGTACTACCCCCTACCCTATTGTCATTGACTAAATGCAGAATCTCAGAAGGACACTTTACCGTAGCTGAAGGCACATGGCTACTGGTGTCACCTCTATGTGTATCTGTCATTTACCAGCATTTGTACTGATCCTCTGCATATTTCGTTTCTTCTCTCCTTTGCCAAGCATTAAATGAGCAGCCCACATACGAAAGATGCAATGCTGGCACAGGATATTACACCGTGCACTGTGGGGGACCCTAAGAGAGCTGGCCCAAAGCCTGATACACCCGTAAGTGCAGAGGCCCAAAGCCTGATACACCCGTAAGTGCAGAGGCCCAAAGCCTGATACACCCGTAAGTGCAGAGGCCCAAAGCCCGATACACCCTTACCTGTAAGTGCACAGGCATCCTCATTTCCCAGAGAGTCCAACACCCCTCATGATTGAATTTTTCATAAAGCAGGCCTAACTAATAGTTTTAGTTCTTGTATTCTGTATTTTAATATCATTACGGACTTACTGAAGAACAACATGACTGGCAATTCAGCTTCTTGTTAAATTTCCAGTTTGAGTCAGTGAACTAAACCTCTATGCCTGTGATCAGATGGTCGCAGCTCAGCAGAATAGTGACATGTTTGTGGGCCTTTGAGCAAGGTCATTAACCCCCAGCTCCATGGCTACCGCTGCTGGTCGCTGCCCTTTGCTGCTAGGCTGCTCTCACCTACATACACTATATGGAGAAAAGTATTGGAACACCTAGTCATTAATGACATACCATGCTAAATCCATAGGCATCAATTTTGAGTTGGTCCCCCCTTTGCAGCTCTCACAGATTCTACAGACATTTTTGCCCATTCATTTAGAAAAGCATTTGTGAAGTCAGGGAGTGATGTTGATGTGAAGGCCTGGCACACAATCTCTTTTTTAGTTTATCCCAAAGGTATTTGATTCGGTTGAGGTCAGGGCTCTGTGCAGACCAGGCAAGTTCCTCCACACCAGAGTCGCTCATCAATGTTCTTATGGGTCTTGCAGTGTGCTCTGGTATGCAGTCATGTTGGTACAGGAAGGGGCCATCCCCAAACTGTTTCCAAAGTTGGGAGCATAAAATTGTCCAAAATGGCTTTAAGAGTATCCAGCATTAAGAGTTCCTTTCACTGGAACTAAAGGACCAAGCCCAACCCTTGAAAAACAACACCACACCATAATCCCCCCTCCACCAAACTTTACACTTAGCACAGTGCAGTCAGGCAAGTACCGTTCTTCTGGCAACCACCAAACCCAGAGTCGTCCATCGGATTGCCAGACAGAGACGCGTGATTCACTCCAGAGAACATGACTCTGGCATGCTTCACACCACTGCATCCGACGCTCTGCTTGGCACTTGGGGATGTAAGGCTTGGATGCAGCTGCTCAACCATGGAAACCTATTCCACGAAGTTCACTATGCACTGTCCTTGAGTTAATCTGAAGGCCACGTGAAGTTTGGAGGTTCACAAACTGACTTAGTGCAAAGCTGGGATCCTATGACAGTACAATGCTTGTATTCACTGAGCTCTTCAGAATGACCCATTCTTTTACAAATATTTGTGAACCTGACTGCATGGCTAGCTGCTTGATTTTATACACATGTGGCAATGGGTCTGAATAAAACACCTGAATTCAATGACTAAGAGGTCATTCCCAATATTTTTGTCCATATAGTGTGTCTGTGAGAGCAAGATGGAGCAGGCAAAAGAAAGAATTTCCCCAAAGGCATAAATAAAGTGTCGTCATTGCTGCTAATATTATTATTATTATTATTATTATTATTATTATTATTTAAATTCTGCTCTATTCACTCATAAGGCTATGTCCATCCTTTGAACTTGGGGCTACCATGAGGGTGTCATGGTTCACTTGATGTCCTCCTCAGTGCATGAGCAGTGCCGAGGAGGACGACATTCTGGACCTCCTGTATCCTGATATTACCCGGGATTTTGTTGGTGTGATTTTCCCTCCCCTTTCTTGATTAGAACAAGAGCACCTCTTATGTACCACTAGTACTGTTGTGGTTTTCATGCCCCACATCTCAATTTCTATTTGTAGAACTTTGTATTTGGACAGTATTTCTATAGTTTTCAGGAAGGGGTTTCTTTCAGTGGGGGCGGACATCTCGATGAGCAGACAAGTTCTCTCCTTCGCATCCTTCACTACTACAGATGTGGTCAAATTCGTTGGTACCGTTACAGTTCATTGAAACGATGCTTCATTTCTCCTGAAAAGTGATTCAATTAAGCTATTGTCTAATGTGTACCTGCATGCCTTTAGTATGTAATAGAGAAAACCAATACCATTGTGAAAAAAAATGTTTTGTTATTTATTTTACAAAGATATGCTAAAATAGAATCAACATATTCGTTGGTACCCCTAAAGAGACTATTTATCTCTGCATTATAGTCATGTTCCAAACTAAGTGTTTGTCCATAATTAGTACCACAGGTACCTTCAAGCTTTTCATCAGCCATTCAGCCCATTTAAAGAACCTGCTTCTGTGTTGTTTGGTATCATTGTGTGGCACCACACTGAACATACCAGAGAAAGCAAAGGAGAGAGCTGTCTGAGGAGCTCAGAAAGATTACAGATATCCATGTTAAAGGTAAAGGTTGTAAAACAGTTGCCAATATTATTTAAAGTAGCAAACTTTTTGACTGTTATTGATAACTGGAGACAAATTCCCACTGTTTGCGTGTGTGTGTGTGTGTGTGTGTGTGCGTGTAAGCATTCTTGCTCATCAGACCAGATTCTTTATATCTTTCCTACTTCCACTACCCGTTCAGCGCACACCCCACCCCCCCCCATAGCCCACCAACCAATCAAATGGCTGGATCACTGGGCCCCGTTCCTATAGGCTTGGCTGCCATCCCCACTGCACGCAGACCTGGGTCACACTCCATTTAATTCTCTAGCCAAAACCCATCCCCCACTACCAGACGTCTCTGTAAAACCTTGTTAAGCTTCGATACTGTTACCTCAAAGGTATGAGAAACCCCTTCTGTAACCAGGACAGGTCCATTTCAGCCAGATGGAGGCTCTGCAAATTCAGGACAATATCAACTATCCTTATATTTACATTCCAGTTAGATTAGCTGACACTTTTATTCATGGGACTTGACCCAAAACTATATGATAATCTTCTCAGTAGAACCCCTTACATATCTATATATTTTAATTAGTTTTTTAATACGTTTTAGCTTGCACTATACTAACAGGGAGACTATTCCATACTATAACTACATGCTGTGTAAAGAAGTGTTTTCTCATATTCAGTTTAAAATGTTCTCCTGCTAATTTACACCTATGGCCATAAGTTCTAGTATTTAAACTAATATTAAAGTAGCCATTTGGCTGAACAGCATCAAGACCTGTTAG
>JAODKE010000091.1:146380-160249 GCA_026779605.1 Mormyrus hasselquistii
AAAGCGCGCGGGGGGGGGGGGGGGGGGGGGTCACATACTCCCCACACATAGTGCCCTCACACAGCCAGATCCATGTCCACCTCAATAGGAGACCTGGCAGAAAGGCAGAATGAATGTACAATGCCACAGCCAGGCTTCTCCAGCTATGACCTTTCAGTAAAGGTGTGCTTCTGTATTTCAGTGCATGCTTGGGGGCCGCTTCTTCGAAGTGATATGTATGATGTTGGTCACACCTGAATGCAAGACACAAGTTTGCTCACTGCCATGAAATCAGACAGTGATTTTGAAGGATTGTGGCTATTTCTGCTTTCTACTAAGGTGAAATTTAGTTTGATTGGGCTGTATTTGCATTATCCAAAAACTCTGAATCATATCAGAGAACATCAAATGCTATTATATTATGTGATATTACATATATTCAATATTGTATTTTGGTTTACATTCCTCATCTATGTTTTTTTTTTTATTCAAAAAGATGTACATTTCAGAAGGCAAGATCTGCTGGACCAATTGGGGGTCAAGGGCTGTTTTTACAGAAATTTACAAATTTTACAATTTTATACTATAAAGTTATACTTTCCTGAAAAGCAAATTTTAATTTGTGCAATTTCCAAGAATTACATAAACACTGCCATAAATGAAGCGCACCGTAAATTAAATGATTACAAACAGATCAACCTATTTTGCCTGTTTTCAAACTTTTCTGTGTGTATTACGCTTAAACACACAACTGCACTGTGTCACCTGCTCCTGTTCACTCTGTGGCTCCATCAAGCTGCATGAAATGCTCACTACAGAGTGCCATTCACCCCTTGGTTACACTCTCAGTCCCGCATGCACCCAGGCAGCGGTGTCAAGTGATTAACAGGAATTAAGCCCAGCCATCTACCCAATCTGAAGGAACAGGTGCCAGCTGGCCGTTCTCTGGGCCTCAGGTGGCTAATTTGGCAGAGTGCAGATCAAACCTGGGCCTTCATCTTCCTCTGATTGGTTTGTCCTTGTCTTTTACACTTTTTCATCATTTTCTACAGGCGATTTACGCCTACATTTGTAGTCAGAGATGTAAAGCGATATTTCATGTCAAGACTGAAGGATGAATAGTCCTTTTTTTACAATGCGCTTATGGTGCATATAATGCATCTTCAAGGTTAATCTGAAGGGTGCTTTACTTAAATATAGACGCTCCTCTACTTACGAATGAGATACGTTCCGAACGGCCATCCGTAACTTGAAATGTTTGTAAGTCATTCAAAATCATTTTGAGGGTATACGCAAGTACAAAGACCTAGGATGCAGGGATCGAGAAGTCGGACTAGGCGGAATTGCTGTACAGAAAATAAAATTTATGTTGCGGGCAGCAAATGGGAGCCCTCTTCATTTGTATGTTGAAAGTTTGTAAGTAGAGGAGCGTGTGTATTCCCATCTAGTGTTTTAGTACATTCATCCTGAGCAGGTCATGGGTGCTTAAGTATTTATGTACGTTATATACAGGGATGCACAACTGGTGCGCAAGTACGCATTCACCTTCAAGAACGATACGTGTGACAATCGATTGCTTGTTAAAACGCAAATGCGTACTTATCTTATTTGCATTTGCGCTGATATGAAAATAAAATGTAATGTTTTTTAATGTTTATATGTTAACTTGAATTCATTTGCACTATATGGGATAAAATGCAAGGTATTTCCCTGTCAAATAAGTACGCATTTGCGTTTTTACAAACAATCGATTGTCGCACGTATCGTTAATGGCTTGCGCACCAGTTATGTGCACCCCTGGTTGTATAGCTAGCTTAAGGGTGCAGTCGCAATGGCTCACTATTTAGATACACTTCTTTGGAAGTGGTGTGTATATGTGTGTAACTGCCTCATGTGTTGGCAAGTCTATGGCAATTAGCTTAATCAAATAGCCTGTTATTACTATAATCACCTGAGGTTTTTTTCTGTCATAATGGATGAGTTATTGCTGTTCTCTCGTCCCCCTTTTGGGGAATCAACACTCGTTATAATTCAGGAGGGGAAACTGGTGCTTTGCCTGGATGACACCAGCCTCAGTCGACATTCGATTTGATGGAACTGGGGTCATGTAAGCCTTTGGTGTTTTTATTTGGCCTTGAATAGGAATTATTAGGATTTGGAAAAATTCCTCTGGCGGCTAATATCTCATTGGCTCCGGTAGCACACAGAAACATTTGGCTTTTTATCCCAGAGATGCTCTAAGCTTCATTCCTTGGTGATCTTCACTCTGGTTGTATGCTGCAAAAGGGCAGATGACAAAATTCATGAGGTTCACATCACAGTTTAATTGATCTGTCTTATATTTCTCCCACTTACCGTATTGTTTCCAACATCCTTTTCTGAAACATAGAAGATCGTGGCAGAACGTCACGGTGGTAGATCTATTGGTAGGACTGTAACTGATTTAAGAAGTTTCCAGTGAGTTGTCTTAATGCAAAGGTTTGTTTTGCTAGTTTTAAAGTCACTTTGATTTAAGAAACACGTATGAAAGAGAATGAGAACATGAATGAATGACTGAACATGATGAAAAGCTCCATGTTTGGCTACAGCAAAGGATGCGAAATGAAGAACTCGGGGTTGACTTCTGTGATCTTTCAGGAGGAGACTGAGGAACGTTCATATATGTGGCTGATCAGGAAGGATGAAATCTATGCCGTCAATAAATGTATGACAGAAACGAATTAGATATACCAGGGTTGTTAATATGGAGGGCGCAGAGGTGACAGAAAATATTATGCAGGCAAATACCTTGTGAGTGGTAAAGTTTATTAAGGGAAAAATATACAGAAGGGTCAGTCGGAAGGCAGCAGTCCCTTCGGGATGGCCGTCCTCTGATATGCACATGTGCACAGCCAGCTCGCCCTTTTCCCCTCTCTGTCACCTTCTTCCTAGTGTGGGCTTTAAGCCAGGAAAGAGAACACTGCCCCCCCCCCCCCCCCCATTTGGGGCAGCTATCAGCTGCCTGCCACATCCTGTTGGCACTCCTTGTAGCCAACAATCAAGGTTATTGTCAGCATGCATGGTGATGATCGCCCCCTGCTGGTGTGTGGCATGTGTGTATGTGTAAGTGTGTGCATGTGTGTATTACAGAAGACTAAAATTTGGGGTAATGTTTGTGGACAGACATTTCAAAGATGGTGTTCTAGATGCAGATCAAAAAAAGCCGTGGGACAGGAGAATGAGGAGCGAAACATTAGTGCCGTGGTTTTCTTGGCTGCATCAGGCTCTCTTTTAGTTAGCCATGCATTCCACTGTGTGCCATAAAGAACTGGAGCAGAAAGGGAGGCCATGTTTCACTAAGCAGAAGTTGAATCAAAAATCAATAAGTGAAGTTTCAAGTTTTATTGTTATTTGCATTCTGGGAAAACAGTGAAATTCTTGTGGCACAGTTTTGTTGCTCGGGGGGGTAGGGGTGGGGCAGATGGGAGGGCCATAGTACAAAATTCCAGATTAAAATTCATTTGAAATTTTCAGGGGGATCTGTAGATTTTCAAACTTCATGCAGCTGAGGCATTTTTTGTGTAGGTGAGTGTTCCTAGTTAATATACAGTAAGAAGTTACAAGTAATGCTGGAGCTACTGAATCCAGATGCCAGGACTCACTGTTAACACTGGATTGATTTCCATTAAATAAATAATGGAAACTGGTTCATTTAGGTGATACTATTGACATAATAATGAGACATCCATGTGTACTAGACATATTACAAACTATAAAATCAATTAATTAGCACAATGTCAGAGAGAACAGTGTGTAATTACATTCATATGTTAATATAAACATAATGATTTTGTTTTTCAAAAGTCTGCCTAGTTAAAATGAAGCAAAGACAAATATATTTTTTGTGGTGATCCAACTTTTATAGTATAAATAATTTCGAAAAGTCAGACGGGTAAATTGGTTCGTAAACAACTTCTTCCTTGCAATTCAAATGTTTTTGCAAAGTTATTTGTTCTTAATAAAGGAGACATTGCGTCTTAATGCAACATGATCTGCTGTTATTTAGGATTTATTGTTTTGTGGTCTTTTCTTAGCCATCCGTTCTTTTAGTATCCATCTTAATATTTCCTTATCTATCTAATCCAAATTCTACACTGGATGAATATGGCCCATTAATTAACCAAAAGTTTCCTGACAAATTTCTTTTACCAAGAAAATCAATTTGTCATGCATTGTCTCTAGATTTTGGTATTATGCTCATTTTATCGAACAAGCACTACAGCTATCAAGCTACTGTTGTCACTTTACACTATGCCAAACTTTCATTGCACATCTTTTTGTAATTACTGATATTCTGCTCACTATTTTTAGTCTCGTTTTCAGTCAGTTCATTTTTATTGCTATATTTATTTCATATCTTTATATTTTATGTTGTTTTGAAAAATATTTTTATTGCATATTTTCTTTATTTTTATTATTTTTATTGCACAATCCAGGAAACAGGTGGAAAAGTATTTCATAAGTAAAACTTCATATAGACCTTTGTCACAGATCTGTTAAAACAATTTGCAGCTAAAGTAAATATTCCATCCAGCCACGATCTGTAACCTCTGACACTGAGCAGGGTCCTGGGAAGATAAATAAGGCAATTGTGGAATGTGTAGCCTACAGCCTTAATAATTAAAGAGATCAGCCTCTACAAATATAGTGATCGAATTAAAGGATATTTTAAAGTCGGATTGAGGCTCAGTTTATATTATTGTACTGTGAATCATTATTTCGTAATTTTTATGCCCTTAATATTAAGTAGGTTTCTGTGTTATTGATGCATAATTTTTAAAATAAATTATCTGTATTCTATTATAAAGCAGATCATAATGTACATGTTAGGTCATTATTATACAGACAGACTTTTCTAATTAATCAATAACAGTCATGTCTGGGCATTTAAAGGTTATGATGAACATCTGCTTCATTTATCTGATATTGCTGACAGCTTAAATTACCAGGGAACATTAACTTAAACTGATGAAGGACTTCAAAGGATATAGTCTGATACTGTTAGCAGCCTGGTGATAGAAAACACATTAGTTATGCAGCCCTGATGCAGTAATTTTCTACTCAGTGATACACGTGAAATCATCTTTGGTAATTAAATCTTCTGTAATTGCAATTAATCCAATTTCTTGTCTCTCTTAGCATCTCTGACAGCCCACGCTTGTCGCAAAGGATGCTTGCTGAAGAAGACAATGCCAATTCCAAAGCTCAGTATTTGTTCAATCAGCAAATTGATTTATTGCTAGATGTAGTAGCTAGAATGCATAACAAAGTGCATTTCAGTGCTTCTGCCCAGAACCACATGCGAATGCGTTTGCCCTGATACCTCTTTTCAACAACCTTCATCTTCATCATCTTCTTTCACCTAAATATTCTTTTTGTCACATATACTTGTGACGGTCCCTGTATCAGTGATGCAGGTCATATCCGACTTCCTGCACAGAAACCACACACTCTGGTATTTTCTGGGAGTCATTTCCACGCCAGCTGGGAGATATAATCACTGCAGCATGTCAGGGACCTTACCCGGAGCCCCTCTCCCGCTGGACATGTCAGGGACCAGGTGGCATCCTTACAGCATGACCCACCCTCCTCATCCTGCTCCACCACCAGTTCTATCTATATTCTTTAACTGTCACTGATCATAATGGTGAACATACCCGTATTAAGCTTGGCTGACCAGGGAACAGGGCCTTTATTTAGGAGAAAGATTGTACCCATTTCTCCTTGAAAAGGACCATGTGGGAAACCATACATATTGCAGGGAAATAGGGAGGGATGGAATCAATCAACGCACTAAATACGAAACCACCTGGCTCAGAGATGGACACTCCAGTTGGTGACTCCTACTTGAGTTAACTCAAGTTGCACTTAAAAAGAATAATGACCTGATTGGTACCATGTTCCTAATTAACATCAGACTTGACTCAAACTCCTAGATAAAGACTCATAGACATTGAGTCTTTCATAAATTTTTTATTTTTTTGTTTGAACTTGCTTCGATCTTTTATCCAGTCCCTCTAAGATTTAGCGATTCTGTGATTGTAGAAATGAACAGAAAATAATGTGAGCTCCGCAACATTTCCCAGCGCTTACAGTTTTTCAAATTTATCACAGCTTTCTGCTCATACATGTATGTTTTCTGCTAGCCTGTGCCATGGGGATCAACACAGTGACTGAGTGAGAACCAAAAGAAGACCAGACATGCCGTCAAGCCAATAACATTCCACGCAAACCCGTACCATAAACAACATAACACATCGCTAGTTCTGATATTATTTGCTGCTGATAGTTTATTTTTGTTATACAAGTCGCTATTTTGCCAATTTATAAAGAAATCCTCAAAAAAAACATTTTGACAGAAGCAGTATATATTTGTAGTCTAAAGGAGACATGCACTTGTTTGTTTTTAATGTTTCCAGACGTTGTTAATGTCACGATTTTCTGGGGACGAGCAGGCGAGCAGTGAAGCAGGCAGGAGGACGGGTAACGAGGGTTTTACTTGGGTCAGGGTAACAGACACGCGACATTACAACAATAACCGACGAAAGAGTGAGGAGGACGTGGACTAACATACACTAAACAAGCCGAATTAACGGGGAACAGCTGGGCACAATCGGGGAAGCACACGTGGACGATGAGGGGGCGTGGCACACACGAGGATCTGACAAGCAGGTCATGACAGTTAACAAAATTCTGAGTAAGGTACAAACTGTCCTGTGTACAGGGTGTCACGTAACGAAACATGATGTTATTGCTGATGCTACATTTTTGATAATGCAATTTTCAGTTGTTTGCTCACTCGATCAGTGCTTTTTCTCTGTTTTATGTTGTATAATTTGTTACTGGCTTAAAGCCTTAATCTGTACATAAGGTTTTGTTATTGTTATACCTTTTGCGTCTCAGTGAGGCAATGTTTGCATTGAAGCAAGTATCAATTTAAGGGAATACTTGTAGTGTTTTTGAAATATATACAGTAGGGCTCTATTTTAATGATCTGAAGAGCACAGTCTGAAGTGCATGGCACAAGTTCTTTTATGGTGTGACCAACCCACTTTTGCTCGTTAAAACAATAGTCGCAATGCTAGGCGCATGGTCCAAAAAGGTTGTACTGTGTCTCGCAATTAATCATGGGTGCGTTTGGGCCGTAACATACTGTAAACAAATCTGTGTCATTTCCCTTTCACTTTAAGAGGCCGGTGAGCTTGCCCCTTTACGGACTACTATTATAACAGCAGATTTGTCAGGTAGTAGACTAGAATGCTTTATATGAATGCCATATCTATAAGAATCTATGAACACATTCATAACATATTATCCCTGGGGAACCCCTTATCACCACTACCTTATCATTATAGGAAAAATATGTCAATTGGCTAAAATGATCATACAGACCCAATGAAATCAAAAACAGCTGTTTTGTAAAAATAGCCCTTTTCCAGTCCATGTTATGAATGTGCTATATACGAACCAGTGAACTATTCATGCTGTTCCAACTTGTTAGTTTCACCTATGAAATAAGGACAGAAAAGAAGGAAAAAACAAATCTTTGCAACATTCTCATTTTCAAAATACATTTATTAAGTTTTCCTTTTCATCATTCACCATGTGCTGGCATTAAAACACGTGCTTCAAACATGCCAACCCATCAAGAAACAGGTCAAGTGAACAGACCTGCTAAAAGGTGTAATACACACAGAAAGTTTACTTGTGGTGGGTTGTAAGGTCTGGTGCACCACCTGTATTCCCTCTGTATTTGTCTGATGCTGGTGTTGAGCACATGTAACATCATCATCACAGTTTCCAGAAAAGCTTCAAAACATCCAAAAGCTAGTTGTACATGTTCTATAGCAACTAAACATTATAACTGATGATGCAAAATTTCTGCCACTTACCTACTCACAGCTTTACAGGTGAATCTTTGCAGCATATACAGCAACAACCTCAACACTCGTTGGGGGCCATATTTATTGTGCAAAACTGTTACTGGGTCGTATGTGGTACAATGAGCTGTAAAGCAAAAAAAAAAATTCTTAATTTTGATGAGTTGGTTGAATGTAAGGCAGACATAAAAGGAATGGTTGTGTATGACCCAGTGGGTTCCCCAGGGTTAAAGTGCATTCATAAAGCATAATAAACATGACTATAAATATTTATAAAAAGGCATAACTCAATACAACCATGTTTATTATGTATTATGAATGCTTTATGAGGCTCTCAACTATAATGCACTATGGCTACTTTCATAATGCGGTACAGACCATTGTTAATTATAATGACCATTATAATGCATTATGAAGGTATCTATAGTGCATTATATCACTTTAAGTAAAGGTTTACCAAATGTTTCTATGTAGAGGAAACAGATCTGCCTATGAGCGAAGCGAAAGCATGAGCGGACCATCTATGGTCACAGAAGTATAGAGGTTTGCGTTCCCGTAGAACTTAAGACTATAGAGGGTGGCGCGGGACAACTTCACACCAAACGACCAAGATGAAGGTAGTGCGCCACAGCTCTGGCTAAAACTATTGATTCTATTCACACATTTGAAATTTGTCTACATCAGTGAAATGGCTTGAAGGGAAATTGGGTGTAAGACTTGAACATGGCGATGTTAGTGTCTCCTACAGCTGCCCTTTCCTTCCTTTGCCACCTAGTGCTGCTGCGTCAGTTATAGTGTGATTTGTCTTAAAAAAACATGTAGATCTGCATCCATATAATGTTTTTTGTGAGATGGTAATAACTTTATCAAATACTATTTGAATTATTACATTCGCAAAGTAAAATGTGATCATTCTTCCCTTTTATTTGCAATTCATTTTGGTGCAAAAAAGATAACCTTTCCTAAAATATATATGACAGCTTGTAGAACTTTTAGCCTTATCTGTCATGGAATTCATCCACAAATTATTCTTTTTTTGTTTCTCCACCTAAAGGTAATCTTATGAACAGAATATATGTTTAATTTCATTCTTTTCATTGAGTTTATACATTACTGTATGTTTATAATACACTAAAATAATAAGTACTAAAATAAAGGAAAACCCAGTGGCCAGAACAGCATTAGTGTACCTTTGCCTGGAAGTCGTAATACTTGCACAGGACATTTTTAGTTTGGGGTTTTGTTAATTGTGGAACATAATGGAGTCTCAAACAGTTCTGCAGCTTGTCCCATGGATGCTCAACTGATACAAGATCTGTTCCCAGGACAGCAAAAGTGTTTAGTTATTATCATTTCATGGCCATCAAACTATTCATCTGAGTACTTGTGCTCATGTCCATATCTAACACTGAAGACAAATAGGTCATGTCTTCAGTATGTTTTCAGAACATTTTCGAGTACACCTTAACATCCAAACATCCCTTAACAGCTTTATTATATATTAATAAACATTACATGATTATACAATTATGATGTTTATTATTTTATAATGTTTGTTATTAATGTATATTACAGCTGTTAAAGGATTTTAAGGTATACATGCATGATGTTTAAGAATGTTTTATGAATACTTAATGAATAAATTATGAAGGAGTACTGAATGTTTTATGAATGCAATATAAAAGCTTTATGAAGGTGCAGTTTATGTAAAGCATCACCGACTTTTCTAACTCGTATGGTTTGATATAATCACTATCAAACAAGCTAATTTATTTGTACGATAAAAAAACAATATTGAAAAAGATAATTAGGAAGGTCTGCCATGAATTCTGCACTGTAAGCTGGTAAGCATGGATGTGTTTGTTGCCCATCTGTATTGACTAGAATGTAACGATACACTCAACTCACGATTCGATACGATTCACACAACTGAAATTGAATAAGATACCGTTTTAAAAAATCCCAAATCAAAATAAGTAGATAAAAAAAAAAATCTTCAAGTAAATAAACTAAGACATGCATGTGCAGCTTTTTAGCGTGGTTTGCCCTTTCAATAATCTTCGCTCAGCTCACTGTGGTGCCGGTGGACATGCTGAAGCCTGTTCATTGTACTATTTGTGAATGTTATCAGTCTTTTACAATGTTTGCGTACAGTTTTTGTCTTGTTTGTGCTTTTCTCACCGTTTTCGTTTGTGATTATCCGAAAGCTAAAATGCTGCCACACTGCCGATTTAAGATCGGGCAGTGCTTCCGTCCATCCATTTTCTGAAACCGCTTAATCCCAACTGGGGTTGCGATGGGAACCAGAGCCTAACACGGAACAATGGGCGCAGATGGGAACCAACCCCGGGCAGTCGCCTACACACCACAGGGTGCACACACTCGCATGCATACTCACACAACTACAGAGCCAATTTACTCACCAATCAATCTATCCTGCATGTTTTTGGACTGTGGGAGGAAACCAGAACCCCCGACAAAAACGGGGAGAGCGTGCGAACTCCGCACAGAAAGGACTCTGGACCGAAAGCAGGACCTTCTTGCTGTGAGGCAGTAGCACTAACCACTGTGCCACCGCACCTCCCAGCTGTATGTCCTCAATTTCAAATTCAGTCTCTCAGTCTCTCATTCGGTCAAAACCAAAATCTGACTCGAATATGTAGTGACATCTGTCGTCGAACTGACATTGTGAAATCAAATGTAATATCGCACCAGTTTTTCTTTTCCACATCAGCCGGTTTAATTCGTCATACATTTACATTGATTTTTAACCGATTTGCGATTCATCGTCACATGCCTAATATTGACTGTGAACATCCGCAGACACCTTTCCAATGTTTAAACGCTCCCTTCACCTTGAACCCAATCTGTTGACTTCATAGCTTATGGCATGTATCTTCACAGGATTACACCATCACCATGTACTTCCAGCAGTCATGGCGGGACAAGCGTCTATCCTACACGGGGATCCCTCTCAACCTCACCTTGGATAACCGTGTGGCTGACCAGCTGTGGGTCCCGGACACATACTTCATCAATGACAAGAAGTCTTTTGTGCACGGCGTGACAGTGAAGAACCGCATGATACGGCTGCACCCCGATGGCACCGTGCTCTATGGCCTCCGGTGAGTCCTACTGTTTTCTTGTTGAGTAACATCCATTTCACAGATATAATATTATTGGTATATGACTGTCAAACATGTACATCCATTAATGGCTAATAGCATATTACAAACATACAGCTATAAAAGAGTCAACTTGGCATAAGTATGGCTAGGCTAAGCTCCCAATGAAAGCCCAGTGATGAGTGTAAGCAGGATTGGAGCAAGTGCTATACAATTGCCCTAGTTCTAAATATCCTATAACTTGAGCATCCTCCTTTCCCTACAGCTAACATGACTGGAACTATACATGCGACAATTTTCTATATGCATTACATTTATTTAGTGAGCGCTTTATCCATAGCAACAGCCCATGTTTAAATGCACAATGGTGAAATTAATTTGCAACAAAGAGCTCTAACCCACACACCACCCCAGCATTGTTTACTTGGGTGCCCCTCCAAAAGCGATGTTTCTTTCAGACAAATAAAAATACTATCCTGTAAAAAATGCCATGGGAACGATCATGACTAAAGATGAGACATTATGTCGTTTTCTTGAGTTATATATGTATTTTAGGGTCAGTGTAGTTGGCAGGGTGTCTCTGTGGGTGGCAGTATAGTCCTTTACCTGTGGGGTTTTAAAATCTCGAGTGAGTAGGGCTGGAAGGTCTGCACAGATCTTTTGCAGGGAAACACGTGGTTAGATGTATTAGTGTCTCTCGATTGCCCATTGCGTATTATTATGTGAGCCTAGCACAGTTGGGTAATTCAGGTCCTGAGAGTAAAAGTCCAGACTGGGATTTTGTTTCAACCAAACAGTTCAATACTCTGTGACTATTCATGCTCAACTGGTTGGTTGAAATAAAATCTTGGTCTGAAATTTTACTCTAGACCTGAATTACTCAACTCTGGTGCCCAATGATGGACGTGGCATCCAGTCCAGGGCGTTCCTGCCGCTTTGCTCAGTGCATCCTGGGAAACATGTTCTGGATAAGTCATTATGGATGATGGATGGGTGGAGCACTTGTATCAGAAGTGTTTCTTTCTTTTTTTCCTTATGTTAATTTTTCCCATTGTCAGCCTTTTCTTCACAGGCAGATTCAAACACGTCTGGACTTGCAAGTGAGAATATGTTCCCATGAGCTTTGATTAAACATGCGTCTGAGAACTGCTGACCTATTTCATCATCAGGGCCTTGACTTGTACCCTGCTGTTTTCTCTTCAGATATTGGGCCCCGAGGCTATTGACTAATTTAAATAAGCTGGCAGAATAGAGATGTATTAGCCACTTATACTTAAGATCGTTTAAATATTTATCTCATAAACCGCCATGTATTCTGCAGTTTGCGTTGGCAGCTAATCTATTTCTACATTGAGGGTGGAGGTTTGTCTATTAACAAGGCAGAAGAAAAATGTAAAAATGGAGTAACCTTTTGGCATATTGAAAGGTGCAAGCTATGTGAAGTGTCATACAAAATTAAGTCGACCAAAGTCAAAAATATATCTTTTAGAATATTCTATTTTTGGGGAAAATATTTGTAAATATTTGTCAAAATGAGATTTTGTATCCTAGTATTTAATTACAGAATAAATCAATTTCTAAGCATGAAAATCTATAGTCGATCAATATAATATAGCAGTATGGTAGGAGTCTGAGACCACAAATGCACTTGTAATATGAATGTAGCATACTTTCTCATGTGTGAGTAATTTAAACAGCATGAAATGTTGGTATTGCTACATTCTGGCATTATAAATGTGTGTTTGAGGGATGCTAATGATGTGTTTCAGAATGGGAGGGGCATTAAGTGGGTCGTTCATGATGACTCCTATAGAGAATCATTCCTGCCTTGAGTACTAGGGTTCCGTTTTTTAATTATCCTTTTCAAAGATGTGATTCTCATCCATGGAAAAGTCATATAACAGTCTGCAGCTGTCATAATTGTATGTTTTTAGTCAGTACTATTCAGCAAATATAGATATTTCTCTTACTCTCCTACTGATCTGAAGATCCCAGATTTGTGATCCATGATGGCTCTGTGTGTACTGTACTACCCCAACAATGACAGGTAGTGTTTCAAATGTTTTATATGACTATTATGCTTTTGGAATTAATCTGTTGTTCAGACATTTTGTTTGTGTTTTAAACTGAGTCCAGGTAAGATTCTTATCTGATTATTGTAAAATCTGTGCTTGCTATTGCTAATAGTAACTCCTCTGATAACCACGATTGACGGGCTGTAAAATTAAATTAAACCTATAGCAAATCATTTGCTTACAGTATCAATGACGGAGATAAGGTTTGGGGTCCTGTTGGCAGCCAGGTGGAATAAGCGCAAACAGCCATGTTATAGGAAAGGAATATTCTAGCTGCTACGTGCCGAGTCCACTTGTTTTTGTAAGAGAAAAATACCAAAAAAGGAGACGACTGTTAAGACAAACACTTCTCCTTTTAGTCTGTTTGTTATAAATACTATGACTTCTGGGTATTCAACCGATTTAACACTTCACGCTAAATTCAATGCTCACAAATCACATATCCCAGCATTCCAAAATGTTTATTATTATTATTATTTCTGTCAATGCCGGTGGTTTTGCAAAGCTGGATAATCCAGAGATGGCATGGCGCTGCAGTGGTTAGCACTGTTGTCTCACCCCTCCGGACCCGGCATTCAAGTCTCTGCCATGGCTTGAGGTGTGTGAATTTGCATGTTCTCCCCGTGTCATCAGGGCATTTCCTCCTGAGAGAGATTGTGCCTATAGACTCCACCAACCCCTCGCCCCCCCCCCCCCCCCCCCCCCCCCCCCCCACCCCCCCCCCCCACAACGGAAAAAGACAACAGCAACCTAAACATCTGAAAAGACACA
>JAODKE010000091.1:160349-174589 GCA_026779605.1 Mormyrus hasselquistii
AGGGTGAAGTGCAGGATGGGGGGGGCCCTTACCAGGTGAAGTTCACAGCAGAGCTGGGTGGGGGCGTGTGGGGTGGGGGAGGGCTTTGTTCCCCCCCCCCCCCCCCCCCCCCTCCCCCTGTGCACAGTACAGAGTATATAGTACATAGTAATGGTTAGCATGGGTGTGAATTAACACGGACCTGCAGCTAATAGCTACAAATGCTGGTGCTAAATTGTTTAATTAAAACGACCGTCTCCATACAAGTGCCTGAATCACTCTGGTTAAAAGTACTCGAGGACCAGCAGGGTTTTTTTAATCCTGTCTTCACTCTGATACATGGTGTCTCTCATTAATCTCTCTCTCTCTCATTAAATTACATACCATTTTTCTGTGATCTATATTCCTCCTTACGTTTGATCTTAGAATATATTATGGAGTGCTTGTCGTGGTTGAAAATTGATTTATTTTTTTGTCAGGTAAGTTTTTCTCGCAGGTGCATCGCACTATGAAATGGGAACTTACTGACGTCTGTGTGTGTTTGTTTTGCGGTGACGGGTCAGCGGTTTGGGATCCTGACTTTAAAAACAAGCTCCAGCAGCAAAAGGCAAAGATAAACATGATTTGGATTCATCACTGCGGATGACTGATGATGATGTTGCTTGGCAAAGGCTGCATAGGCGTGTAAAACATGATAATACATGGCAAACTGCAGTGAGGGCTTAAAAAAAAAAGGTGACGCGTAGGCTTACGAACATCAGCAGAGAAGAACTGAGTAGAGAATAACTTGATCTAAAGAGCGAAAGGCTTTCAGGAGCGATGCTCCGGCATCTCATCTAGTCTAAAGACTTGCTGTATCTTCCTGGAAGCCATGAGCCAAATACCCACCTGTAATGGCTGGGATCATCTTACACTTTGCATTGGTTCTTTATTAATTGCAGTTTTAAAGCAGTTTAAAGCAGTTACTCCCACTAAGAGTTCTGTGGTACAAATCTTCTTTCATTTGGAGACTATGGGATATAATGAAAGAATATGACATTAGCTGCTTATGTGGTGATTTGGTCATTTTACAAAGTCGTGATCAGATGTGTTGTAGAAGCCAGTGGGGTGAATTTACATTGGTTTCATTGTCTAACACTCTTGTCCTCTTGTCCCCCCCCCCCCCCCCCCCAAATCCTAACAGGTTGTCCTCCAGTTGAAATGAGGGAGAAGGCCAGTGATATTTTCACAAGATTGGAAGGAGGGCTGCGGTAATGTCATATGGAAGATCTGCTGATATGCGGCAACAGGGCAGGCATAAGGGTAGCCTTAAACGATCTGCCGTCAATGGAGTTGCAAACAAACTGTGTCCTTTTTTTGCATTTTTAATGTGGAAAAACAATAAATTTTTTACTGCTGTATCTGGTACTTTTGTGTAATTTAATATGGACCAGGTGTCTAAGTCATGCTTAAAACCTATAATTACTAGTGCTGGGGAAGTTAACGCGCATTTATTTTTTACTCTTATATTAAGTTTTTGATCACCTTAACACGTGCAGTATTTTGATACCCAAATGGGACAATAATATGTGCACAGGTTTTTAATAGAGAACCATACTATTGTTTCCTGGTTGTAAACGTAAGAGCTTCAGTTTGTGAGAATCATTCTAAAAATAAATAGGTTTCTGTGGATTTCAGTGAGGTTCACAATGTAAATTAAAGTGCATGTTCCACGTTTTGCTTGTTGCTAAAATCATCGAGGCCATGAACCTCTTTTCTTGCTTGATGAATTAATTATACTCCTTGCATGGCTGTACCTACTTTTTCAGGTTAAGTGCAGGGGGCGCATCTCTGATGAGGGGAGAATACACTTAACTTAAAAGTGAACTTTTTAAGTGTGCACTTAGGTGCTTGATGAAAGAATTGACCCCTTTGTGAACATAACTCAAAAAGTAGTTGATGGAACTTATTACCAAAATTATTATATAGATGAAGATCTACACCTGATTGACAAAAATTGAAGCAGCACTTGGTGGCAACAAAGGAAGCAAAGGGCAGCTGTAGAAGACACTTGACCTTGTGAACACTGTAACTATTAAAGTATTTGACAGATTCATAAATAAAGAAGAAAAATGATTGCACACAATTACACATATTGCACAGTTTTTTATATATATGTATATATATAATATAAAATGAATGACCTGGATACAGATATTCCACTTTATTGTAATTGTTGATGGGAAATGAAATGAAGGACCTGTGGAAGTGTTCTTTCTTACATGTTGTCTTGAGTCGCCCAGTTCTGAAGGAGCTTCATAACGCCCTCACCGTCTTGTGCAGGGAGTAACAGGGATTGGCCGTAATGGATGTAAATTTGGCCAACATCCTTCTCTCACTGACGACCTCAGCAGAATCCAAAGAGCCACCCAGGACAGAGCCAGCACTTCTGACCAGCTTGGTCAGTCTTTCCTTGTCCCAAATTGCAAGTATTAGTGGTGGCACATGAAATGAGGACACCGGTCTAGTGAACTTGATTATGTTGGGGAACACAAAATTCGTTGTTAAGATTATTTTGGAGAATGTATAGGGGGCCTACAGGTTGCAGTATGGGAGGAGTAGGGATACGATGCGGGTGACGGGTGATTGGGTCATCTGCGAAGTACATTGTTATCCGTCCAATAACATCTAGTTTTTCTTTTGGAAACTGGTACAGAAGGGTATTGAACCTAAATGAATAACTTTTATCCACACTTTTCTTGATCTTACATTTAATACCAGCTAAATACTTTTCATACTTAAGATAATGTTAATATCTGATACCCTAAAAGTGTTTTTTTAATGGGTAACTTTTAACAGTAATTTTCCTAGTAAGGTGTCTCTACTTTTACTCAAGTATGGTTTTTAAGTACCACCACTGCATACAACTGTTACTATGTTTCTGTATGATATTTACAGTAAGAGAACACACATTATCTTGATTGTGAGGCAGTTTGCATATTCTTCCAGTGCCTGTCTGGGTTTACTGTCTAGACTGTATGTGTGAAGTGTGAGAGATGGCTCTACCTTCCATCCAAGGTGTCCCCTGTCTCACCCCCCTTGGTACCCAGCTGAATGTTAACCTTCCTGCCACCCATAAATGTTTACTCCGTATTAAAAATTAATAATAAACTTCTTGTGCATGCTTACAAAATTACGTAGAGTGCTCACAGAAAGTCTTTCAGAAGCTTGCCATTTCATTCAAAATTTATTTGTTTTATAACTGAAAGCTATAAGTAAAACAATTTCAAATAATATTAAATTAAAACCCAAATAATAGTTCTAAAAGAGCTTTTCTGAGTTAAAAAGTTCATTGACAAGCAGTCTCATTGGGTGGTTTTTAATTTGTCACACCTTTGCAATACAATTTATGTAAGTATGTTTTTTAAAATCAAACATTTGTGTTTAGTATACCTTTGCAAGCCAATGACTACACTAGCAATTAATATGTCTGTGAAGAAGACATTGTATGTGCAGATATAAATATTGCTTGCCAGTGAAACCAATAAATTTGTAACACTTTTACAGATTTAAACAAATGTACCATTTCTGTTTTTGTTTTTTTTTTTCCTCCCTGGCTTTGAGGGAAAGTAATGACACTTTAACTAAATGACACTATTACTATTGTATTATTAAATATTTATTAAATAGCGTGGTATTTATAGACGTGTGGGGTTGTCATGCTTGCAAATGCTTTATTGTCGTTGAGGAAGATACATATACAATTGTATTTACTGCTATTTACTCGGGTGTTAACCCTTCTGTACTGGTTCCAGTGTGACCAGATAATCCAAGTCAGAGAGGACACTTTGAGCTAGGGCATAATTTGTAAACTACAGTTTCATTTAAAAGCACCCAGAATTCACTTAATCACTGAGTTCTTACTGTGTGCTGATGGTCAGTCTCCTATAATTATGCATGTGCTTTTAATGTTAATATGAACCAGCTGGATGAGCCACCAAATCAAGGAAACCAGCCAGCAGGAGAATAACTGAACTATTTGGCCAAGCACAGGGGCTTTTCAGTTATAGTTTGTAAAACCTGAATTAGTGAAGTAGTGTCCTCCCTCACATGGATTACCTGTTCACCCTATTAAAAGCGGTTTCAGTGTGTTTGATTCTTTGCACCGGTTTTTGATACATTGTTTCCTATACCATTACTTTTAAAAGTGTTTACTAGGTTTAAGTGCAAAGTTGTAAGCTGTGTAAGTAGTTAGTACAATCTGCAAACAGCAATACAGAGGCTTTGCTGTGTTCTGTAACTTCATATCTACTGGCTTGCAGATCCATTATTTGTCCCTGCCTCTCTGTGTCTGTGTGTGGCATCTGCATGTTCTTCTTGTGCTTGTTTGGTTTCATTGGCATCCGATGTTTCTTCCCATGGTACGAACATCTGCTGTTAGGTCCTTTAAAATTGCCCATGGAATATGATATTTTTTATATGTGCGAATGTGCTGGCATCTTTTCCAGGGTGTCTCCTCCCTCTGCTCTGTGCCCCCTGAGAAAGCCTGAAGGCCCAACGCTGTACAGTACAGCAGGGTTCCCCTACTGGTCCTGGAGGTCTAGAATCCAAAGTGGTGTGTTGAATTCCCTGCTCAGGCACACATTAGTCAGCTACTTACCAGGTAGGTGTGTCTGAGCAAGGAAATCTGGGAACTGTGTTGGATTCTGGTGCTAGGACCGGAATTGGGGAACCCTGCTGTACAGGATGCGGCGTGATGGATGGATGGATGATAAGTGTAATGATGAGTCATGCCCAGTTATCCTCTCTTATTGTCCTCTCAGCATTCTTGCCAGCACATGAATGAGGAGGTCTGTGTGGATTCCCCAAGCTTGTGAGGCTCTTTCATTTCTTTTTTTATGGATTTCTGGAAGATCTCCCTGTGAAAGGTCAACTCATTGAGAGAACTGAGAAAAAAATCCAAAACTCAAATTCCCACATGAATAAAAGTCAGTCTGATGGTCTGCAGAATATCTCTTATTATTTCTGTCTTTTGAATGCAGGGGGAAGGTACCATGGAAAGTAATGGAAAGTTTGCTGCCTGTGAGCACTTTCCAAGAGAGAAAGCCTGCTCTCCATCTTTAATGCAGTTCTGCCCTAGTGGAGGGCAAATGGTTCCTTCAAAAATGCAGTGCAACGCTCCAGAGACCAGACTATATGTACTATATGTCCCTAGTTGCTCCCCAGTAGATTTGGGTCAGAAAGCTCTTGTTCTGGAGCCTCTCATGGGAGAGCTCTACATTTAAATGGAGGCAGTGTGTGGCATGTGACTCAGAGGGTTAGGATGTCTGTGATTGCAAGGTCGGCCCCAAATGGTCCAGGGACAGGCTGATCCTCATCTCTCAAGTCTACACTGCTTTCATTTAAAGTGTCACCTAAACAAATATAAACTGAATACAACTGCTTACTTGTATCAAATTTTCCATCAGAAAATGTAAAATTAGGAATGTTGTGACATTAAATCTGGCACTCTCAGACCTTAGTTCATCACCAACTTCATACAAATAATCTTTAAAATAGTTACATTTTAAGCATTCTCAATCTTGTTTATGCCTCATCCCTACAAAAAGAGAAATGCAGGTTCCCCCATGTCCAGCACTATTACATTGTGATACTTCTCAGGTATCTACTTTCAAAGCTTCTGAATACCTTTATCTATTTTACACTAAAAAAAAAACATTTTAAAGATTATGAATAACACCGTCTTGTTTACATATCAATCCTGTATTATTTATTCACAACTTTAATACACAGTTGCCATCTTCATATCCAAACTCACAAACATGTCTCTCAAACTTCAAAGAAACTAATTTGCCAAAAAAGTGCTCCTATCCAAATATCTACCAAATCATCCAGCGGATGTGTGTGTCATTAGATGAGAAGTCAATCCTGAAAGAAATTGCTTTTTGGCCATCTCCTTCATCACTTTGATCCTGGGCTGAGGCTCGTTTGATAAGGGTTGGCCAGTTGTAAATGAAAGTGGATATATCATTTGGCAGGGGGAAAGACAGCCTTTTGCATTATCTCCCCAAATAAGAGTCTCCATGTATTGCAGATAATCAGCTGTTAATGAATCTTCAGTGAAAATGGACATGCATATCCATAGCTAAACATCTATGTTACGATTCATATTCTACTGTCTACTGTCTTTGCATTAATATGAAATAATGCTAAATAAATTCCAGAATTTATTCTAGCTGCTCCTCTTGTTCTCTTACAACACAGAGTATTGAATGTAAACATAGAAATGAAAGCCTGCCCTGCAGTCCAAATGATTGTTAGTACTTAATTATCAAAATTACCAGCATCCTGGCCTGTAGCCCAGTGTCATCTCCATTTTCCTAGTGCAGACAAATTAATCAAAGCTCATGTAACTTACAGATAAACATTACATGTATTACATATCCTATAAAAACTCCTGGAGCTGGTAACATTGTGATATTCTTCACGGAAGTGTGACTGCCTTATATTTTAAACAACCCATTGCAGTTCATATCCCGTGTCAACACCGGCAGAATATTTTGATTCAGTTTTAGTCTTTTGATGAAAGTACAGTTTCGTTTTAGTCATAATTTAGTCTTTTTTTAGATATAGTCTAGATTTATTCAATGAAAATTACAGGACATTTATTTGACTAAATGTTCAGTACAAGCAGTTAATGAAAGTAACAGGTTTAGTCATTGTCAAATACATAATTTCTTTTACAATTTCACTTAATTTTCTGTACCACACACACACAGACTGGTCTACAGCTATCCTCTACTATGGTTTGTAATTATATCTTTGTGAGGATTCTTCATTCATTTCTATGGGGAAAACTCCAATCCCAACATGACAACCTTAACCATAAGTAACCAAACAAACTTGCATTAAATTCATTTGAGGTGAATGTGTATAACTTAAAGCTTTACGTAGTTTGCAGAACAATATATGCATGCCATAGACCTCAGCCTTGTTGAAAGCAACACAGCAAACATCTCAGTTGCACAGCTTGAAATTGCTAGCACTATTTTGAAATGCCAAGGTAACTATTTTACAGTATATTTATAAAAAACTATTTTTTTTATTCTGACTAGTCTAACTAATGTGATTGTATGCAAGTACCAGGAATATGACGTCTTCCATTAAATACCTTTGATTTTAAAAATCAGTTGTATTGTAGTAGCTGTACTGTTTCGTGTTTATTTTAGGTAGAGGATTGCTGCGTTTCCTGCATCATGCTGCACACAGATGTTGACAAGCATAACTGACATGCTAAAAAGACAGTGAAGTATAAGCTGTACATTGACACATTGAAACGATACCCTAATACACTGCTGTTAACATTTTGGTGCAGGGATTCTGTCAGTTTATATCCTCTATACTTTTGTAGGTAGCTTTTTCTGACGACTTGCTAAAATATATAAACTATTTTTTATGGCATTGTTTTTTCATTACGTTCTAGCAATATTTCCAGTACATTCCCACACTTGGGCAAATCCTTTTAAAGCATAATCTCTGTCCAATACATGTTTTCTGGATAATGTCTGATCAGAATAGTCAGAGCCTAGATTTCCTTATCAGAATGTTGGCACCTTTAAAAACTGTAGGTATTTTATTCTGATTGGATACATTTCCCTATTAGGACATGCTACCTCTGTTAAAAATACAGTTTATTCTCACATCATAATTTTCTTAGCAGACTATTTTACCCACTTGAAAATATTTAGGTATGTTAGTTTGATAATGTATGACAGACCGATAAATGTAGCACTAAATATGCATGGTATGCCATCCGTCCATCCGTTTGTGCCTCCACCTGTCTAACCACTTATCTTTGGTCATGGGGACACATCTCAAATATAATCAAGACAAATGTATTGCATCTGAACTCAATCTGGAGAACCAGATTTTCTACATATAGAATACGTCTATAATTGTGAAAATACAGTTTATCTTCCATAAATGCTCAAAAAGTCCTAAAAATGTATTATCACTATCACTTGGGTGCTCATGGTAAAAGAATTACTACAAAGAAAAAAAAGGCTCTACTTTCTGATGGCATGTTCTTAAGGAATTGTATGCCATCCATATGGTCTTTGAATATGTTATGAGCTAAAATTCAATATATTCTTTGTCTTCTCTGTGCTGGATCTCTCCACTGATCAGTAGAAGGTATTCCAGCCTCCTTTGATCTTTCCTCACTGCCATACTGATTGTTGTTCTTCTGTAATGGAAAATGGCAGTTAAAAGACTTGAAGGCCATACTGAGGATAAGTGCTACAGAATCCTTGAGTTGATTTTGTTCATATTCAGCTGTGCACTATAAGTCCATCCATTTTCTGTACCCACTTATTCTATGCAGGGTCATGGGGATCCAGAGCCTATCCTAGAGGCTATGGGCGCAAAGCAGTGCATAACTCAGGATGGGGCACCAACCCATTGCAGGGCACACACACACATCACAGCAGGCACACACCTACGGACAATTTGGTAATCCCAATTTAGCATGTTTTTGGATTGTGGGGGGAAACCGGAGTACCCAGAGGAAATCCCCGACGACACAGGGAGAAAATTCAAACTCCACACACGGAGCCATGGTGGAGACTCGAACCTTAGTCCCAGGCATATGAGGTAACAATGCCACTTTGCCATCTCCAGCAATACTAAAATTAAGGTATCTGATGTAGATGTGATCTGACATCCATCTGTCCCTAGAGGCTGTGAGCAGTATCGCAAGAAACAATTCCACATGGAAGATAATAGTGGAAATACAAGGGATGGACCGATTCTGATACACAACTGTCGATACCGATACAGTTTCCAAGGCAAGAGCTCTTTTTACTGTGTTATACTTTATATATAGATTTTTTTAAGCTAGTAAATATAGATGGAAAAAATGTATGACAAAAAATATTTCATTAGGCTACTACAAACATACATAACGTACTGTTCCACCTCGTTTGTACGTCTTGTTTTAAGCATTTTTGAGGCATTTGCAGTTCAATATGAATATCTTCAAAGCAAGTATACGCAAGTGGCGAATGCTTAAGATTTTTAACACAATTTCGCAAAACCAAGTTAGCGACTCCCAAATCATCCATTGCTTTGCTCTGTCTCGCAGTTGCATAAGCTTTGTTAAGTGGGATTGTCCATTAAACGCTATTCCCATCTCAAAACTTGATTTTACAAAGATTGAAAATCGCTGTGCTACTGGTTTCTGTTAAAAGTGTAAAATATTCCCAGATCGTTCTATTTTATCTTATGCTCCTCGTACTGCTAAGGGCATGTGCATGATGTCACGGCAGACGGAAGTCACTGTACTCACATACGCACACCTACTGAGCAGCAAAAAATACTGAGGGGCAGCATTAGCGATCGATTTGAATGATTTGAAAAAAAAATTATGTAAAATGGGAAAGCTGTTGTGCAATTGATTTTACAAATAGAATTAACATGAAATGGGAGCTATCCTTTTAGAGATTGCCAAACACTAAATGCAATGCAATGCAATTTTATTTATATAGCACGTTATCACAACATTACATTGTCTCAATGCGCTTTACATTTCTGCCACATAAATACCCCCCAGTGAGTAAATAAGTAAGTATAGGACGCAGATTGGTCATGCATGGGCGATACCTGATCCGTAAAATAGGTCTGGATCGGATTGGTGCACCTCTAGGCGATAGCGGGAACATTTTTATGTCCAGGATTCACTGGCACTACTCATGGATTTCATTCATATCATGAGATGCCTTGAAGCAAACTAACTTCAACAGGAACTCTACCTTTGACTTGCACATACGTGTCGTATATTTCCTGAACTGCTAAAACAGTAAACCTCATTCTTGGAACAAAACCACCATTTGTTAAAACTAATTTATTCAGTCCGTCACTTTGGTGAAACTTTTAACAGTGCTCACCCAGTTAGACACAATTTGCAGATCTGAGTCACCCTTTTTGCAAAACTCTAAATGCATTCTGATTCGTCAAAATACATTTTGCACCATCGTAAACTTTGATGCAAAATAGAAGACATGGGTTGCAAAAGTTAAGCACTGCGAGCACAAAATAGTCATCATTTAAATACAATGACTTAAAACTGTTTACATAACTGGACACCCTCAACGCCCCAGCTGTGCCTAGAAATCCTGTTCATAAATATTATAAACACGATCTATGACAAAGGGCAGCCCTGGCGGAGCCCAACCCGCACTGGGAACACGTCCTACTTATTACCAGCAATGCGGAAGCTTCTGCTCCGTTTATACAGATGCCGAATCGCCCACAACAGTGGACCCCAGACCCCATACTCCCGAAGCACCCCCCACAGAGCACCTCGGGGAACCCGGTCGTAAGCCTTTTCCAAATCCACAAAACGCATGTAGACTGGATAGGCAAACTTCCCCTCCAGTACCCGTGCAAGGGTATAAAGCTGGTCCAGTGTTCTACGTCCAGGATGAAAACCGCATTGCTCCTCCTGAATCCAAGATTCGACTATCGATCTCACCCTCCTCTCCAGTACCCCGGAATAGTCTTTCCCAGGAAGGCTGAGAAGTGTGATCCCCCTGTAGTTGGAACACACCTTTCAGTCCCCTTTCTTAAACAAGGGGACCACCACTCTGGTCTGCCAATCCATCGGCACTATCCCTGACCTCCATGCACTGTTGAGAAGTCGTGTCAGCCACAACAGCCCCACAACATTCAGAGCCTTCAGGTACTCTGGGCGGATCTCGTCCACCCCCGGGGCCTGGCCACTATGCAGCTCTTTAACTACTCTGGCCACCTCAGCCGCATTGATGGGCAAGCCCCCCCCAGCATGCTCAGGCACTGTGCCCTCAGATGTCTCATTGGCGGTGTGCGTAAATATATCTGAGGCAGGTTTGAGTATTACTTCCACCTGATGTCCCCAGGTGAGGTCAACAGCACCCCCTCCCCAATATAAATAGTAGGAACTAGGAGCTGCTTCCCCCTCCTGATATTCCGGATGGTTTGCCAGAACCTTTTTTAGGCCGACCAAAAGTCATTTTTCATGGCCTCACCAAACTCCTCTCACGCCCAAGTTTTTTTGCTTCAGATTATGAAATCGATCATCGACCTGTAGCCCCGGGCATGTTCATACCATGTCCACTTATGGACTCCCTTATGCTCGAACATGGTGTTCATTATGGATAAACCATGCTTTGCACAGAAGTCCAATAACAGAACATCACTTAGGTTCAGATCAGGGAGGCTGTTCCTCCTAATCACCCCCTTCAGGTCACACTGTCATTATCCACGTGAGCGTTGAAGTCCCCCAGCAAAAACAATGGAATCCCTTCATGGCACGCAAACCAGCATACCACTAAGGCAATCCCAGAAGGCCGGGTATAAGTGCAGATGATAGTCAGAGACCTACCCCCGACCCGAAGGCGCAGGGAGACAGCCCTCTCGTTTACCGGGGTAAACTACGTTGTTAATGCACCAAGCTGTGGGGCCACCAGTAGCCCCATCCCAGCCCCTCGTTGTTCACCTGCCGCAACTCCAGAAGAAAAGAACGTCCAGCCCCTCTCCAGGAGATTGGTTCCAGAACCCAAGCTATGTGTTGAGGTGAGCCCGACTATATGGAGTCAATATCTCTCAACCTCACGCACAAGCTCAAGCTCCTTCCCCACCAGAGAGGTGACAATCCATGTCCTGAAAGCCAGTTTTGTGAGCCGGGGATCGGAACGCCATGGCCTCCCTTGGCCGCCACCTGATCCACAAAGCACCAAACCCCTGACATTCCCCTTGCGGGTTGTGGGCCCACCTGGTGACAGTCTCGCGTGCCTCTTTTAAGCTATGCCTGACCGGGCCCCATGGGCCAAGGCCCGGCCACCAAGCGCTCACCAATGGGCCCCTCCTCCAGGCCTGGCTCCAGGGTGGGGCCCCGGTGACCCTAGTCCAGGTGAGGGAAACAAGACTTTGCTGTAATACCTCATCATAGGGTTCTTTTGGATGGCTCTTTGTCAGGCCCCTCCCTACCAGGGACTATGGCCACCGACAACATAGCCCCCAGGGTCAATGATTTTGCATCTAAACATGCCCAAAAGATTACATCACAGTAAGCATTTCTCTACATGCCAGCAACAGTTTTAGCTGCTAGTGTTTTAAATATTTTTAAGTTTCTAATGACTGCTCAGTAGTGTTTATGTACGGACTGGCTTGATAAATAATCTGAAAGCAGTATTTGCTTCTGAGCAAGCAAAATATTGTTTTGAGAAAATGGTTTCATTTTGCAAGACAAAGGTTTTGTGAGTGCAGCTTGAATTTTAGGATTTGTGCTTAATGTAGTTTGAGAAAAGGAGAGAAGATTTTAGGAAATGTGTTTCAGCAATGCAACTGTAATTCAGGTCAGTGATTGAGCCAAGCCAGCCTTTATGGTGTGCTTGATCTGTTTTCCCTTACACATACCTTCAAAGGCACACGTTGTTCATTTCTAATACTAATAATGGTTGTACTCTTCACTCAGTACATGCACACTAAGAAAATCAAATTATTGTGTTAGTCCGAATGAAACCAGATGTTTAAAGTACATATAAGCACATTAGTCCGACTGAAATTGTACTAAATCAAATTTCTCAAAGTTGGACTAAGACACCCATATAATGTGATTGGGAGTTGATTTACTCCTGCATGCATATGTTAAATTAGACTCGAACTAGCCTAGGTGCTCTGCGCATGCTCCACAGTTCCCACATCTGGGCTTTGACCTGAAAGTAACAGAAGAAGCCAATATACATGAAAAAGTATAGCAAAGGAGGTACAGCACATATAAAATGTACAGTGTTGTAAAGCTGTTCAATTCACTGCTCACCTAAAGGCTGCTTTTCCACCGCACTAGATATCTTACTTTTGGTACTTCAAAAAGGTACCAAAAACACAGTACTTCAAGGTGTTGGTTATTAAAAACTGGTATCTGCACTGAACAACATCGCAAGCATGAGGTGGGGTGTTTTGTACTGAATTCCAAAAATAGCTGTAGAAGGACTGGACGATGTGTGATATTAATACCAACATGGCATGTTATGCACTTCCAAATGTAAGATCACCAGTCAACTAGACTAAGGTCAGACTTTTCTTACCTTCAATTCGGTATAGATATTATAGCCTTACTGTCTTACTGAAATATTTTTGCTTTGTCATTTGAAATAACCTTCTCTGTGTTTGCATGTGTGCTGCATGCATTCTCCAAGACAATCATAACCATTTTCATCCTTGGTGTTTAAATCACGCCTGAACTTTTTTTGTTTCATAAATACCCCAATATTTATCCATCCATCCATCTCCTACTGCTTTTACGGGTCGGATCGCAGGGGGAGCAGTCTAAGCAGGGAAACCCAGACTTCCCTCTCCCCAGCCACCTCGTCCAGCTCATCCCAAGGCATTCCCAGGTCAGCTGACAAACATAGTCCCTCCAGCATGTCCTGGATCTTCCCCGGGGCCTCCTCTCAGTGGGACATGCCCGAAACACCTCACCAGGGAGACGTCCAGGAGGCATCCTGACCAGATGCCCGAGCCACCTCATCTAGTTCCTATCGATGCGGAGGAGCAACGGCTCTACTCTGAATCTCTCCCGAATGACCAAGCTCCTCACCCTATCTCTAAGGGAGAGACCAGCCACCCTGCAGAGAAAACTCATTTTGGCCACTTGCACTCACGATCTCATTCTTTCGGTCACTACCCACAGCTCATGACCATAGATGAGGGTAGGAACATGGATCAACTGGTAAATAGAGAGCTTTGCCTTTTGGCTCAGCTCCTTCTTCACCATCACAGACCGATTCAACACTCCCATCACTGCTGGCATTGAGGAGGTCTTTGAAGTATTCCATCCACCGACCCACAACGTCCCGAGCTGAGGTCAGCAGCGCCCCATCCCCACTATAAACAGTGTTGATGCTGCACCATGTTCCCACCCTGAGCCGCCGGATGGTGGAATCTCTTCAAAGCCGCCCGTCGTTCTCCATGACTTTGCCAAACATTTACATTACATTTACATTTACATTTACAGCATTTGACAAACGTCCTTAGCCAGAGCGACTTACATAAGTGCTTTAAGACTCTGCTATAAATTTTCCTCAATACTAGCTCAGTTGAACCAAGGCTATGAATACCCGCGATCTAACACTCTGTTGGGAAAGTCCCTTTTTTTAATTTTTTTTTGAAGAGCTCAGAGTTTAATACCAGAAGTGCTAATTTAGGTATTTCTGGAAAAGGTGTGTCTTAAGTCATTTTTTGAA
>JAODKE010000091.1:174689-188593 GCA_026779605.1 Mormyrus hasselquistii
GAATAGTCTTCCTGATAACGTAGTGCAAGCTGAATCCTTGGGTTCCTTTAAATCAGAGCTAGATAAGATTTTAACAAGCTCCCCAAGCAAGCTTGATGGGCCGAATGGCCTCCTTTCGTTTGTATAGTTCTTATGTTCTTATGCAGCCCAATTTTTAATCAACCACAGCTAAGGACACATTGCACCCTTAGGTGCGGCACAGACTTTGTCAGATTAATGTTATTAGTTGAATAGTAACCAAGTATTGGAATTTCTTAAATGATTTATAAATGTTTAAAAACATGTGATCTAATATCATTTGCTAAAAAATAATTTACATAAACTACATTAACATCTCTATTATGTTTTGTAATATTAATGACTTAAGGAGCAAAGGTATTACTGTTTAAAGTGTTACCGAATATGTTTACAATTAACAATTTGTCTTGTTGTTGATGAAGGGTTCTGATGTGATTCCCGAAAATTTTGACAGTCGGATTGAGTGTGAAAGTCCCAACAATGACCTAAACCGCTTCAGAGGAATTTTGTAAGTCTTATGGAACCTGAATCTTATCTCTTACTCAGGCTGGATACCAACAAACTGTCTCACTTCCCGTTATATATTTCTATCTAGTGGCGAAAAATGAAAGGGCTTTATTGTCCTCGCATCTGGTTCAATGCATATCACTGAGTCCAAATCATGGAAATTGAGGAAATGTAGAGACAAACACTCTCAATAGTAGTTTAATAACAGTTACTGTTTATTGGAAGTGGTAATCATACCTCCCTCCTTTATTTCTTAACAGGCCAGCCAGTTCTGGGAGGTCATGTGACTCCCAGAAGCCCTAGCGCCCTATTATGTCTAATTATCGGAATACCACAGGTCTTTGACATTATTGAAAATATTGTGGTTATCCTGCAGAGGGTGTGCAACGTAACACAGACACATACACACTGAAACACGAATATAGCTGAACCCACTTGTCCTATTCAGGTTCGCGGGGGTCTGGAGCCTGTCCTTGCAGCTAAGAGTACTGGGCAAGAAATAACCCAGGATGGGGCACCAACCCAACATAGGGCTCTCCCTCTCTCTCGCTCAATCACACACACACACCTTTAACCATAAGTAACCAAACCAAATATAAGACTTTACGTTTTTATTTTTTTGATTGCAGTCACAGATTTTTATAAAACTGAAAAAAATGGTTTCCACCACATCAAAATATAATATATACTTAACCCACACACACGTGCACTATTCACACACACAACACAATGACTTGCAAAATTAAATATTTATATTTTATACAGTGTTGTGTCATTATGAGCTGCTATGCTAACTAGTCTCACACTGTTACAGGGGCTTTGTTTGCAGTTTTAGCTTTTGATTTTTCATTAGTAATGTCTGTGATTTTTTAAAAAATTTTTTTTCAGGGAAAACCCCAATAAATTGCGAGTCAGTTTGTGCAACGATAACCTCCTGCTGAGAAGTTGCACTGTCCGCAACACCGAGACCGTCGTCGGCATTGTCGTCTATGCTGGTGAGTGAATGACACCGTCGTCGGCATTGTAGTCTGCTGGTGAGTTAATGAGACTCATCGGCATTGTCGGCATTGTAGTCTGTGCTGGTGAGTGAATGACCGTTGTCATTTTGACTTCTTGTATCGTGTATAAAAAGAGACTCGTTTTTCCTTGGAACTGTAATCACCCTTGCTTGACAAGTGTTCTCGTGATGCTAAACTTGTATCAAAATTGTTTGGGTTATGTTATAATAAAGCCCCGTAACTGTAAAACAGAACTGATGATGAATTCTGAAACATATTATAAGAAATCTTTTGCAGAACATGATTGATTTATATTAAAATGCTTTGCATACAAAGGGGAAGAGAGAAAATGTATTGGAAGCATTGATTAATACCAGAACTGCATAATGAGGTGTAAAATATAAACAAGGTGTGTATGTGTATAATTTTATGTATATGTCAGATTGTATATAACTGTATATTGTAAAATACAATTGAATGTGAGAAAGGCACTATGTAAATAAAACATAATAATTGACAATGACAGACCTGTGTTTAATGTATTGCATGAGAAGTCAACGTGCAAAGGCTTATTTCTAAAGGATTTCGAAAAAGAATTTAGAAATAAGATTGACTACAATCATTTAAAAGCTTGCCAGAAGCACTTAGAGGGTAGATTCAGGAACTGAGGTATCCGAAGATGCATTTAGTAAATTGGTTTTCGGGTAAGGATGCAACAAATTTTATCTGTCAGGTTCCCTTCACCAGGTCTCTGAGTCTTGGCCTTTGTTGGGGTTCTTTGTGTGCAGGCCATGATACCAAGGCGATGAAGAACAATAGCGGGCCGCGGTATAAACGCAGCAAGCTGGAGAGGAGGCTGAACACGGACGTCCTCTGGAGCGTGGTGCTGCTCCTTGTGATGTGCCTGACTGCAGCCATAGGTATGTTTCTTTCTCGTGTGCAGTGCCGAGCCAGTCAGTTCTCTGATGCAGTCATGTGTGCAATGACAAGCCAATTTATTCGCTGAAACTGTCATGTGTGCTGTGACAGGCTAATTGGTTCTCTGATGCTGTCATGTGTGCAGTGACAAGGCAATCAGTTCTCTGATACTGTGAATTGTACAGTGAAAAGCCAATCAGTTCTCTGGTACTGTTATGTCTGCAGGGACGAGATAATCAGTGTTCTGATACTGTAATTTTTGCAGTGATGAACCTATTGGTTCTTTGATACTGTCATTTTTGCAGTGATAAACCTATCGGTTCTTTGATACTGTCACGCGTACAGTGAAGGGCCAGTTGGTTTTCTGATACTGTTATGTATGCAGTGATGAGCCAATCGGTTGTCTGATCCTGTCACTTTTGCAGTGACCAGCCAATCACTTCTCTGATACTTACCAGTGACTTCTCAATGTTGTTTTTATGCAGAATGTTGTTTAATATTTGAATGTTTGTTGATTTTAAATATGTTTGTTTTTTTTTATGTTTAGGTCACGGTTTATGGTTGAGCGGCCTGGAAAATCCTGCATTCATTATTCCTGATGGTACTTCCCCTATCTTAGCTGGATTCTACTTGTTCTGGACGATGATCATAGTCCTGCAGGTAGTGTAAGGGAATCTTGCTAACTTTTGTATAGATAAAGAGCTCTCTGTGTCTTGTTATATTGAGAAATGCAGCAGAGCAGCTATGCACAGATTCCCAGTATTGCAAGGGTTAGTCATTGCTTTTATTCTAAACACAAACATTAGTGAAATTCATGAAATGATCTTGAACCAATTTCTTGTTGGGCTTTATTGCCCATAGCTGTGCATGTCTAAGTGAATGGTGTGTTTGATGGGTTGGTGCCCCATCTTGGGTTGTTCTCTACCTATTGCCCATAGCCTCCGGGATAAGCTCCAGACCCCTTTCACCCGGCACAGAACAGGCCATTACAGGAAATGGATGAATGAACTTTGGTATTTCAATACTGGCTTTTAGGCACCGTGAAACATCCATCCATCCATCCATCCATCCATTCATCCATCCATTGACTTCCGCTTGATCTGAGGTCAGGTCGCAGGGGCAGCAGTCTCAGCAGGGAAACCCAGACTTCCCTCTTCCCGGGCCACTTCATCCAGCTCCTCCGGGGGTATCCCGAGGTGTTCCCAAGCCAGCCGAGAGACATAGTCCCTCCAGCGTGTCCTGGTTCTTCCCCGGGGCCTCCTCCCAGTCGGACATGCCCAGAACACCTCACCAGGGAGTGCAGAGGCATCCTAATCAGATGCCCAAGACACCTCATCTGGCTCCTTTTGATGCGGAGGAGCAGCGGCTCTACTCTGAGTCTCTCCCGAATGCCAAGCTCCTCACCCTAACTCTAAGGGAGAGCCCAACCACCCTGCAGAGGAAACTCATTTCGGCCGCTTGCACTCGCGATCTCGTTTTTTCAGTCACTACCCACAGCTCGTAACCATAGGTGAGGGTAGGAACGTAGATCGACTGGTAAATCAAAAGCTTTGCCTTTTGGCTCAGCTCCTTCTTCACCATGACAGACCGATGCAGCGCCCGCATCACTACGGACGCCGCACCGATCTGCCTGTCGATCTTCCGCTCCATCGTTCCCTCACTCATGAACAAGACCTTGAGATACTTAAACTCCTACACCTGGGGGAGGACCCCCTCCCCAACCGAGAGAGAGCATTCTACCCTTTTCCGGCTGAGGACCATGGTCTCGGATTTGGAGGTGCTGATTCTCATCCCAGCCACTTCACACTCGGCTGCAAACTGTCCAAGTGAGAGCTGAAGGTCACGGTCCGATGAGGCCAACAGAACCACATCATCTGAAAAGAGCAGAGACCTAATCCTGAGGTCACCAAACCAGGCACCCTCAACGCCCTACATGTGCTCTTATTTATTTAAATTACAATGAGCGTATTCGCATATTTCTTTACCCAATACTAACTGTCGGATTATCATGTTATCATGCAAATAGCACGATTTGCAAGTGGGTGGGCGGTCAGAGCTGCTTCGAGAGGCAGACGTTTAAGTCAGTCAATCTTGTTATTTGTATTCGTATCACAAAGCTGTAAAAATATATTTAGTTTATATATATTTCAAAAGTAAATCGTCCACGGTTTCTGGGGGTGATTTTTAAATGTGTATATGACAAAAACTCGCAGAGTTATTTAAACGGTTTTGCGAAATTTCTGTCAGGTCCCGCATGGAGGACGGCCGACTCCAGAGGGTTAAGGATCTCATCCACCCCAGGGGCCCGGCCACCAAGGAACTTTTTAACCACCTCAGCGACCTCTGCCCCAGAGATAGGGGAGTCCACATAAGTCCCCATACTCTGCTTCCCCATTGGAAGGCATGTCGGTGGGATTGAGGAGGTCTTCGAAGTACTCCATCCACCGACCCAAAACGACCCGAGTTGAGGTCCAGAAGTTCTTGTCCATGGCCTCGCCAAACTCCTCCCACACCCGAGGTTTTGCCTCAGGGACCGCCAAAGCCACATTCCGATTAGCCTGCCGGTACCTGTCAGCTGCCTCTGGAGTCCCACAGGCTAAAAAGGCATGATAGGACTCCTTGTTCAGCTTGATGGCATCCCTCACCATCGATGTCCACCAGCGGGTTCGGGGATTATTCTCACGACAGGCATCGACCACCTTACGGCTACAGCTCCAGTCAGCCGCCTCCACAATGGAGACACGGAACATGGCCCATTTGGACTCAATGTCCCCCACCTCCCCCAGGACATGGGAGAAGTTCAGCCGGAGGTAGGGGTTTAAACTCCTCCGGACAGGGGATTCCGCCAGACCTTCCCAGCAGACCCTAACTATGCGCTTGGGCCTGCCAGGCCTGGCCGGCTCCCTCTCCCTCCAACGGAGCCAACCCCCACCAGTTAGTGATCAGTTGACAGCTCTGCCCATCTCTTCGCCCGAGTGTCCAAGACATGCGGCCGCAAGTCTGACAAGGTGACTACAAAGTCAATAATTGAACTGCAGCCTAGGGTGTCTTATGCCTGAACATGGTGTTCATTATGGACAATCTGTGACGAGCACAAACGTCCAATAACAAAGCACTATTAGGGTTCAGATCGGGGGGCCCGTTCCTCCCAATCACGCCACTCTAGGTCTCACTGTCATTGCCCACATGAGCATTGAAGTCCCCCAGCAGAACAAGAGAGTCCCCAGGAGGAGTGCTCTCCAGTACCCCTTTCAAGGGTACTAAAAAGGGTGGGCATAAGCGCAAACAGCAGTCAGGACCTGTCCACCCACTCGAAGGGAGGCTACCCTCTCGTCCATTCTGGTAAACCCCAATGTACAGGCGCCCAGCCAAGGGGCAATAAGTATGCCCGCCCCAACTCAGCGCCTCTCCCCACGGGCAACTACCGAATGGAAGACGGTCCAACCCCTCTCAAGGAGACTGGTTCCAGAGCCCAAGCCTTGCATCGTGGTGAGCCCGACAATATCTAACCGGGGATCAGACCACCAAGGTCCCTGCCTTTGGCCACTGCCTAGCTCACATCGCACCCGACCCCCATGACCCCTCCTATAGGTGGTGAGCCCATAGGAGGGGGGGACCAACAGGCCTTGTTCAGGCTGTGCCCGACCAGGCCCCATGAGTACAGGCCTGGCCACCAGGCACTCCTCATCAAGCCCCACCCCCAGGCCTGGCTCCAGGGGGGGTCCCGGTGACCCGTGTCCGGCAAGGGAAACCGTGGTTCCAATATTTTTCTCTTTATTAGGGGTCTTTTGAGTCGCACTTCGTCTGGTTCTTACCCAGGACCTGTTTGCCTTGGGTGATCCTACCAGGGGCATAAAGCCCCGGGAAACTTAGCTCCTGGGATCATTGGAACACGCAAACACCTCAACCAGGATAAGGTGTCGGCTCCAGTAGAGAACCATGAAACATCATAAATTTATTTTTTCCTGTAAATATAACAGCAAGAATACTTTTAGTTAATGTAATCTGATATACCTTGATTTGTGTAAACATTCCATATTGAATGTTCAGCATTGATATAGGTTGACTTTACATGAAGCTCTGCCTATCTTCACCCAACAGGTGCTGATTCCCATCTCCCTCTACGTTTCCATCGAGATCATCAAGCTGGGTCAGATATACTTCATCCAGAATGACGTAGACTTCCACAGTGGGCGCCTGGCCTCCGGTGTTCAATGCCGGGCACTGAACATCACAGAGGATCTGGGCCAGATCCAGTACGTCTTCTCCGACAAGACCGGCACACTCACAGAGAACAAGATGGTGTTTTGCCGCTGCAGCATCGCGGGCGTGGAGTATCCTCACGAGGACAATGGTAAGATGAGGAAGGAGGCTCACAAAAGCGGGAAGTTCTAGGCATGTGTGGCTGCCATTTATTATGTTATGAGAACAATCACAAAATAACAATGCATAACTGAAAAGGTCCAAAGCAGAAAATATAAGGATAACTCAGTGCAACTGCACTTCACATAAGAGCAAATCATTACACCATATGAACTCAGTGAATGGGATAAAATGCTCTAGATATCTGAAATGCGCTGTGTCTGAAATATGTGAAATTGCAGTTCAGCATGGTGTCTTCTACTTCAGTAAAACAGCAGCAAGGCCAGTGTTTATATTTATAAAGGGGTTAGGACATGAGAGGGATGATAATGGATAGTCACCCCTCCCCCCCCCACAACTAAGTAATCAGAGAGCTGGAGGACAACGTTTGATTAGAAGACCTCTGCAAAACCGTGGATACAGATTAATAAGGCAAGCAGTCTCCTGGTGTTCTGAGGTATGGAGGATCTCAGTGTAGAGAATACAGTTGGTTTAACCCTCTAGATTCTAGGGGTAGGGAACACACTTTCACTGAGCGGGCCATGATCACACATTTCATTCAATATCAAGAACTTAGTTCATGGCAAATACATTATTTCTTATATATTTGTTTTGTATTTGTAAATATGTCAGATTTATGTGAAGTTTGTAAATTGACATCAAAGTATAGACATTGCAAAATGCAGTTTGGATCACTTGCAGAAACATTATAAAAGTACATAGGAAGCAATGGTGGAAGTTTGTTTTGATCCCAGATATCTAATCACCAAAGTCTTGGCTACATGAAGATGACTAAATGGTGTCGTTGCAACATTCAGTTGGATGAATAAATAAGAAAAATCTAACTCATGTCACTATTTCTGGCTCCTTTTATTGAATATGTAACAGCTTTATGTGTATGAATGAGTCAATGACACCTGGCCGTGTCCTCCCATCCCTTTTATGGTGCTGATGGGGATGTATCTGATTAACAACGCAACAGTGAAACATGATCCAAATTACCATGCGAATGCGATTTGAATATGCGCTAATATGGCTATTTAGAATGTGAATAGCGATCTTCGGGTGACAGCGACACTACACGCCCCCGATGCAGGTAAAACAAAGTAAGGTGACATGGTTTACTTTTTTGCAGATTTAACCTATTTTTTAAAACTGTAATACTTCTGATAATGGACATTTTGAAAAGAAGACAGATTACAGATTTAGTCAGTGTTTTTTTTTCATGTTTCTATAATAAGATTTCAGTGAGTTATGAACTGAAATACACAAGAGAGATACGTGGCATCGCCGATGATGCCGTCGAGGGTTAATGGGCATGTAACTCCTGTAGCTAGTTAGAGCTGTGTGAAAATCAGCATATACTTTATCTCAAGGACTTTGGTTTCCCAACCTCCAGTCTTTGCAGCTTCCAATGCGCAGGATCTCCCGTGATTTCTGCATTGGTTAGTCGTGTCTTCTCTGTTATTTTGCATATCATGGATGTTCCCTCCATCGTCCATAGTACTTCGTCTTGACACTCTTCTCCAAGGCTACAGCTGTATTGGGGTGGTGTCTGCCTAGTGGTCTGTCAGGGTGTTTTCAGTAACATGACATTGTGGCCATTTCTTCCAGCACAGAGGCTGGAGCTGTATCGTAATCAGGACTGCGACGACGACGACGACGACACTTGCCATTCTACGGTGAAGGTGAAGTCGCGGTCCAGCCTCAGGTCGCTCAGCTGCCGATCTCTAAACTGCAACCACAGCTCAGTGTCCCTGCACACCCTCACTGGCTGTGAAATCGAGCCCGGCCTGCAGACGGAACCTCTGGATGGAGCTGCTCCTCGCCAGGCGGCTTTTAGCAGCCACATGGTACGTCCCCCCTCCCAAACAGCACCACTCAGCAGAAACAGGCCATGCTTTGGCCCACGTCCTGCTTACTAAGCCCAGGGAAAGCTGTGTAAACTGCCATAAAACTGGGTATGTATCAAGCCTTTTGCAAAAAACTAGGGCCGATCAAGGCCGACAAAAGATCGGCTCCCGTTGATTGTGAGCATTTGTACTGGAATACCCCAGCACGACTAGAGAAGAGGGTTGACATTTAGCCCAATACAAGAGCTGCAACTAGCTTACACCCGGCCAAACTGCCAGTGGGGACCAACAATGTGCAACACGGCAGAGCGACAGACAGCCACTGACTCTCATTGTCACCCCAACAACTTCCAGTGGCTAAATATCGGCTTGGTGTGTCCAGGCTTAAAGTAAAGCCTGTGCTTTCATTTATTTATTGCAAAGAATACTGCCTGAAATTATTATATAATGACGTTTCTGAAAATATTTGTCCATTCCCAAGGGGAGATCATTTGGCCTTTTTATGGTTTTCCTTAATTAATTTTCCTTATCCTCCTCATTCCTGGTGGCTCCGACCAGGAGAAGGACGTCATCCCAGATCCGCAGCTCCTCCACAAGCTGGCTCAGCTGTCGTCCCCTACACTCCCTCTGCTGGACAGCATGGGAGACGCATCCCAAGAAATCCCTTACATCATTGACTTCTTTCTGGCGATGGCACTGTGTAACACTGTGGTAGTGTCATCACCTGGTCTGCTGCGACGCACCGCAGTAAGTCCTCACCCTCCACCTCTGTCCAGAGACCTTGGAGATTTTCCATCTCAGACTGTAAATTCTACCCAGGTTTTGGGATACAGTTATTTAAATAATTTTATATGCTTCAGTGGGTAATCATTGCTAAAAAAACAATATGAAAATAATGCTCACAGAAACTTTGCATGCTAGCATCTTGTGTGGTGTGTGGATCAGAAGGTTGTAAGTTCAAATCCCATAGCTGGCAAAGCGATGTCACCTTTGGGCCCCTCAACAAGGTTCTTAACCCCCGATTGCTCCAGAAACTGTCTGACCCTGCTTTGGATGGAGTAAATTAAAAGGAAATGTAAATGTAAAGGAAACTATTGGAGCAGGTGCCTGTCGTTTGCTTTGCAGAATCTGACACTGGAGGTCCCTCGCAACCCCATCCGGGCCCTGGAGGACATCAAGCTGCTGTTTCCTCGTTTTGGGGTCCCCCGCTTCGCGTCGCTCTCTTCCCCAGGGGGGAATGTATTTCAGGCGGGGGAGAGCCCATCTGCCTTTACTCAGAGACTGCTCTTCCGGATGAAGGGCTCTGCCCCATCCCTCACTCTGCCAAAGGTGGATATGGGAGAAGGGGAGGACTCTCAAGTCAGAGCCCCCAGTCCAGCTCAGGAGGAACTGGGTGCCCTGGTTCCGGAGGCAGCTGAGACGGAGCCCTGGCTGGAGGCGGAGTCTGGTGCGGACGGAGGGTCGGACCAAGACGAAGCGGAGGAGCTGATGTACGAGGCGGAGAGTCCGGACGAGGCAGCGCTGGTTCATGCTGCTCGGGCTTACAGGTGTACCCTGCGGGCTCGGACCTCGGAGAAGCTGGTAGTGGATCTGCCAGGCCTGGGCCACCTCACGGTGCCCCTGCTGCACGTGCTGCCCTTCGACTCCCTCCGCAAGAGGATGTCCGTGGTGGTGCGGCACCCTCTCACCGGCCAGGTGGTGGTCTATACCAAAGGGGCCGACTCGGCCGTCATGGACCTTATCACCACACCCAAAGGTACAGTCTCGATTTGAACTTGCATGGAAGATAAAACTTAATAATCATTTGCCAGCCTTTTCAAAGATGCTTTTGTGTAACAGCCTTCTAGGTCCAATGTGTAAGAATATCTATGTGAAAGGCCTTACTCTATACTGTTTACGGCACAGTCTTTTATCTTTAATAGATCTGAAGTAATTCCATAATATATGCCTCAAACCTGATTTGTTAGAAAAACTAGATGATACGTGCCTTTCTTGAATTTTAGCATGTAATTGTTACCTTGTTCACCTGTCAAATGATGGTTTTGCTTAGCGGTTGGCACCAAGGCCAGCTACATTGTACATACTTCCTGTGGTGATGTATCTCACCTCATGATATGTGAAGATCCAAATCAAATGAATTATTTTCAGTTAGTTGCACTGGGGTCTGAGCCTCCCCCAGGGCTCCCTGTGTGGAGTTTGCATGTTCTCTCCGTGTCTTTGTGTGGTTTCATTTGGGTACTCTGGTTCCACAGCCACATATCCTGGTCAGGGTCATTGGTACATGGGAATTTATCTCAGGCAGCACAGGGCACAGTCCCGGGGAACAGCCTGAGTGTGCCAGTCGATCACGGGGCACGGGGCTGACGCTCACTACAGGCGGGGTGGGGAGCGGAGAGCATGGGGAGTGGAGGCTGCATTCAAACCTCAAACTGTGGGGGGTGTGAGGCAGTGGTTTGGATACTTTACATTTGTAGGCTACACCCATTTTTACCAGTTATGCATGTTTCATATACCAGTTATATTGTAATATATTAACCTGTATTATGCTCGGTGAACAAGTAGCGCTGGTTAATCACATGTTTCTTTATAATCAAACCAAGCGTTTGTGTGGGGCTCCAAAAGTCATAAATAATGATATTGAATAATTGCTTATTTAGATGCTGAAGCAGCGTGTTCTGTTAGCCAGCTGATGCTGTCTCTTCCCTGCTTCCAGATGACAGGCAGGCTGCGGGAAGGCTGCGACACATCCGAGAGCGGACACAGCTCCATCTGGATGACTACGCCCGCCAAGGACTTCGAACCCTGTGCATAGCCACAAAGGTACCGCTCTGCACTAAAAAAAAAAGAAAAAACATTCAAATGAATTTAGTGATCATTGTTGACACACCGCAGTCTAACGATGAAATGTGTCCTTGTGCATAAGTGATGACGTGACGTAGCAAGGGGCAGCTAATTCAGCTCCCAGGGAGCTGCGCTTGGGGACAATACCTTGCCGGTTGAAGATTCAAACCAGCAATCTTTCAATTACAAGTGCACTTCCCTAACCATAAAGCCGCCGCTGCCCATAGTATGAAGTGAAGCAAATGAAGTGAGGCAGTTTGGATGGGAATGGTATTGGTAGTATGGCTGGTTGAATTGACCCTCTGTGTTTTTAGGTCCTGGATGAGGAGGATTATGCAATGTGGCTGAAGAGACACAGCTACGCGGAGACCAGCATAGAGAACCGAGAGGAGCTGCTGCAGGAGTCTACAAGTGAACTGGAGACCAACCTGACCCTGCTTGGTAATTGCAGGAAACCTGATGCTACAACTGAAACCAGTACAAGTCAAAGCCCCTGTAGCACCTTAGGCAGGCTTCACCGGCGACCGGCTCAGTCTCTTCATGGGTTGACCGGCGCTGCCTGAAATGGATGGATGTCTCTGATTTCACATGTGCAGGAGATGCATGGCTTGTGTGTTTATTATTAAAGAAATTCAGCTGTTTCTCTTTAAGAATCTAATAGACGTGATTAAAGCATAGAAACAGAAATGAGTGCAGACATTCACACCAAACATAAAGCAGCAGAAATGGGGAAGCTTCAAGGTCCTCCTCCTTCCTCTTCTGGTGCTGCCTTCACCTTCTGCCCAGCTCACTTACTGTTACAGCATGATTCTAATTAGTTCTCCTGGCCCTAATTAGCTGTGGTGTCCTTGGCTGAGCTCCTCACTTTCTGCACTGTTAAATCTCAATGACGCGTGCTGAGTGAGCAGAGGCAGAATGGGTCTGGAAGTTGATCGCGCCCACCCCACCCCCCTTTCCAGGCGCTACGGGAATCGTGGACCAGCTGCAGGACGAAGTCCCAGAGACCATCGAGGCACTGCAGGCAGCTGGGATGAGGGTCTGGGTCCTGACCGGCGACAAGCAGGAGACTGCAATCAACATCGCTTGTTCCTGCAAGTTGCTGCGAGCATCAGACAAGCTGCTGATTGCCAACTGTGCCAACAAGGTCTCTGCGCGCGTGTGTGTGTGTGTGTGTGTGTGTGTGTGTGTGTGTGTGTGTGCAGCATGCCACTGTTCTTCATGCACATTTCTTTGTGCTCCTGAGGCTGGTTTTGTCCTGTTACAGTGCAGCTGTAGTGATCATGAAGCTTTTAAACAATGTAAATGCACTAACCTTACATGCTCAAGTAAAAAGAAACATCCACAGACTGCACACATGCAGTTTATGCAGTAGTTGAGTGTGGCGTTAAGTGACCCTGAATCCAAAGCAGCTGTGTGTGGCTCCCTGGATCAGGTTTCTGTGCCTGGCATCAGAAGTTTGCCTGGTTAAATCCTGTGCGCAGCTTTGGGCCCTTGAGCAAGACTCTTAACTCCAATCATTCCCGGTGCGCTGAATAGATGGCTGACCCTGTGCTCTGACGCCAAGCTCACGTATATTTGTGTGTGTCTTGAATAACACGAGGATGTACACAAATTAAAGAATTCCCATGTACCTGTATTCTTGAACGAATGGTAAAAAAAATATAATTTCATTTCAGTTCAAAACCTTTGGACTTGTTATACATTTCATTGTGCCCTTATGATTACTGCCACCTAGTGCCTAAAAGATTTACAGACGTCCTAAAAGGCCATTCTACTTGTAAAGCACTTAGTGGAGGTGGATGGTTCAGGTCCAGAAAGTAAAACTCTAGACCAAGATTTTGTTTCAGTTGAGTACTCTGTACCTGTGACTGTATGTTCAACTGGTCGGTTGAAACAAAAACTTGGTCTGGAATTTTACTCTCTGGACCTGAACTATCTACTACTGGTATTTAGCATGAAATGATCGTGCAGAAAGGCATCTCACATGTAGCTTCATTGTGACTGAAGGTATTTGCCGTTCTCATTGAAGGTGCTGGCGGATTAAACACTAACGCTACCTCTTTCATCTTCTTCTCAGGAGGCTTGTGAAGTCTTGCTGGCAGACCTATTGAAGACTGCTGAGGATGGAAGGGGCACCGTAAGCGGTTTCACGCTCGTTATCGACGGCTGGACGCTGGAGCTGGCACTGCGGGGGGGGCTGGAGGATTCCTTCCTGAAGCTGGCTGGGGGGTGCAGGGCTGTCATCTGCTGCCGCTCCACACCCCTGCAGAAGAGCCAGGTGGTCCAGCTGGTGCGGGATAAGTTGGGGGTTGTGACTTTGGCCGTGGGTAAGCCTTGACCCCCCCCCCCCCCCCCCCCCCCCCCCCCCCCCCCCCCCCCCCTCCCCCGCCCACCCCCCCACCCAACA
>JAODKE010000091.1:198784-212570 GCA_026779605.1 Mormyrus hasselquistii
ACACGCTGGAGGGACTATGTCTCTCGGCTGGCCTGGGAACGCCTCGGGATCCCCCCAGAGGAGCTGGAGGAAGTGGCTGGGGAGAGGGAAGTCTGGGTTTCATTTTTATAAATTGTATGTTTGTTGGATCAGCATTAGATTTTTGTCAACACCATCAGCCATACAGAAATGTCTATACAATTATTTTGAATTAATTTTATTTTATAACAGATATTTTACTCTTAGCAGTTCCTTAGCTCTCTTAATTATGTACATTTGTTTTAAAATGAATCATATCACCTTTTAAAAGTTGATTAGTCATACTACAAACTTGACAAAATACCAAGTTTCCGCTTATAACACATGTATTTCTTACAGGAGTCATCTTGTTTATCTTAAGTTACTTGTGAGCACTCTAATCTAATTAAAATAAGCCTTTATTACAGAAAATTGCAATCAAATATTACATTACATTAGACCATGGTATTGAAATACTATGGTAGTGACATGCAACATATTAACAAATAGGTATAAAATTAAAAGAAAACTAAAACCTTCCCATAGCTAGAGCTGCTCGTAGCATGAGGATGAAGAAGGAGGTGGTAAAGAAGTCCAGAGTTTTAGCTGCCCACAATAATTCTTAATTAAAAAAAAAAAAAGTCTGACAGTGTTGACAAAAACTCAGGGCACAAGTTCAATCAACTAAAATGTACCTTAAAATTCATTGTTTAATTGTAACATTTGATACTCATGAAATTATTTAGTAAGCAACTTATACATAGTAAATACAGTATGATGTTTCATTTAACATTACTTTTATTTCTTTTAAGCTGTTGTAATGTGATGACACCTGCTTTAGGAAAAGGTTTTTTCCAGACACTGGTCACATATTATATCATTTAGAATAACAAAATATCTATAAAACAACATCAAATCATGTTTTCTTGTGCTAACATTGACATTTTTAGTGATATGTTTGTTTGTATGAATAATATCATGCACATAATATATGTTTTATCTGGCAGACATGTTTTGTCCCAGATCTCAAGAATTACTGAGTACTGATATTGATTGACATGAACCCAGAGCTTTGCACACATTATATTTATTCTCTTAAAAACATTCCGGCAACCAAACTTTTCATCCAATTTCAGCATTGTATTGTAATAAAATTTCAAACAATGGCTGCATAGTAGGCAAGTGTAAATTACTAACTGAATCAATCAACAAATGCTTTCTTTGAGCTGGAAGATGCCTCAGCTGGCCTTGTCTGCCCCCTATTGGGCACCTGAAGGAAGAGCAGCAGCATGCCTGAGCAAACCCTTCGAAAAAGAGATACCATTCAGAAGAATTATATGTGCTTTTTTTGCGTATAGAACAGTGTTTCTCTCAAAAATATAGCTAGCAGGTTAATTCAATTCTTAAAATATACCAATCCCATATGATATTTATATGTTATTTCTTTAGCCCGATGCTTTTATCCAAAGTATGTTTTTTGAGAAGAAGCAAGGTCAGGTGATCCTTGGAGTAAGTGGGGTTAAGGGCCACACAATTGGGCCCTAGAAATCAATCTGCCAATGGTGGGATTTATACTGGTGACCTTGTGATCACAGGTACAGCATCCTAACCCACTGAGCAACATCCCGGTTAAAATCTTTTTATAGGTTTTCATTGGATTATGAGAAACTTTAAAGTAATTTCACCTGTAAGGAATGCTCAGCCTTAATTAATGATTTAAAAATTATTTGTGTATAAAGTGCTCACAGAAGGACCTGGGATGCTTACTTAGTTCAATAAAATGTTTGTAAATCTATCGGTTTTATAACAAAAACATTACATAAATATTACAGTTTTAAAAGCTGTTCTGAGTTAAAATATTCATTTACAAGCAGTCTTATTGGGTGCCTTTTAATTTGTAACACATTTGCTATAATGTAAAACACCAAAAATTTGTGTTTAGTATCCCTTGGGGATCCAATGACTATAATTGCAATTAATAGCAAAATGGCAAGAACTGAACTGAATGAGTCAGTTACAAAAATAATGCCAAAGAAGAAAATATCTGTGCAGAACATACGTGCATATATGTTAAACATGGCTTCAGTTTTAAGCAGATGCTTAGTTAAGATCTAAAATATTTCTTTAATAGATTAATAGATTCAGGTCATTTTAATATATACAGTATAATATATATGATATACATATATTGATATTTTTCATAATGGAATTATAATTAACGTGGATGCGTAAGGCCTTGTAAATGCCAACTTGGAGTTTCCTTATATAACTTACCACCATTTATGCTTCACAGTTTGATATACATATTCACAGCAATAATTAGAATTTTTAAGCATGTAATTGGCGTTAAATTTCTGGGGACCAACAATGTAATATAATATATATAATAGTTTGGTTACTTATGGGTAAGTCATGGGTCATTTTTGTTGGCATTAGAGTTTTCATAATAGAAATGAATGGAGAGTCCCCACAAAGATAATAACAAATCTCTGTGTGTGTGTGTGTGTGTGTGTGTATGTGTTGCATGGCCTCACTTTGTTCTGTGGTTTTTCTGCTGTGCAAATACAATGCAGTTACACTGAAATTATAATACAACAGCATTAAGCAAAAAACAGCTGTGCAGAAATCAATGTTTTCAGCAAACAAATCAAACACGTTTGTCGTTTGTTCTACAGCCTCAAAGGCTCACAACATATGACTCTTTTAGACTTTGGATGTTATGTGTATAATATAGTGTAACTCTAGGGATGGTTTTTATAAATCAAATGCGGTTAATAGACGATGGAGAGAAGTTTCGTTGTGCTGTGTTATTATTGCAATCTATGTCAGATAATGTTGCATTCTGCTTCATGACTTCAGCAAGTCCTTCTGTTTCCAATTTGCCGACTGTCTTAAAACCAAGTTGAAGGGGGTGTTTCTCCCCCGATATTATGAGGCAGAAATTTCCATGGGAAAGAGGCTCCTCAAGTACATGGTTAATTTAAAAGCAGATATGGTGAACATTTCTGAAGCTTCTCCAGCAAGTTGTAAGTGCAACCTTTCCCACAGTCTTGCAGAAATAGGTAATTAATAAAAATGTACCTACCTGCCTCCTCAGCTGGTCTACTCATTAAAGTAACTTATAATTTGTATTAATTTACATAGGTGGACATTGTACTAACAGTAATTTAGGTTACATTCTTTGCTCAAAGGCACTACAGAAAGTTCCCACTGTGGGCTTAAATAAATAACTTTCAGGCTACGCACTTCCTTCATTACAATATCCCCTACAACACATTTCATTACCGTGTTAAAGTATCTCCTGTTTGGAAATATTTTTCATGTATTGTCCTCATTGTAAAGGAATGAAAAAATGAAGGAAAAAATATTTCTGCTCTGAGATCTTCAAAAAAAATAGCCAAACTCATGCCTGGATTAGCGTGTGGAATTCACAGAAATTTTAATTACACTTTTGAATGTAATAATTATGTCAATTAAATGCTGTAATACATTTCATGAGAGTAAAAACCTAATACAGAAGAAAACATGCATCTCAGGATTATTCACATGGAAATTAGGAGTCGGGATTCACTTAACAGGTATCAGTTGAAATATTAATTGGATGATGGCGCAGAAAATCCTGAATAAACGGCAGCAGACGGTGTTTCTCTGCAGCGACTGTAACAGAATCCTATAATACTGCTTTATTTGTCTTTTTGGAAGGATTCTGAGGAGTCTGATGACACTGGATACTTCACAAAACATCCATTGTCTCCGAAAGTGCCGAAATCCCAGAAAAATCATGGAGAATCATTCTCCCTTATAAATAATCAGCTGAAGCTCTAGATGCCTGGGAAATGATATACGGGCCTCTTCAGCAGCAATGAATTGATATCAGATTTATTTTAATTTGCATACAGAATATTAATGTAACTGACTATTTAATTCATGAAGTTCTAAATAACCTAATTCCATTTTCAGATTTTGCCAGTAGTGCCAGCCTGCTTTCAATCACATTTCATTTAATAATTGTTTAGCAGCATCGGGTGACAACAGTGATTGCTGCTGCATATAAGGAAACATGTTTGCGCAAACGTGATGTCTTAAGAAAGATTGCTGATACATAGAGAGATTGTTTTATTTAAAAAAAAAAAACTCCTTTAAATCCTTTAAATTAAATCCTCCTTTTTGGTTTTATTTTATTTGAGAAAATAGCAATGACCATACCAGACAAAATAAAAATCCACACAAAACAAAAGAAATAAGTTACAAATCAATGTTCTGGGTCATAACGTTAATGTTGTTGCTGTAGTCACACTATATTCCTGTTTATCAGTATTATAAAGCTAAATACAACAGCATTACTTCATTAGTTGATTGAACAATGTAACCAGATTTGCCAAAATAGTCCATGAGAGGTAAATGGATGCTAAATATGTAATATCAAAAGGTCTCTATTTAATATAGCTCTTAAATGACCTCTCTGACAGTAGGATTCTCATGCTAAAGAATAAGGTGCTCAGAACTCACTCAGACATCATAAGATAATGTTGTTTACCCCTTGGATAAGGTATCTCATAAGAAACTATATAATGTGTCAACTGTCTTGTAGCATCTCTATATTACAATTTAATCATCATCATTGGGCCCCTTGTGAAGAAAAAAAAAATATAGCTAAGCATGCCGATTATATAGGTGTCCAGGCAGCATCAAAAACTACAGCTGTGTTTCACGCTAAGAGATCTATCAATAGAAAGCCACAATTGAGAGGATTGTAATTTTCAATTTGCTCGTGGGCTGAGTCTAATGGAATCCAGGCCAGAATAAAATTTTATGCTGCTGGAGTTTCTGTCAAGTTCAGGCTGTTATTTATTTATCTCTCAATACTGGGTACTTCATGGCCCATTGAGAACCTTAGGTTTCTGATTAAAGCTTTCTGCAGCTAGATGGTATCATTACAAGTTTAGGGTCTAGCATATGAAACATAAGTGTCCGGTGGCCAATGCATCTATTACATTATGATTTATTTGGCTTCTAGATATATACCCATAGTAATTTGCACTTTCATTTTTTTTCCAGTAACATTAGTAACATGTATTTTTCACGATGCCATTATATGATTCACTTTTTCTTTAACTGTCAGCATATTTTATATAAACAAGTCACTTTCTTTCTATATTCAAGGATGCACATAACTGGTATGCAAGTACACATTCTCCGTACAAAGCAATACACACGGCAATACGCTGTTTGTCCTAACATATGCATACTTATTTTAAGTGCATTTGCACTGTTACAAGACATTTCCATTCATTTTAACCTTGATACCGCAACCGAAGTACACATTAGTCTTATAGCTTAAATGGCAAAGTTTAATATACGGGTATAATAAGTGTGTGTTTCTGTCCCGCGCTGGACCGCCTTGTCACGCAGGGTGTGCCTCAGCTTTATGCCCTGTGCTGCACGGGGGCGACTCAAGGCCTATACCTAACCTTGACAGGTGGTTATAACATACCTGGACGTGTACAGGCACGGAGTGGGACTCATTTTCAGTCTGGGAGTTATATTCCCAAGACCAGCCCATTCGTTTAGAAGGAGTCTTATTATCACGACATATTTATTACTGACATTTCAAGGAGAAAACAAATAATAAACAGCAAACCGAAATGTTCAAGCAGTCTGACTTTTTCAGCCCCGCCAGGTCTCTTTCTAATCGTTTGAGAAACTTTCAGCGATTAGCAACAGCAAGCGATTAGATGCGGTATCGCCTAAATGGCAAGCGATTAAACTGTCTGCTTTAAACAGAGGTATGTAAGAACATTCTCTTATTTACAATGATAGCCTATCAAGTGCCAGAAAGCATTTGTAAGACAAAATGAAAGTAATAAAAATAAATTTAAAAAATAATGAAAACAAATAAAAATAAATACAAATAAAATAAAACTCATAACAGAATGATTAAACAGAATTAGAACATTTACAGGTGTCATTAAAATGTACATAAATAAGCCTTTGAAGCCCATGACAGATATAAATTTACCCATGAGTTTCAAAGATTTCTGTAATAACGGGCCAGAGAAAGTGCTACGTTTAGAAGGCTTTATTCTAATAAACGAAAAAGCGTGTATTATATGTGGTCAAGGAGATTGTCTTTAATAACCCAGTTAGGCAAGGAGGTGAATAGTCAGATGCAAACTCTATTAATCTGGGTGCAGCTTACAGAGGACTGATAGGGACTGAAGAGTATAACAGTCGGATAAGCACCCAGAAAAGAACAATATCAAGATCCACACTCACATCTGGTATATCAGCTGCTTTTCAGAGTACAGAAGAAAAGGATTATACCAATAAATTAATTTCTAGCCATTTTCTTGGTTCAATCCACGTGTGTATTGTGCTATGCCTTTACTTAGCCATTCAAGGTAAAAAAGATAAGATCCAACGTTCAATAAAAATGAATGTTACAGTGTGTGGTAATCAAAAATCTTGGCGCGCTTTTGTAATTTCTTATTTTTGCATGGTTAAACCCCAAATGAAGTCTCATGGAATGAGTATACAAACTAAAATAAGTCCTTATATAATCATTTTGAAGATCCACAAATCATGGTGACCCCGCCAAAGATGATTGGTCTTATTATGATTTATGAATTCCAGCATCTGCTGTAGAGGCTTGGAGGACTGCAAAATGAGCCTGTGTGATTGTGTGTCTCCAAGTGTCACCTGTAAATGCTGAGGTAGACAGTCTCCGCTCCCCAAAGACTCATATATAGCATATAGCATCCTAGTTTGAGTTTATTGGCAGCTAAACCGAACTTTCAGCATGTAAACCCAGCAGCTGCAAGATGTTTCTTTTTAAGTTCTTTTGCACTTTCACACATTTTCCAATTCACTAATTCACATTAGGAAATTATCTTCTGTGATGTGAAAAGTATATATGTATATGTGCATATGTTGGATAGTTTACCATTTGTAATAATAATAAAAAAAATCAGAATTATTGTGCCACTGAGTGTATCGTGTAGTATTTTTAGTCTCAGAAGTTTTTGAAGTTTTTGTATTATCAATCCATCCATACCTCTTCTAACCACTTGTCGTGGTCACAAACAAAGGTTCTGGAACCTTCTTATATTTGCATTGAATGAGTTAAATGTATTGGACCCAATTATACTTTACGTAAAAAAGTTAACCACAAGACAATAACAAACCGTAGAACATTTTGTCATTTCACAAAAGTTCATGACATTATTTTATCTCGCCAGTAGTTTCTGGGATAGGCTCCAGACCCCCACTCTCAATAGAACAAGATGCTATATAAAAGGGATGGAAGGATTATTTTGTTTATGCAAATAATGAAAGGACGGGTGGCCTGAGGATAATTAATGAATTCCCTAATACCATGGACCACTAGCTGTAACTTCTGAAGCATCATTAAGAATGCAGTGATAAACAATCACGTAGAATGAATTACATAAATAATTTAATGTAAACCGATAAAACTCCGTCAATATAAAGCTTGAACTATATCGGTGTTTTATAAAACAAAAAATCAAGGCGAGGCAAACGATGCGCCTAATTATGTGATTGAAAAAAATCTACGATGTAAAATACGCAAAAAGAAACACTCGGGCTAAATATGACAAGGTTTAAGTAGGTCTATATTTATCATATTTCATCATAAAAATCAACAAATTGACCCTATGAACAAAACATCGCGCTGATCATTTAACTGCTGTCATAGTTGGAATAAGTGCGCCCGATTAAGTGTAATTACCACACGCCTCACACCGTGTGCTTCCGTGGGGATGTTGGTGCGCGTCTCGGCGGAGGCAGGTTGGTTCCCGTGCCACTATGAGTAGTGTCGTTGCGTCATAAAAACAGCAAACCTTGCGTTCAAATGGCACATTTCCCTACTGAAATTTCTGACAATGACAATAACATCGGGGAGTATAATTTAAAATACTATATCACAAGAAAGTCCTGAAGTTGTCCAGTCTTTTCTTTTTTCAGTGTAGAAACAAATGGTAGATTTATGGAATGCAGAGTAACGAGCAGCAATGCAACGAGGCCAGACTGTAGGTTATACAACAGGGAAGCCCAATCGTTCGATCACGATCGAAAACTTACGGCCACCCCCGGGGGGAACTGCTCACCCCCTTTACATCCCCTTTACATTGTAAAAACACGATTTTTTACGGTGACTTACGGCAAATGTGGTTGCCAGAATTAAACCGTAATAGATATGGTACAGCTTTTTCGGCAATTACGGTATAGCACACTTCATAACAATTATTTTAATAGCGTTTAAACTCAGGACTGAGAGAGAGCTCACCTAGTGGTAATAAACGTGCATTTTTCTTATAGCTGGTATAATGGGTGGTGGCCTTATTGCTTGTAAAACACAGCTTGGGGTAGAAGAACAAATCAAATTATTTTGATCATTTAATATTCTGGTTTTTATTAGGCTTAATTGTCATAAACACAGGCTTAAGAGACTTCTTATTCAGATATTGAAAAGCATACAAGAACTAATCCAACCAAAATCAACTCCCCCAGCTAAAATGAAATATTAAATTATATGTGGGATTTTTATACTCTTGCCCTATTCAATGGGTAGATTAAAAAAGTCTGTTAAAACCAAAGCAGTTCCATGTCATGTTAAGCAAAAATACACGCAGCATCATTGGCCTACAGCGGAGTGGACAGTTCCAGCACCGTCACAGCAAAGGGCGTCACAAAACACCTTTATGCATATATAACCCATAATGCAAAGCCACAACAGGTAATGGCCTTATGTCAACAAACACACACCTCAATTAAAATACCTCTTTCATCACTCTGGAGACCTGTTTTGGTAGTCTGTTTTAACTCAAAGCCAGCATGAAATCGCAAGTTTATGTTCATTTCACATCTCACTGCTCCCTAATATTCAACAACAATCGGAGCTGAGTTGATAGGAACAAAATCTTAACATGAAAAGAGAAAAGGCCATAAGGTTTATATTGGTCAGAGTCTTATGATGGTGGGTAAATATGTGATGGTTCTTATAATTCTCAAATGAGTTCTTGGGTGCACATTCAGATGGGGCATATATTTTGTAACTGCATGGCAACCATATTGGCTTGCAATAGGGAGTGAGGAGGCATCACAGTGATTTAACATTCTATGGTATCACTGCCAGAGTTAATAAGGTTTCACAGTACACTGTACAAACAACACACTGCACTCTGTGAAGTGATCAATTTTACACTGATACTGTAGGTGTGGACCAATATAATCACCATGCAGTGTTAATTTAACAATGGCACATTTACGGCATAACCCAATTAAAAGTGATTAGAAGTAAAATCATTACATTAGACTGTTAATTTAACAATAAAACACTCACATGTTATGGCATAACCTTAAATTTCACAGCATTTTAAGGTAATTTATATGTAATAGTTTATGGAAGTAGTATTTTATATTACAGACTGTTAGTTATACAGTTAAGCATCATTTTATTACTTGGCAAAAACTGCATTTCTACAGTGTTCATATAGCCTAGAACGTTTATGTTAATTATATGAAAAAAACAGCATTTCTACAGTGTTCATATAGCCTAGAACGTTTATGTTAATTATATGAAAAAAACATTTTTTTCTATGGTAAAAACTCAACCCTAACTGTAAAATCAACACAACTCATATCCTTTTACCATAATAGTAGAAAAAGTTCTACTGTATTTATTACGGTGAATTACTGGCAACCACAGCTTCCAATTTTTTTTACAGTAAAAAACAGTTTTTTTTTGCAGTCCGGCCATCTACAACAACCCTAGCAACCATCCAGTACACACTGGAAGCCAAATAGTGATTACTTGACTTTCTTGAGAAAATAAATCTTTGTAGTTATCTTTTAGTTTTTCATTGCATATAGCAGAATATGTGTCAGATTAGACTGATTATAAGGACATTACATAAAATGACAGTAAACGACAGCATATTTAAATGCCTATGTTTTACCTTGCGATAAAAACTTTACAAACATATACCATATTTTTAATGTCTTGTTTCTGTACAAATGACAGTATGTTTTTGCTGAATGGTGAAAAATTCTGTACTGTAAATTAAAATGAACACACCAGCAAAATCTTTCATTTAGACAAAATGATACTGCTAATTTTTATGAGAATTACTTACTTGTGAAATTGTGGTATTTTCCCCATTAATTTGACACATTTTTGTATTTTCACAGTAAAGTGTGTGTTTTCTACTTATTAATTAATGGTATGTACTGCTTCTTAATTTAGGCCAATTCAATGCATGTACTACGGTCATACACTGTTTTGGATTTTATAGTTTTTTTTACTGTTGTTATTTGACAGTTTTACACTATTTTCATTTTTGCAGTCTACATATATATTTAATTACCATTGTATGATAACACGGGAAATTACAAACAGAACGACTGGTGGTTAAATTATTAATTGCACAAAATAGTTTGACATTTTGTTTACAGAATAGATTACAAATTAAGCGCAACAAATCCAGTTTAGGCTTGTGGTAGGAGATGGTAAATCATGCCGTGATCGGCGGTCTGAGACTCCCTCTCCTGGTACAAGACGGGGCATTTGGGAACCATGTTTAAATCAGATGTAGTCAACTATTTTCGCCCGTTGGTTACAGTACATTTCATCAGCAGCATAAAAAAACCATGACAATTAAGTTTCCTGCCCGGGGAGAGGGGAAGCAAATTCCAGTTTTATTTATGTTTCGGAATCGGCCAGTCGGTGACCACTGCTGACTGTGAATTTATCTATACATACATCCAGAACCCCTATTCGCTCATAATGCACAGTGTAAAGATTTAATTTAACATAAAATGTGTGGTCCACTGATTATTATAGTGCAATGTCAAAAGGAAAATATCTGACCGAGTTTTTTTTTTTTTTTTTTTTGTCTGAGTACCTCCGTCCATTTTCCAGCTGCTTATCTTGGTAAGGATTGCTGCTTACCTAAAAATATCCTAGGAAAGGTAGACTATGGATGGGCTGCCAGTCCGTTGCAGGGTATGGAAACTATGGGACATTTAGACTCCATATTTCACCTAACCGTCTTTGCACTGCGAAAGGAAAATGGACACAAATCGGACACACAAAGCGGGCGAAGGGCGCAAACAACAGTCTGTGTATAGTGAAACATAACTGCATTTTTTTTTACAAAGTAAACATGTTAAAATTCATGCATGTCTCTTACAATGGAGTTTTCTCTCGTTTAATTTGAGGGAGAAACGTAGTAAATTGTATTCGGTTGATATTTTTTATATTACATAAGGTTTTTCACAACCAATCTTTGTACCAAAATGTGAATGAAGTGAAACAATTATCTTCAATTCATGCTTGGTTTAAAAGCGCACTCAAGTGCGTAGAGTTTGTGCAGACAATAGTTAAATAGTTTCTTAAAACGATACCTATTCAGCTTCCCATGCTGTTACTGACCTTTCTCGGTAAGGCATCGGAAGAGCACTGCAATTCAGGTTTACTTCAAACGTCTCTTCGCGGGCTCTAGGATGTGGTACTGCTTATGTGAGATAAATGAAGAAACACAGCGGAGGGGACAATATTTGTTCCTGTACTTTGGCGCTTTATAAGTGCAAAGAGTACGGCGCCTCTTTTTATGTTTTTATTTTGTATTTTGCATTACATATCACTGTACACATCTATATGAATGAGAATATAAGATACTATGTTGAAATTGCTCTATTACATTGATGTCTCGGCATAATTCTCTCTATATTAAAATGACGCATTCCATTACGTTTCATGGGATCAACATGGACAATAATAATGTGGGGCTAACCAGTGGTGTACATTGGATTACTTAAATTCTTTACTAGCCATTTATAAAAGTTAAAATGTGTTTGTGAGCCAGTGTGCTGGGGAACAAGATACTGAATGTGCTAAATACGTAGGAGTCACAAGTAGGGTGAATTACCACCTGATTTAACATTTATCCCCTTTGTATATTAGCTGGTTATCAATAAGTCACTCCCTCCATGCCTACGTGTCCCCCTGCTGGAGGTTTCAGGTAGTGCGCCACATTTTAAGGGTTTGTTGAGATCATCTGATCTTTGTAAATAGTGTACTTAATCAGAATTTAATTTCCTCCCTTTAAGTGAGAATATTAAATACGAAAGCTATATGGTTTATAGTGCTTGAAGTCCAAGAAATAATACAAAAGCAAGTTGTTGGTGAACTTGGAAATCAAAATAAGTTCAAGCTGAATTGTCTTAAACTTTAAGCAAAGTGATTGGGTTTTTGGAGGACAGTTAAACATGGACAGTTAACCACATATGGCATCCTCTTTTCCAATCATCTCATGTAAAAAAAATAATTATGAATTATATATGCATTATATAACTACTTATGCAATTCCCATTTCATGGTTAACCAAAGACTCGCTGCACTGAGTATGGATAATGTAGAAACCCAAGTATTATTGTCTTTCTATTGGTATTTCATTATAGGGTAAAGATTGTACGTCTGGACAGAAGGGTTTAGACACTGGAAGGAGCCTGATTTTGTACCTCGACTTTAGCATGAAACAAACTAGTGGCCTATACTACAAAGCGGGGTTACTGGCTTATCGGGGTAACTTGTCGGATTTAAAGTACCACAGTTTAAATGGACTTCAAATTCATTCAGTTACATCTTGCTCAGACTCCCTTAAATCCGACAAGTTACCCTGATAAGCCAGTAACCCCGCTTTGTAGTACAGGCCCCTGATAACATAAGAATGTTTTGCTGTCATGGCAACAAAGGCTTTGTGTTCACCTTGTATAGTATATGTAAGCAGGCCCAGGCCTAGTCAATGTGACACCCTACTGTAGGTGAGTATCACCCCCTCCTTTCTGAGGCAAAGTGAAATTGGCTGGCAAGTCAGCACCATGTCAGAAATTGGCGTTCTAGGCGGCTGCCTATGTTTCCTATAGGATTGACTGGCCCTGTATGTAAGTAATAATGCTGTCATTCTGGTCGTTGTTGATGCAACTCCTTTGGACTGGCAGTGATTTACATCCCCTTGATGTGTCTATGAATAGCAGCTCCAAGTTTTCATAACATGCTTCCAGAGTTATCTCCTCAAAGTAACAAGAGATCACCAGTGGTGTTTATTGACCTCAATTCATAAATAATAAGATGGCACGCAATAAAAGAGGGAATCATATTTTTATGAGGCAAACTATTGGTAGGAGTTATGTATATGTCACTGGTAATGGTTTATTGTTTATGCAGATCGTTTTCGTTCCTGTGTGCATTGGTACTGCGTTGTTTATAAGTTACACATGGTATCTGCTTCTGTTTCATGGATGACAGGGCGATGACAGGACAATCTCGCAAAAGATGACTAATCACATTTTTTACCGGTCTGGCAGACAGGGAAGTCCAGCCTGTTCTGGCCAAAAATGCCGATTGCTAAGGTTAGAAATAAAATACCCTTCTCAACATACACCCAAAAGCATCAGCGTGTTCCCAAAAAGGCTAGCAAAGCAGAAATTGTTCCTGGTGAGCGTCACGTACCACGGAGAGAATGTCGCACAGAGACACAGGCTCTTTTTCAGAATGCCTGACACATTCGATTTAGATTGAAATTAGCAGAAGGGTGGGGATCATAGCATATGAATCAACTCAACGCTCAATAGCATGCTTGGATAACATATCCGTCCTCTTTATGGCTGTGCGTGTGTATGTGTGTGTGTGTGTGTGCGCATTAGGTTTATATTACCAAATGTTCCCCACAATGTAATAAAACCCTGTTATTTTGACGTTGTAGGG
>JAODKE010000091.1:216470-227102 GCA_026779605.1 Mormyrus hasselquistii
ACTAAGTGTTGATCTTCAGCCTTTGATGTCACTTCCCTGCCCCAGACTGTTTCCAGTCGCTGTTGCTTCCTGTCTGCCTTTTTCTCTTTTCCCTTTCTGGTTATTTGGCGATGACAGAACCCTTCTTCACTCAAAATTTAGATTTGAGCCTCTCTGTTCAATTGTCAGCTGTGTCTTTCTAGCCATTACAAGCATAAAAATAACAAATATTTATCAAAAAGTCTAACATCAGTTGTGATACAGCACAACAGAAGATTTAAACAGGAAGCAGACAGTGCATTAAACCAGTCACAAACTTATTTGAGACAAGGCAGACGAGTGGCTATCATTTATTTTATTAAAACAAAATTAAGAGAGGCCAGTTTTCAGATTAATTATATTACTTTGTGGTTTGCCTTGACTACAGTGATGAGCATAAGAAATATATAAAACCTCGTGTGATACATTTTGGTCGTCATATAAAATTGGCTTATACAAAAAACAATATGATATTATATGATATTAATCATATTGTGTGTTCTTGTAGTGATTGTAGTGATGTAGAGATTCCTACAACCCCATCTGCTTCTAAACAGTATCACACCTGGTCCTGCTGGAGCTCGCTCTTCCTGCATTGTTGCTTTTCTGTTCCACACTTGCAGATGTTTTGCCTTGTCCCTTCTCACCTTCTGGAGTCTGGATTTGAGGGAGTACCGTGTCTGCTTGCTGTCTATGTACATGTAAGCCACCTCACTTGCCTTTCCTCCTGCCAAACTATCTACCTCACTACCTGGGCCTGATTAAAAAAAAAATGAGAAGAAGATCTGATGCACCGATGACAAAATTTCCTATAAGCATGTTGTCCTTCTGCACAAGTCACACACCTCCGGTGTTCCTTTATTTCTCTTTTACTTTCATCATTACTTGTAAAGCAGACCAAAAATATCATCCTATGTTTATCTGGCAAGTTTTCTTAGTAATCAAAAGTAAAATGCGTTAGGTCAGATAGCTGAATTTAAATAAAGAATGGTATTAATTGATATTGTACTATGGCTATACTGTAGGTTACACATTAGTTATTAAGTAGCACAATGGCCTCACACCTCCAGGGTTGTGAATTTGATTCAAGCATACCATTATCCTGGGGGATGGATGAACAGTCTATTGCATGGCCTTTTCATGTGTGTATTAATTTTATATTGACTGTTAATGCTTTTTAGCATTAGGTAGGTAGACAGGTGTAAATATACAATCATGTGTGGGTCTAGAACAGATTACATTCATTTACATTATTTCTTATGGGGAAATTCGACTGTAAATGCATCATCGTGGGACAGTGTAAATGCATTATTGTGGGACAGTGTAAATGCATTATTGTGGGACAGTGTAAATGTATCAATGTGAGATGGTGTTGTCACACCTTCTTCTCCCTCTGACCTAAAGAACAATGACTCATTAACTGTTCACACACTAATGCTAGTGATGAAAACATGTTCATAGCCGACAAAATGTGAACGTCATATTAACAGACGTTTCGGACATTTCTTGGTGCAATAAAAGCAGCGTAAAGACACTCCTCACTTAATTTATAGTTGCAAATAATTTTAATTTGTTACAGTTTAGTACCATAGATGACACCACTTAAAAGCCACAAGATCATAAATGTATTATCCACAAAAGAGATAATTATTGCATAAATAGATAACTGCCGGAATCCTGACCAAAATGTGGACAAATGGTGATTGATTTCATAAACTACTCTTTAATTCATAATCATGTGCTGTTTTTGTTGAGGACTTTATTAAATGAATTAAAAAGAACAGGAGAGACCGCAGTTAAATTATGACAGCTCAATTTTCTGGACAGCAGTTGCTTTATATTGCAGTATGAGGTTTAGGTTATTATTCTGTAATTCCATAAAAATGTACAGTAGTGAGCAAAATGAGTGACATTTTTGTCATTTACAATGTTATCTTTCATTAGTGAAAACTATCCCATGTCGAAAAATAATAGGTTTAAGGGACATTCTACCAGAAATTCCCATTTCCACATCTAAAAGTCTTGGGGGCAAAAGGATCTTCTTCTTGAATCTGAAATGGAGTCAAATGGAGAAACTGTGCCATCTCAGTTTTATGCTTGAATAAAATACATTTTGTAAGCATTTCAACCATATAATGTCATATATATTTGTATATATTAGAATGGTTTCCGAATGAATCTCTTTGATAGAAATAGCATTTCCTTATTGAACACACAACCCTGAGTATATCTAACATGGTTTTATGATTCCTGTAAGAAATATAGGCAACTGTTTGGTTAACTGTAGTGGATGGCATGTACAAAATAACTCATACCTCCTGCTCATGCCAAAGAAGCACTCATATAGTTGTATAAAAAATTCATTTACACAAGAGATTTTTACAAATATGTAATGGCGGATAAATACCTCCATCCACACATGTAAAAAGATTAAAACAATCTTTCCTCAAATACTCAATTTTATACAATAATGTCCTGTGTGACAGGATTAACTATGGTGTGACACGAATGACTTTATGGATTTTGTTGATGCAGGGTGTCTTCAGATCCAGTTAGAAGGGCTCAGGTGCAGGTTTGGCTCGCTTCCACCGTTTTCACTTCTTGTGGCTGAAGACGGCAAGTGAACAGGTGGCTAGCTTCGGGGAGCTAACAGGTGGATTGGAGGCTAGCTGTGGGGAACCATTGTCACTTGACAATTCCCTGCACCTCAGCTAGCAGGCGCTGGACCTTCACTGCCTCTTGGAGATCTGTGCTAGGGCTGAGTTGTGAGAGCATCTGATCCACAGAGCAGAAGAGAGCCTTGGCCTCGAGGCTTCTCCAGACCACAGGGTTTGCCCTCAGTTCCAGGTTGAGGTCCAGGAGGGCAAGATGGTTCTCTGCCTGAAGGGGTTGCCGTGGAACTGACAACCCCTTTGAGCTGAAGCTAGAGCACTCAGGGTATCAAATCTGCTGGAACAATGACTGGAAACAAACCTGATTTTGTGGGATTTCAACAGGAAGAAGGAGCAAGGAGGGGCACAGGCAATGCAAGGGTGCAACTTTAATAACAGGACTGGGGAACACAGGACTGGAAAGCAATTTTATACAAGGCTAACGAGGAAGCAAATTAGAGGCAGCTGGAGTGAGGAGCACAAGGGCAGGAAGGAGAGGTAGGTCAAATGAGGGATGGGCATGGTTTGTTAGGGCCACACTAGGGAGGTAACAGGAGGGTCAGATGGCCAAGGTGTGATAAATATGACATCTGATATATTCCAAATATTTTTTTTACAATATTTCAATATAAAACACATTTCATTTAACAAATTTAACTGAAACAATTACACTTATTTGACTAATATGTAATAATTTATTTCACTGCATATTTAATAGAATCCTCTGCTCAAATTGTTTACTGCTTCCTATATGTCTACTGTCATATCTGTCTTATCACTTTATAGCCCATATTTAAATGTGCATAATGTATGTTGTGACAGGGCATGACAGTGAACCAGTTTAACTGCATTTCTCAGCCTGTCAGTATGCTAATATTAAAACTTTTAGCATAAAACAAGGAATTTCAGTGATATGGTTTGGATTTACAACAATTCCTTTTATTTCTGGGAAATTTTAGCATCACAGAGCCTGACCCTTTAGTTTGTCCTTCACAAAAAACTTGCAATAACAAGCTTGCAGTCATACACTTCAATGTTACCCTTGATCAATATCTGCGTTAACCTCAGTAAAATAATGTGACTTTCTTTGAGTCATAATCTTTTTATATAGTGTTTTAAGTAAATGTGATAATGGTGTTTTTTCTGAATAAAAGTTTTTTTTTTATCACAACAAAACTATGAAATGAAAGATATAGCTTTATTTAGCTGGGGACAGTTCCATTTTTCAGGTTTTTTCTGAAAAAAGAACCGAATTAAAAATCATATTCCTCTACAGAAATACTCAGAGAAATGAACCATCTGGTCAGTTTTAGACATTTTGAGATTAAACAAGTTTATTTTGGTATTAAAATTTAATCCAGCACAGATAATGTATGTTTCTGGTAGAATGTCCCTTAAACAAAAAATTCTGTCTGTGATCAAAATTTTATTGCAGAAGAAGCCTACAAATTTTGTCAACTATTGCTGATGGTTACACCTTTCAGAAATTAGTAGGAAATTATAGAGGTCCTTGTTTTCAATGCCCACAACACATAACCAATTTCTCTCACTGCTCTGACTTAATTTTGTTCCACCTGTCTTTCAGTTTCGTTCCCAATTTGGAAAATGTAGTGAGTTTCTTTGCCATAATTTTGTCTATAATTACCTTTCAGAGATTCTAGATAGGATTCACATCAGGACTCTGGGCTGAATTTTCAGGTTATGTATTTAATGTCTGTCTGTGTATTTTATGGTAGTTAAAATATTGGACTCTCAAAATCAAATCAGAATCGCGTTTATTGGCCAAGTATGTGAGCGAACACATACTGTACAAGGATTTTGATTCCGGTCGATGGTGTCCCTCAAGCACAACAGTATAAAAACAACAATAAAAATCAACAAAACAATCTAAATGTTATATACAGAAAATGCAAAGATTATATATATATGAAGACATTCAGTGACTCAGCTGTCACATCCCGGGTGACTCAACCCCCTCCTGGACATTGCAATTTCCCTCGACAACTCCCTTATCCGTTCTTCGGTTACTGCTCGCAATCTTGGGGTTACCATGGACAATCGTCTGTCCTTTTCCTCTCATATCGCCAACCTTTCCCGTTCATTCCTTTCCATACAGGCTACCCAGATACTCGTCCAGTCCCTCGTCATCTCCCGCCTTGACTATTGCAACTCGCTTCTAGCGGGTTTACCACTGAGCGCTATTCGCCCCCTCCAACTGATTCAAAATGCAGCTGCTCAACTTGTGTACTATCTTCCCAAGTTCTCCCACACCCAGGGGCACTGCTAAGGGGGGGAAAGTTGGGACAATTCTAAGGGCCCACGCCCTTTAGGGGCCCCCAGAGATCTGCATGTTTTGAGCGGAATGGGTGTGGTAGGGGGGCCCAACCTCATATTTTGTCATAGGGCCCAAAATTGCTAGCGGCGCCCCTGCCCACACCACTCCTTTGCTGCACTCTCTACACTGGCTTCCTGTGGCTGCCCGCATCAGATTCAAAACACTGATGCTCGCATACAAAGCCAAAAACGATCTGGCTCCATCCTACCTAAAAGACCTCATCACACCCCGCACCGCACCACAATCTCTCCAATCCTCCAGCACTGCTCGACTGGTCCCACCACCCCACAAGGCACAAGGATGACACATCTCTCGGCTCTTCTCTGTTCTGAATGTCTGCACTGAATGTCTTCAGACGACGACTTAAAACACACCTTTTCCAGAAATACCTGAATTAGCACTTGTGGTATTATACTCTGACCTCAAAAAAAAAAAACCTGCACTTTCCCAACAGAGTATTAGATCGATGGTATTCATAGCTTTGGTTTTACTGAGTTAGTATCGGGAAATTCATTGTAGAGTCTTAAGCACTTACAGTATGTAAGTCGCTCTGGCTAAGGGCATCTGCCAAATGCTGTAAATGTAAATGTAAATATGCCACAGAGTGTACATAAAGTGCAGTTGCAGTGCTGTAGGTGTTTAGCAGTGTGACGGTTCAGCTGTTTAGGAGGGAGATGGCGAGGGGAAAGAAACTGTTCCTGTGTCAGGTGGTCCTGGTCTGCAGGCTTCTGTATTGTCTGCCAGAAGGCAACAGGTCAAAAAGTCTGTGTCCAGGGTGTGTGGGATCTGTGATGATTTTCCCTGCCATATTCCTACATCTTGAGAGAGACAGGTCCTGGATGGAAGGCATGGGGGCACCGATGATCTTTTGTGCTGTCCATATGGTCCACTGCAGTCTGTTCCAGAGGACAGAATAAATGACTGCAGTGTAGAGCTGGTTCAGCAGCTCCTGTGGCAGACTGTACTTCCTCAGTTGTCTCAGGAAGTACATCCTCTGCTGGGCCTTTTTGAGGATGGAGGAGATGTTGGTCTCCCACTTCAGGTCCTGGGAAATGGTGGTACCCAGGAACTTGAAGAACTCCACAGTAGACACCGGGCTGTCTGATATGGTGAGGGGGAGCAGTGTTGACGGATGTCTCCTGAAGTCCACTGTCATCTCTACAGTCTTGCGCGTGTTCAGCTCCAGGTTGTGCTGACTACACCAGAGTACCAGCCGCTGAACATTGAGTCCAATGATGGTAGTGTCATTTGCAAACTTACAAATTTAAAAAAAAAAAAAAAAACAAAGTACAAAAATGTACATTCTCCAATTTTGATCATTACCATAACTGGTTTTCGTCACGCAGGACTTGGCGCTGATTTCCAGTAGATTCTCAGACATTCATAAGAACTTGGACTGTGCACACAACTAGTTTAATTATGGTATTATTTATTTTCTAGAAAGCCTCAGGCTTTATCACATTATTAAAATGAGTTAAATGAAATGCTGTTTAAAATTTCAAATTTTGGGGTGGCACAGTGTAAAAATTTAAACAATTTTTCATGTGATATTTTTGTGGATTTGATTGTATTACCTTATTTTTGCCAGAACCCGGAGTAGGATATGCAAATGTTGAAATGAGCATGATCTGATGTAACAATTGAAGGAACCACATTTTTGAGAAAACATTAGAAACAATGATTCCTCACTGAAATTCTCAGTAAATGCCATATATTTAACTTAATAGTTATTGCATGTTTTGTGCATAAGACAGTCTGGAATTATCTTGCTTGTATTTTACAAACTGTGTAATGCCAGTAGAACTGCAATATTTCATATGCCATTGCCTAATCTATATGTGGTCTATTCTTCCATCTATAGGTAGCAATATTTTGTTATTGGAATAAAACACAGGATCCATGCATTAGTAACTAAGTTATTATACATTTTGGATGCTCATTTGGAAACCTTTGTCAATAATAATCACATACACACTTCCAATCACAATGCAGCCTACTGGTTATATTCCAATTTTGAATTAAAACTCCTAATATTTGAACTAGAAGCAGATGGCTACAGCTTTAACGACAGAATCTTAATCAGTGGTCCTGGGGAGTGTGAAATAGAGGGGGAGGGAGCATACATTTGTTGTGAATTCACCTCTTTTGAGAATGTTGTCTACAAATCCCCTCAAAGTGCAAAGGGACTTGAGAGTGAAAGGAGACCAAATGCATGATGGGATGCAGTATGTTGCAAGAAGCTTGGCAGTACATATGTCTGAAGTTTTGACACCATATGGCTGCCTGAGCTATTTACAGTTGTAATTAAATCTTAAACATCTTTAAAGCTCACTAAAAAGCAGTCATGACTCTTCAGAACCTCAACTGGTACAGAGAAATGGGAATATGGAAAAAAGAGGCAAGGTAAAAGTGGTGATAAAGAAGGCATTGTTAAAATGTAGCCTTGTAGAAAGGGGCAAAACATGACACACACTAGAACAAATTAAATTTATCTATAACATCAATGCTTAAGACAATATATGTATTTAGTTCCAAATGAGAGTTTTGAAAGAATAGCTTGACAGTAAGCTGCAAAAGCTTATTTGAAAAAAAGTCAGGTGTCACGTTGGAAGCAAGGACATCATGGGAAGGGCAAAGAAAAGGGGCTTTATTAAAAGGAAAACAGGAGCAGGGCAAAATAAAGTGGACCACAATGGGTCAAACAGGAAGGTAAACATGGGGAAAGTACTGAAACACTGGAACACAAGCAGGGAGTGAGTTCAATGATAGCACTGGGGTGCACATGACTAGGTTGCACTTTCAAACATGACTGACGAGGAAGCAAATAAGAGGCAGCTGGAGTGATCCACACGAAGGCTGAAACAAGAGACAAGACAAAAACAGGAATGGCTCATTAGAGCCAAACTAGGGAGAGATCAATAGCGGCAGGAAGGGAGGGTATGGGAGTACACCCCCCCCCCAAAAAAAAAAAAAAATTTAAAAAATAAAATGCTCTCCGGGCATTCAGGACACAGAGGGGACCAAAGGCCCCAGACAACAGGGCACCGGCCGGAATAGATGACCCAACAGGATGAGTAGGGCTAACACTGCCCCAGGGCAGAGGGTACAGAGTGCCAAGGCTGGACAGGACAAGACCAGACATAAACAAAACACAAGATTGGGCGCCTGCGATGGACTGGCCCCCTGTCCAGGGTTGTTCCCTGCCTCGTGCCCGTTGCTTCCGGGATAGGCTCCAAACCCCCCGCAACCCAATGGGATGAAGCGGGTTGGACAACGGATGGATGGATGGAAGATTGGGCACAAAGTGAATCAAAAAGCACCAGACAGGCACTGACACCAGACAAGGGTCAGAGACAGAACACCACTGGGGGCAAAGAACAGACCAGGGAAGGCAGGGGGAGACCCCAAGACAAACTTTACTGTACCGACTGCTCCAGGACATAGAACGGTGACTATGAAGAGCAGCAGAGGGGGTCTCTGAAGCAGACTCAGGACTGGGCCCAGAGGGTACCATTTGAGGCTCCCTGGCTGGGACTCACTTAGGCCTCTTCTCCAGGCCAGTGGTGGCCAAGGTATGAGGCAGTGACTTGTAAGGGGGAGGAGACTGACACCAGGATAAGTTTGATGACACACTTTTCACAAAGTCTGCTGCCACAGCTTTTATGATGGTAATTTGCAAATACTCCAAATTGTAAAGAAGAGTGATCAGATGAATTGCAATTAATTGCAAAGTCCCTCTTTGCCATGAAAATTAAATTAATCCCAAAAAACCCATTTCCATCACATTTCTGCCATGCCACAAAAGGACCTGCTGACATCATCTCGTTAACAAAGGTGAGAGTGTTGACAAGGACAAGGTTGGAGGTCACTCTGTCATGCTGACTGAGATAGAATAGCAGACTGGATGCTTTAAAAGGAGGGTGGTGCTTGAAATAATTCCTCTGTTAACCATGGTTACTGGCAAGGAAACAAGTGCAAGTCATCATTGTTTTGCACAAAAAGGGCTTCACAAGCAAGGATATTGCTGTCAAGTAAGATTGCACCTAAATCATTCACTTATCAGATCATCAAGAACTTCAAGGAGAGAGATTCAATTGTGCAGAAGGAGGCTTCAGGGTGCCCAAGAAAGTCTAGCAAGTGCCAGGACCATCACCACCAGTGCAGAGCTTGCTCAGGCATGGCAGTAGGCAGGTGTGAGTGCATCTGCACGCACAATGAGACTTTTTGAAGATGGCCTGGTGTTGAGAAGGGCAGCAAAGAAGTCACAACAGGGACAGACTGATATTCTGCATAAGGTACAGGGATTGGACTCCAGAGGACTGTGGTAAAGTCATCTTTCTCTGATGAATCCCCTTTCCGATAGGTGAGTGCTACCATCAGTCCTGTGTCATGCCAGCAGTAAAGCATGCTGAGACCATCCATGTGTGGGGCTGTTTCTCAGCCAAGGGAGTGGGGGCTGGGGTCCCTACTGAGCCAGCTGGTTAGCTGGCTCTCTTTTGCCTGGGGCGAGTAATCTGCCCACTGGTCTTATGAATCCCAGCCCCTTTACCCCCTCATTCAACAACATGCCACGCACACATGTAGGATCTCGGGATGGGCGTACGCCGGGCACGCTACGGTGGGGAGGGCCGTTTACATGGCCTTATTCACTGTGCTGTGCAGCCTTCTGCCTCCCCCTGTTTTAATTGCACTAGTCATCACATATCAGTGTACACACAGGGCCTTGGGGGTGGGGACATTACTCAGAGGCTGGTGGTCTCACTCGCCTCTGCGCTGCTGCCGCCCTTCAATTTTACTCACACCATATTCATTGAGGGTCATGGCGGGGGGGGGGGACGTACTGCAGCGTACTGCAGTGACGTTCACAAGCAGCGCTCCTCCGCACTTCCCCCATCAATTTTAAATACATCTCACTTTCTCAACAATCATACTCACCCCCTACACCACATACAGTCACATACATCACCGCACGCATCCAACACTCTACCCCTCATGCAGGTGCATGGCTCTGGCTCTTGTGGGGTGTGGTTGCGGCCTCCCACCCTCGCTATTTAGTACGTTCCATGTTGAAAACACACACACACACACAACACACGCACACAAGCCCACACATCTCGCCTACACAATTAAGCATGCATGTACAAACACTTGCACGCACCCCTCCAAGCACTCACAACAATTTTGTATGTTTGTACATCTGTGTTATTTTCCTTAATTTTTATTTTTGCTTGTGCTTATGTATTTTTTCATTTTTGCATTTCTTTCAGATGCTGTTGCCTTTACAGATGCACTTTACTCCTATCTTGACTTATCTCTCTTATTTACTCTTTTCTTCTTCTTTTCTTTTCTTTCTTTTTCTCCTGTCCCTCCTCCTCGGCCAGCTCAGCCACTGCAATATTTTACATGTGCTATGAAATAAATGAATAAATAAATAAAATAAAAAGAAACCAATCAACATGAGGGGTCTATACAGAGTTTATAGAGCCCCTCATGGTAAAGCAAACATGTTTGGCGCAGCAGTGCATTCAGGCCATGATTCTGCTTGCTAAAGAAAAAAAAACCCATCCAAGAACAATGGCTTTTCCAACATGTGCCATAAGGAAGAAGTGATAACTAAGTGGCTCGGGG
>JAODKE010000091.1:234730-251187 GCA_026779605.1 Mormyrus hasselquistii
GTCTAGGTTCCTCTCAAGGTTTCTTCCTGCCAGAGGGAGTTTTTCCTTGCCACTGTCGCCACAGGCTTGCTTGGTGGAGTTCTGGCTGGGTTAATGTAAAGTGCTTTGTGACAGTGACTGTTGTTAAAAGCGCTATATAAATAAAATTGAATTGAATTGAATTTAATTGAATGAAGAAATTGCACAACACCCAATGGTCTGTATAGGGTTACAAATACACATATGTACACATAGAAGGGATAATGATTTATTATTATTTTGGGGTTTTATTATTTTCCTTTTTATTAATGTTTCTTTATTTCTCTCTCTTTTTTACTATATATGGCGAAGTGTACCATATGGCACAATGACCACAGGGTACACAACATCCTTTACCAAGCAATACACACTAACTGCATATGCCACTACAGGGGTGGGCAATCTTATCCAGAAAGGGCCAGTGTGTTTGCAGGTTTTTTTTGGGACAACTGTTTGATTAGTTGCTCAAACCCAGTTGTGCAAACTTTTCAATCGATCGGTCCTCTACGTTCTACTCTAAGCACGAAGTTCGAGCGAAAAGCTGCATGCCTAACGGCCCTTTCTGAACAAAATTAGTCACCCCTGTGCTAATCAATACTTTGCAGTCTGAGATTTGTCCCTATTGCTCACTAGACAGTTACCATACTTATGACCAGAGACCCACACAACAATTACGTTTCAAACTACATTTTCAGAAAACTTCACATTATATGTGATCATAGAGCTAAATTATTCCTTATTATGTATTAAAAATCTTTACATTTCTTACTTACACAGTGACTATACCGTTATTATATTGCATTTTCCACCATTGCTGACGTATTTACCCAAAACTACACTTCTAACTACAGCTTGCGAGCTGTAGTTCGAACTACAGAACTTAACGACAGTGTTTGCGAACGATCGTTCAAACTATGGTTTCCGGAAACCGGAACAACGACCGTTCAAACGACGGAAGTTTCTAACGTAGTTAGCAACGATGGTTTCGGGAAACGCACCCGTGGTTCGTACTGTGGTATGACTGTTTTGGGAAACAGTCGTACTTCAGATGTTAGTTAGTTTGGACTACCATTGCACTGTATGATGTATTGTTAATTCTAACTTCCGTCGTTGCGTGGGAAATGCACCCCCGGGCGGTTCGGAGGTGAGGATGAGGCATCGTTCAGTCTGAAATGTGGACGACCCAGTTTTTGACCCATATCCTCAATAGGATTTATTAACTGAACTAAAAACACTAATAATAAAAAAAAGGACCACAAGGGGTCAAAAACCAAAAGGGGATAAACAAAGGCAAAATTTACAAAAAGGGTCAGGACAGGCAGGCTATAAACAAAACATCACGAACATCAAACAGTGAATCACAGGGGACCTGGACAGAAGCAGCGACTAAAATACTAAGGGGTAATGAGACTAACACTGGATAGGTGAGGATAATTAACAAAGACTGGGAAAACAGGGCACAGATGAAACTAATTAACTCACAGGGAACTAAAACAGGGAAACTAAGAACTAAGCAAGGAAACAGAAACTAACATTGGGGAAAACTGACAGGTAAAAACAATCAAGAGCAAAAAGCAAAACCGAGTACAAATGAAACACACAGACTAGAAAGCTGCACAACTGAAACACAAGGGAACAAAATCTACAAAACTTGAAAAACAGAGGAGGTGGGATTCAAACATAACACAGGGGATTATAAGCAGCCACATGCTCAATGCATTGAGCCATGTGGCCGAACTGGACCTGGAGAAAAACACAAAGACTGACAATACAAGGGACGGGATGACCGGCAACGCCTGCTGGCCAAACAGGGAAGGGACACAGAGTGGGGCAACAGGGGCTGACCCTGACAGTTACACAAAATTCACAGTTGAATTAATTACTCTATAGGGAATACTACAAATATGGCATTTATTATGAATAACAGTGACATGTACAGACTTTTCAGGCAGGTGCTGGAACACAGGGATACTATTTGCTGCTGCTCAGAAACATGCTGCGTAATTGAAATTGAAAAATTAAGCTGTATTGTTAAAGCTGCACTTACATTATGTATATGCATTTATGTAAACTTAATTGCATTTTAATCCTATTTCCTTATATTCAAAGTTGTATTGCAATTTCTGAATTGAATTTAATTTTCAAGGTCGATTTCAAGTCAGTTCTGAGTAATGCACAACCCTTTTAAATACTAAAATGGCATACAGGTGTTACAACAACAAGCCCCTTTTGCGCTAATTTATAGTTGTCACTATAGTTTTATATTACAATTTTGGCCACTTATTTTCTCATCAGCATTATTATGTTCTTGAAAAAAAAAGAGTGTCAGTGTGTTTTGTCATCTGTTTTGGCAGATCTGTGTCTGTAACGTAAAAAATAACGAGTGGGTCGGAGCAATTGTAAATCTACGCACAAGATAACAAACAACTTTGGTTATGAAGGTTTTAGGAAATGCATGCTAAAGATCGATCTAAAATACTAGATAACCAACTACTTTGCGTTGTGAAGCTTTCGGGAAAGCCAACCCAGAATGTTTATGGAATGTTTCCAGAACCTCATTAAGTTCATGCAATGAAGAATTCAGGCTGTTATGAGAGCAAAGTTAAATTCGTAAGCTCATCTCTGGGTGTGGGAGTTCTGGAAGACTTTGTAATTTAAGTACTACTCAAGTTAAAGTTTTTCCTTGAAATCTGAGTTTTGAAAAAGGTAAAATAATGTGTGTTAATGACAGTGTCTGTGCACCAATTGTCCAACTTAGGATTTTTCCATGTGAAACTGTTTCATCCTTATAACTGTATTGTATTTTCCAATTTTTTTTGGCTACTGCTATTTCACAATTGATTTCATTTGTTCATTTTCAGCTTGATAGCCGACTAACACGATACAAAGCTAGATACTGTAGCTGTCTAACCATGATGCAGCTTGGTAGCAGAAAAATTCCCAAGGTATATCATGAAATATAACACACACACACACACACACAAATGGGCTCTGGTCTTAAATTGCCATGGTAATGAATAACCTGCAAGAATTAAATAAAACATGGAAAAAGCTTGTTGGAAGATGATAGCAAAATATTATAAGAATGGTAGTTGACCCAATTACCCAAATAATCCATAACACTGCATCTGAACACTATTGAGCTGGACACCAGATCAACAGGCACCATTTAGCACAAGTAACCACTTTGCAACGAACTACTGGCTTTTGTGTTTTAATTTATTTCAAATTACCAGTTCTAGTTCTTACCTAAATGATGGAGACTGAACACAAGTTAGCCGTGGTTTCCAAAACCAATTAAAAACTAAAGACTACCTTCAAATTACAGTGCTAGGTTAAAAAAGTGAAAAAGAAAAAGAAGTAACTAACTGTTTATGTTGCTATAAATTTTAGAAATACCTGTAAGAAAGTCATAAAGGTAAAGTGACTGGTATTGGGAAAAAAAAAACTCAACTGGTGATGTGGTACCTGGCATCCCGAAGGGGTGAAATCTTACATGTTTTATCTGTTCATGCTGTTTCATGGGTCATTATTTCTAGACTCACACATGTGCAGTCGGCCCCTTTCAGGTCTGTTTGCCACTGTTTGCCATATTTGAGCATATGCTTGCTTGTTCAAGTGAATGACCAAGGTATGTATGGTTATAAAATTGTAAACATCAGTATAATTCGCCTTTGCTACAATAAACTTTAAAGTTCAGGGGCCACAGTGACACCCATGCATGCATGCATGCATGCCACAAGTAAAGGTTCTAAATTTAATTTGGTACCAAAATAACAATAATGCCAAAAGATTTATTATTTTGTTTGATTGCTGACCTCTTGTCCTAATGCAAAAACAAGTTATTGGTTGTCACCCAGGGCTAAGAAATAAGGGTTTATTAAGAAAATAAGTGTTTTTTAAAGTACATATGATGTGATCTGTTTACTGCTTTTATTTTCACTTTGTACTCTAATGGCTGGAATTTATTCAGGGAGCATTTTATTCAGCTGTTTGCAGTTAATAAAATCTAATTTTAAGCTTTTAATGCCAAAGTCAATGGTTTACAAAACAAATAATAACAACAAACAGGGAATGCAGTAAGACTTTGGAACAATTATACAGTTGGTTTAAAACAGCCCAGAGCTAAGCATGTACCAATTACTGGGAAAAGCCCAGGGACAGTACAAGAACTTGTTGATTTAATTAGAGAAGTTGGTAAACAATTTAATTATGGCCGAGCAGCTAGTGGCCTGCTTTGGGAAATCAATTACGAGCCCTCTGGGTAAATGACAGGTAGCACAGGGTTAAATAGGTATGTGTTGTACTGACATCTCTAATCTACAACTTCTTCAAACAAATCGGGTAATAAGCCAGTCTACATTGTGAGAGAGAGATTTTCCAGACAGAGTTTTTACTCAAATTATGGAAATAAATTCTTATTACTTCATGATAAAAACTGATAAAAAAGCTTAGGGAGGTGCCACACAGTTCCCAGGTTATGAACGAGATCAGTTCCCTAAGTCGAATTTGTAGGTAGGTTGGAACAATAATAATACAGTAAATATTATTATTATTATTATTGTTGTTGTTGTTGTAATAATTATTGTTGTGGTTGTTATTATTTTACGACAATAAAAGTAACTACATACGGTATTGTACTGTACCTCAAGGCAATGTTTTCATGAGCATCACAAAGTGGTGCATGTGTTTGTTATTATGTATTGTATTTATATTATATTGTATATTATATTGTATTGTATTTATATTGTATTTGTATTATGTATTGTATTTAATCAGAATTTTTAATATAAAACTCTTTAAGGTAGTCCGTTCGTAAGTATGAGTTGTCTGTAAGTTAGACATTCTGAACCATTCCGTAAAATGAAGTTTATCATAATATAGAGTCTCGCACAATTAACATTTCACGAAATAGCAAATCCCCTTTCCATACATGTTCTTTGCTTGTATTGACTCATTACAGGTTTAAAAGAAGTTAGCAGTTAGCAACCTCATTTAGCAAAGTCAAGCGAGAATTGTGTGGGAAATAACCGCATATTAAACTGTTAGTAAGCTCAGTGTAAGAAAAGTAACCATCTTGAGTAATCCAGGGGCCGCCATGACGCGTCACTCATTAGTACCTTTCATTTCTAGGTTAAATTTACACAGCGGTGCTCAGTAGCTGCCTCAGCAACAGCTGTGGGAGCTGCTACAAGTATGTTGTCATGACTCTTAATTTCTTTGTGGTCTGTAGAGAGGGACGCTGAGGTAGGCGATGGGGATCCTGTTTAATTAGGCCTCTCGCTCCTCCTGGACAATCTGCTGCTGTCAGGGCCCCTGGCTTTCAGCAGCCACATGGCGGGTGGCTAATTGGCCTTGAGATCACGCTAAGGCCTTTTGAAGACCTTCCCTGGCGATGGTGCTGCAGTCGGATGGCTGTGTGGGGTGGCTTCAGGGAGACAAGAGAGTCCAGGTATGTCATTTTCAACAGGGACGTTTTAGAGAACACTAGCAATGAAGGTCATTTCCCATGTTTGTTTTTGATTTTACATGTTGACTGACATTAAAGCATGTATAATTTATGAACTTTTTACACTTACTGACCACCAGTTTCCAATTTGATTTTACCTGGCTATCAGTTTTGAAATTTCCAAGTGATACATTTTGGCTTGGCTATTGGTGGATTCATACCTTAAATTGGCATGAATTAGCCTTAACTTCATGAGAATCAGGGATTGAGTTCAAGAACATAAATGAAAAATCATCTTGAACTGTGGAACACTGTATCACTAAGGAGCGCTGAGGTGTATATCTACATTAAACATATTGAAAGGGAGTGTGTATTTGTTAAATAATCTTTTTTTTCACAGGGAGTATGTTTATAACATGAGTAAGTTAACTCACATTTAGAAACATTTATAACATTTACATCTTATTTGATGTGGATAATAAGCAATACTCTAGAGAATCTTTAGAGGAATGCAAGAGTGTAGCCAAATAATTGCAATTATTTAAGTTGATTACAGTACATGTCCTACTGTTACATCACATTTTGTTAGCATGTCTGAAAGTCCCCTCATTTAAATATGTATGTTTAATGTCATGTTAAAGTACGTAACAAGGATAATTCAGCCATTAATTACAATAGGACTGGAACAAAGCTGGTTGTTTGTTCCTCTAGCTAAATATAACACTACTGTCTGAGAGTCTCAGAGCCGCCTATATACAAAATCCAGAATTTTTCCTGTTGGGATAGGCCTTAAACTCAGATGAACATATAGACAGGAGATGACTTTGTAGTCACACCTACTGTATGTAAACATTTCATACTGTACTTGTGTTTTTAGAATAACACAAAACACCAATCTATTTACTGTATGTATATTATCTAAAAATGAACGTCATGACCCATAGAGGTAACAACACTATCATTTTCTATATTCTTCTCTATTCCTATTTATATAAACCAATATCTTCTGTAATTCTATGCATGTGCATATGTTTTAATAAGATGCAACATATTGTAATTTACATTGTATTTACAAACTACTTCATATTCACAAATTATGATTGCCCCCCTGTCCATTTGGAGTGATGTGGGAAGGTTGTACCGGACTATAAGTAACTTGGCGATGGGGCTCCTGTTTAATTAGGCCTTGACAGCAAACTGCACAGCTATAAGAACTGCAATGCCCTCTGAAGATGGGCCAGAGTGGATTGTATTTCATACGAAGGCTCAAGTCCTCCAATGCTGAGGATTTTCTGTAGTATCCAGCACCACTTTTTGTGTTGCTCTGTGCTGAGGAAGCATTGTGAAGTCGACAGATGCCGAGACTCAACAAGCTGATCAAGCCTAGATAGGCGCTAGGGGAGGAGCTGGACACTGATGACACTGTGACTGGGTCGGTGCTAGGGGAGGAGCTGGTACAGTTTCATAAAAGTTTCCTTTGAGATAATTGAATTTTTCAGATTTTGATTAAAAATTATTTCACTGGTGACATTTTTCAACGGCAGCCAAATTTGTTGTGACATTTTGAGTGTGCGCGTTCACAATACTTGCCCTTGAACGTGCTATATTAGCAAGCTGCCTGAGATGTTCTTGAAGAGAATGAGAATGTTGCAGTCTCCTGTTTCAGATTTTTCTTCAGTAAAGATTCTGAATCAACTGGGCCCAGACATCAACTAATTAACCAAAACTGCCTAACAATATAATGGCAGAATTTACAAGATTCTACATTTGAAATATTTGGCTGAATGTAGATTTTTAACATGAATCAATTGTTTCTGTTTAAAAAATCACCTGCATTTCTCACATTGTATGAATTCACTTAATTTGCTTTCCTTATTATAAAAGCTAACAAAAGAGCTTCTTTAAGAAACCAGAATGTAGTCAAAAGTTACATGTTCTGTATTCACGTTTCATTGGGTGGGTGTTTTCAAGACTCACATGCATATTCCCAGTGCAGCTACAGGCCCGTATCAAACATTCTGCTTTTATTAAAAATTTTCTGAGAAAAATATTAATATTAATAAATATTAATATTGGTCAGTATCAAGATGTCCCACATTGCCAGTACCACAGTTCATTATTAGTATTTCAGTAATGGCACAGTTATGCCTGGCTGCTAACTAGCTATCTTGTGTCTATTTTACAAGAAAGTAGTGAAATATTAACGTGTATTGATAATTGTAATGTCACAGAATGCAACCAGGGTCCTCTAATAAAAAGGAGCCCTAGAAGGGTGGGCCAGCTTTGGTACGGGTCACAGTGGGCTGGGAATTTATCCCAGGAAGCACAAGGCATAGGGACTAGTCGATCCATTGAAGGGTACAAACAAGTAGTTAGTGCATTTATTGTCTGCAGATTTGTAATTCATTGGCAGTATTGGGCAGTAACACATTACTCAGTAATATATTACAGTAATAATATTACTTTTCACAGTAATGGCAAGTGTATGGGATTACCGCGATAGGTGAACGCAATCAGTATGTTGTCCTAAATGGGTTATCCTAAAATGACGTAAACACACGACAAATCAGACTAGATTATGCTCACCACTAACCAAAAAGCTGTATAAATCATGGAGGATGATCGAGAGGGCAAGAGGTGTACTTTTAGCAGCTGGAAGTAAAGTCATTATTTCGACTTTGTGCCAGATAGTGATGAAAAGAACATTGTCGTTCGCCGTAAACTTTGTATACCTATAACCATTTTATTAGACCTCGTCAAGGGAAAGAGATGGGATGTACCAGAAAGATGTTCATATTAAGTCTCTTACTGTATACCAGGGACAGAGGCCCTGGTTAAGCTATGAATATGGCTATGTAATGATCCCTTCCTTTGAACTGAAGAGAATGAGCCTCAAGATTGACTTGCACTTCCAAGACCGTGTTTTATAATGAATGTAAAATACCAAATTTATTTGAATTATAACTATTCAATAGACTACGTTTATCCCACTGTAATTTTTATGCTTTGATATCAACATCACTAAAATTACTCACCATATAGCATAGAACCAATGCTTGCTCAACACAATGCCCATAGACAGATGCTATTTTACATCAATGATGATTTACTATGTCAAATAACACCACTGTAATGATTAAACAATACACCCACACAAACAAATACCAGATAGGTACACAAATACACCATAAAGAGTGGCAAAAGTAATATAGTAATGTAATGGGTAACTTAACATTACTTCTGATTTCAAGTAATATGTAATCTAGTATTATGTCTTTTTAAAGAGATGAGGTGGCTCGGGCATCTGCTTAGGTTGCCTCCTGGACGCCTCCCTGGTGAGGTGTTCCGGGCATGTCCCACTGGGAGGAGGCCCCGGGGAAGACCTAAGACATGCTGGAGGGACTATGTCTCTCGGCTGGCCTGGGAACACCTCGGGATTCCCCCAGAGGAGCTGGAGGAAGTGGCCGGAGAGAGGGAAGTCTGGGTTTCCCTGCTGAGACTGCTGCCCCCGCGACCCGACCTCAGATAAGTGGAAGTGGATGGATGGATGGATGGATGGATGGATGGATAATAAGTAAAAAGTTAAACTTAAAAACTTAAAAAACGTAAAACTTCCTGAGTAACTTGCCCAACACTGTTCATTGGGTATATATATATTCCTCCTGTAGCTTTTGAAGTGCAATGTATTATGAGCCTATATGAGCTGAAATAGTGAACTATATTTCTTTAAATAGACATCACACAGAAACCTTTTTCTCATGTGATAATTTACTTTTCTATAACATTTCTAAATAAATAAGAAAGAAACTAGTTACGTATGTATGTATATATCAGACGGTAAAACAAAAGCATTCATTAATATTGGCAATGAAAAAATACTTTTCAGCTTCCCATCAGCCTTTAAAAAAACTGTGTTGTTAATCAGCACCCAGCTGTGTGTAACCTTTTTAGCTCTATAAACCCTAATACCATGCTGGTTTTTAGTTAGGACAAAGGCCTTATCATGTTATATATAACAAGCTCCTTAACCTGACATGTAAAAGGCATGAACATCTTCTTCCCCATGTGCAGTGAGCATAAGACTACAAGGGAAACATGGTTTCTTCATTGCCAAAAGAATTAAATTTATCAAAGTATCAGTGTAAATTATTATTATTATTTTTTTTGCGATTAAAAGTTTTATCTCTCCTACTAATTGCATCACAACACTGCTTTTGGCAACATATATGTTGATTTCTTCTTTGAAACAAGAAAAATACAAGCCATAAACACCCACTGACATTGTGCGTCAATTGAAGTCTATGGAAAATTCTTGTACACTTTCTCTGAATTGAGAATAGAAGAAAGCTTTTTGGTGAATATTCTTGCCCAGATGCTGTGCTTTTCTTGGACTCTAGCTTTTTCAATGGTACTGTACTATCCCTTTTCCACTGACTTGCAGTGCAGTACTAGTACCAGTACCAAAAGTACTAAACCAGCTGGGGTACTTTTTCAATACTTTGGCGTGGGAATTCTTCTTTTAACAACAGTAATTGTCACAAAGCACTTTACATATAAACGACCCAAACCCCCACCAAGCAAGCCTGAGGCGACAGTGGCAAGGAAAAACTCCCTCTAGCAGGAAGAAACCTTGAGAGGAACCTAGACTCGGAAAGGGATCCTATCCTCCTCTGGGTGACCGAGGAGCATGAAATTGTATTGACATTGACATTAATTCCAGTCCATATGGTTTTAAAAGTCCCAGTTGGTTACATGTAATTTTCTTCAAGGAGTCCAGGTGAGGGTTCAAGTGATGTAGTGTCGGGATCAGCCCAGAAAACAGAAGATGGAAAAGAGTTATTACCCTATACCTAACCTAACCTCTGGCAGTACTAAAGTAACTATGGCAGCCTGACTAAAAGAAAGATCTGAAAGGAAGCATAGACATGAGGGTTTCCAGGGGTTTTGGCATCAAGCCAAACTACCATCAGCAGCTAAAGTGATCAGTAAGAATGGCACTGACTAAAGTGTTAAGTCTTAAGCCTTGAGTCAAAAGCAGAGATTGTTTCTGAGTTCTGAACACTAATGGGAAGTTTATTCCATAACTGTGGTGTTTTATGAGCAAATGCTCTTCCCCCAAAACATTCTTTATTCTGGGTATGAATAGAAGACCTGCATCTTGCAATCGAAGTGTATGAATTGGAATGTAGTGACAAATGAAGTCACTCACATACTGCAGCGTAAGACAATTTACAGCTTTATAAGTTAAGAGTAGTATGTTGTAGTCAAAACGAAATCTAACTGACAGCTGTGGAGTGAAGATAAAATTAAGGTAATATGATCATATTTTTTGGTTTTGTTGAGGACTCTGGCTGCTGTATTCTGAACTAGCTGGAGTTTATTTAATGACCTATTTGGACAACCGGAGAGTAAGACATTACAGTAAAAGAGCGTGGAGGTAATAAACGCATGAACCAATTTCTATGCATCTTGAAAGGATATCATGTTTCTTAATTTGTAAATATTACACAGATGAAGGAATGCAGTACGGCTAATGTAAGAAAGCATGTACATCAAACGAAAGATCAGAATCTAGAATAACACCAAGGTTTTTAACAACAGTACTTGGTGCAATAGATAGTCCATCCAGATTGACTATGATGTCAGATAGTTTACTTCTGGTGGCTTTAGTGCCAGTAAGAAGAACCTCAGTCTTGTCTAGATTTAGCTGGAGGAAGTTGTCTGACATCCACTTTTTGATGTGAATTAAACATTCTTCCATTCTCTGAAGTTGTTGTCTATCTTCTGGTTTAGCCGATATATATAATTGTGTATCATCAGCAAAGCTGCGCCCTCTAAGGCGCCCCCTGCAGGCCGCAGACCCCATGTGCCCACAGAAGCGCCCCCTGCTGGTTGCACGCCTGCAGTGCCCCCTGTTGGCCGCACGCCTGAGCCTGGCTCTTCCGTCCTGCCCTGCTCGTCAGTCCAGCCCGTCCTGCCCTGCTCTCAGGACCAGCCCATCCTACCCTGCTCGTCTGTCCAGCCCGACCTTCCCCGCTCGCCGGTCCAGCCTGCGACGCCGCCTGCTGCGGCAGTACCGGAGATTTGGACTCCGGCCCTCGAGGAGGTCCCGGATAATCAATACTCGGCTCCTCCCTCCGGTGAGGAAAAGGTGCTCGAGTGGGACCCCTCGGGGGCCTGCCTGTGGACTCCCGGCCCCAGGCCCATCCGGGACCAACGCTCTGTGGGGCCCTGCCTGTCGATATCCCGTAAGGGAAGGGGACACAGGCGTCGAGCCCGGGTCCCGCCCCCCCCCTGCCCCCTGGCTGGCCCTCGCTCGCCTTGGCTGGGGCTCCGAGGCCGCCTGCGGGTCCCCCCCCGGTACCTCGGTGCCGGTCCTCGGCATCGACTCCGGCGCCATGTCGGTCGCCTCCGGGCCCCCCTGCTCCGGCTGGGCGTCGGACGGCGCCTTTACCGGCTCCGGTTGCGCCGTCGCCTGCCGCCGCTTCTCCCTCCTGCCTGCCTTCCCTGATGTTCCCTCCTGCTCCCTCCGTGTCCCCTCTGTCTCTCCCTCGTCCCGTTCCCGTGTCCCCTGTGTCATCCCCTGCGCTTCTCTTCTCCCTCTCCCCTGCGGCCCCTTTGGCTGCCGCCCGTTTGGGCTCCCTTGGGCTCCCTTTTGTCCTCCTTCCCTGCCTGTTTGGTCTCCCCTGTCTGCTCCTTGTCCTTTCATCTCGTCTGTCGCCTCCCCTCGGGCGCGCCCGGTGTGCGCGCCTTTGGGGGGGGGGGGGTTTATGTCACGCCCAGCTCTGTACCATCCTCCCGTGTGCCACGCCCACCTCATTACCTCGTGTGATTCCCCGATTTGTGGTCACCTGTTGCTTGTTTAGTTTAACCTGTCCGGTGTATATTAGTCCACGTCCTCCTGAGTCTTGCATCGGTCATTGTTGTATTGTCGCTGATGTTCGTGCCTGCCTGTCCTCTGTCTGGATTAAACCCCGGTTTCCCCGTCTACCCTGGAACTCGTGGCTTCTTACCTGCTCGCCTGCCCATGAATCGCGACAATTTCCAAGTCTGGCTTCTTCAATAGAGGTTTAATTACTGCTAGCTATCACTGAGTTTTGAGTTTGTTTAATATACAATATACAATCCTTATTAATGTGTCATTAGACATATATCCCCTCTCTTCATGTAAAATAGCTATGAGATGAATGTACCATTAAACATGTATGTCCTGCATTCATGTACAATTTGTATTAAATTTATGTTAGTTTTATGTGCCATTGATTCATGTAACATTAAATTCATGTTTTGTCAAACATGCACGTCCTACATTGATGTACAATGCATATTGGATGAATGGTTTTTCAGTATTTTTATGCATAATTCTTTGAATGAACTCAATTGAATCAGTATTTTTCAGCCTTATTTTGTAAAGGAAACATTCTTTTTAAGTTGATGCATTCATTTTTGTTTTCTGAGAACAAAACATGAAATTTCTCATGTCTAATTAAACCAACACAATGTGGAGAGATCCTGTCATTGATTAGAACAATATAAAAGCAATATATATATATTTTTTATGAAACAACAAGCAATAAATGTGTATGTTCTACTAAAGCCTTATGTTATCACACCTTGTAAAATGTAAAGTTTATGTAAAGGTTTTATATTTTTCCTAAAGGGTTTTCCCTTGAGTGTATTGCATATTAAATGTGTTTTTTTTGCATGAATGTGGCCATAAACCATCTATCATTTTCTGCTATTTATCCGGGGTCAGGTCACAGAGGCAGCGGTCCAGGCAAGGATGTCCAGACCTCCCTCTCACTAGCCACCTTCTCCAGCTCTACTGGAGGAATACCAAGACATTCCCAGGCCAGCCAAAATGTATAATCTCTCCTGTGTGAATTGGATATGTTCCGTGGCCACCTCTCAGTTGTAGGAGGCATCTTAGATAGATCACATTACTCATGTGAGTGTTAAAGTCACCCAGCAAACCATTCGAGTCCCCAGAAGGGGCACCTTCCATCCCCCGCCACCTCCCCAGTGTCTTCAAGAAGCCCAGATACCCTGGATTGGTGTTTGGTGCCTATGTGCAGACAACAGTCAGAGCCCATTCCCTGACCCTAAGTCGAAAGGACCTTTTCATTCACCTGGCTGAACTCCAGCATAATGACACCAAACTGGGGGGCTATCAGCAGACCCACCCCTGTCCAGTGCTTCTCCCCATGGGCAACTCCAGAATGGAATAGAATCTAGCCCCTCTCCAGGAGTTGAGGTGACCCTGACTCTATGTAGTCGGTATCTCTCTATCTCTCGCACCAGCTCAGTCTCCTTTCCCACTAGAGAGGTTACATCACATTTATTTTTTGTGGCCATAATCATTCAAGAAAAAAACATATTGTAGCGAACATATAGAAAACATCATGTGCTGTCATATATAATTGAAATACGAAAAATGATTTATAAATTTATAGGAACCATGCTGCTTTTCTTCATTTGAGGCGAAAGGGATAATGACTTCCATGAGACCAGTCTTACTTGTTTTTGGGGGCCAGTTTTTAGACATATATCAATTACTCCTTTTTTGGGAAATCAATTTATCTACTCAATATTTTGCTGATTTTGGTGCTTATGGATTTGTCTGTGTTGGGATGGTAGAAGGCTTTGATATTGTTACTTATTAAACCCCTCGGTTTTGCACTCTGTATAGGTTTGTCCTTTTGCCTCCCCCATGTACCTGTCACCTACTCTGCAGCTGTGGGGCATGGATCTCACTGTCTTCTGAGGAACAGATGTGACAGTAGAAGCTTCAAACCTAAGAAATATTCTCCTTTGCCTGAATTTTCTGATTATTATACCCATTAAAAAAATCTCCAAAAATGCGGTACCAATAAATATATGTGAAGCAGGAAAATTAATTTATGTTGGTTGTCTCTATGGGTAGATATTGTTTGACAGACCGAGAAGCAAAGTCACCTAATGGAGTTTTTACTGACCTCAACCAGTGAAAAGTTTAGCCTTTGCCGACTCTTCAATAGCCGTCTTTATTCAATGCATAGAACACCTATACTTCTGCCCACTGCCGGGGACCCATATGCTCGGGCTAATTAGCCTCACACCAGTGCTAAATTTTGCTACTTCCTTCCACACCTTACTAGACAACCTGAAAACATACAGCTAGGAGATACCCCAAAATGGGCTTGTCATGATCACCCAGTCCACACACTCACTGCCACTGGCCATCTTAGGTACACAAGAAATGATTCAAATGATAGCAAAGCAGTAAGCCTGTATTGCTTCTTTAGAGATTTAATTATTTGTTAGTAAAATTTTGTTTATTACTTTAAATTGGTGTAATACAGAGTTCCTGATTTTACGTTTTTATCCATAATGCATTAGCCTATATAAAAAGTTTGAATGGTAGGGTTTTAGCAAATAACTCAATAACTCTTATACAGTACAATGGAGATTGAACATTCACAGCATATTCAAATATCAGGTTTTTTGTTTAAATCAAGATAAATCAGATAATTTTCAGCTTTAATAGAATCTTGGTGCCAATGATGTTAACTAGATTTTATTTCAGCTAACTAGAAAGGGGGCGGTTGGATAGACATGATGGGATGGGCACTATCTGCACACAGCCCTGTCACCTGCTCTGTCTCTATAACTTGTACTCCCCATACATCCACCAACTTCTACAAGTTGAGGAAGAACTGGATGGATCACCTGGAAATATGAAAAATAATACATGTCTTTTTACCTCTATGCAGTGAATCCTAGTTGTAACACTGAAATTACACCAATGTATTTATTGCACGTTCCACTAACCCACCAAATTGCAGAATCTTTCCCCATAAATTAGGTGGTTGCTGGTATTTGTTTGTGTAGTTCAAAATATCCATATGTTAAATAGCTACATATGATTCATGTTTTAATATAGCTAAATATTTATATTCTATTTATTTCTCATTTGCAGTATGACCAACATTATTTATGACATTTTTTATAAGAAATGTAACAGATGCACTATTGGAGGGCCCACAGACAGGTTTTTTTTTGTGGGTATGATGTATTAGATTGTTTGCAAAATGTTCCCATGAAAGACTACATCGAGCTCATGTAATCCCTACAATGTGCAGATGATAAAAAAAAAAACTTGTGCTATAGATTTGCTGTTTCAAGCTCTTTAAATAACCAATTTAATTCAATTTGTAATGTCATATTGTGTAGTCATTTGTATTCTTGCCAAAATATAACGTGACTGCAATGCCAGAAATGAGCCCTATATCTTTATAATAATGCGTAATATGTCTCTCATTCAAAATTAATTCTCCTTTACTTTTGTTTAATAGATAAAAACTAGACTTTATTTATATGTTTACATATCAGGTCATTTTTAAAATCAATTTGAATTTTATTTTAATGAGTAGATTACTCAGCTTTACATGACTGTTGTGCTGTATATTACATTGCAACATTTACACACAACACACACACAAGCACATCCATAGTTACAGTAGTTTCTTTTGCGATCAGAGTTTTCACCCTCATTGTGCCCCCAAATGCCAGCCCTTGACAACCCAATAATTAAATCACATTAATCAGCCTTTTCAGAATCTCATGGTTTTCCCTCATTGTGTTGTAGCGCTTTTGTTAACTGTGGATACAGTCCATTGGTACTCACAAAGTTTGCCACTTTCAATTTTAAGATATAAGGGAGGCCACCCTCCACCTAGGGTGAGGAATTCTGACAATTGGGAGGGGCTTAAAGTAGAGCCGCTGCCCCTCTGCATCGAAAAGAGACAGCTAAAGTAGTTCAGGCTACTATCTAGAATGTCTTCTGCACGCCTCCCTGGGGAGGTGCTTTGGGCCTGTCCAACCGGGAAGAGACCCGGGGCAGACCCAGGACACGCTGGAGAGATTATATATCTCAGTTGGCATGGAAACACCTTGGTATTCTCCCAGAGGAGCTAGAGGAGGGTGACTGGGGAGAGGGAGGTCTGGGCAT
>JAODKE010000091.1:291078-310663 GCA_026779605.1 Mormyrus hasselquistii
CTGTGATTTATTTATTTTGAGCTTAGCTAGGCTTTGCAAAACATCAGCTTCAGTTATATCTATATTAGTTATAGACGGAGCTGGAGTAGTAATAAGAACTGGTAAGTTACTAGTGTCCTCAATAGTGAAGAGGATGTTAGCAATATTATGAACAAGTCTGCACGTCCACTTCACAATGCGGTATCCTATCCCCCTCTTCCAGTAGTGCCTGTACCAGCATCTGGCCCTTAGTGAGACATCGTACCACAATGGAGCATATTTAGCCACTGGCTCATTCCACCATGCTGTGCTAAAAATGCTACTGGGGATTATCGCTACCCGAAGCCGTCAGACAACTGGTGACCGACATCACACTTTCTCCAGACATTACATTCCCCATCCATTGCCATAATACGTCAAGAAGCATCCTCTCTTGTTATAATACAATCCGGTGCCTTGTGTTCTAACTGCACATAATTTATTTGCAGATGATTATTATTCTCATCTTTAAATATTCACGTTTAGTCTCAAATTCTGCTCCTCAAAATTTTACATCCATTTGTGTACTATGTACTTTTTAAATATGCTGCAGTATGTTTACTTGCACATGCTTGCACCATATGTACAGTCTTTGTACCTTGTCTGTTTGGCATTGGCTGCATTATTTGCTTGTTTGTATGCACCAGAATATCCCCCAGTCAATACAGTCAATCAAAACCTAAATTAGGTCTTATATCATTTATAGAGTTTATTTGTTCCCATGGTTGTATATTGTTAAAACATAATTTCTGTATTTACATACCATCCAAGTACTGAGTGTGCATAGTAATTAATTAGCTACTGAGGTTAGAATACTCATCCTATCTATGTTTATGTATGTTGAGCAGGTTATAGGAATGGTTTAGTTTTAATTAATGGAATAGAACAGTGCAAAAACGCAGTTTCAGACAACAGTCTGTCAATGTTAATATATGTATATGTAACCTATGCGTCTTTGCGTACTCTAGCTCTTTGATTTACCAGTATGTTTCTAACTGAATCTGAGCAAAACCTTGGTATTACACCTACTATAACTATATGTCCTTCACTATACTTATGCCTAAATCACACTGACTGCTAACCTACCTGTTTAGGTAATGCAATGTGATTTCAAATAATAATCATCGGCAAACTACTCGCTCAAATCAACAACGCCACAAACAGCCAACATGCACCGATTCTTTCCGGGGTTACTTATAGGTTTTTCGTTCGCCGTAAACAATGACACGGTGGTCAGATGTACGGAAGACGATTAGGGCCACCATGAAAATATGATTTGAATTCTGACTTTTTTTTCTAAATTCAGAATTATGAAATTAAAGTAAGATTTCAAATAATATTTTCATGGTGGCCCTAATCCTCTTCTGTACACGTGACTGATATTTCAAAATATCTTTATATATTTGTTAATTCCGCATCGAGACCAGAAGTTTCGGACATCTTCGGAACGGATCGATCCTGGATGCCAAAACTGACATCTCTAGCTGTGTGTTACTATACCCATCTACAGTATGAGCAGCAATACTTTCAACAGAGAACTGTTGTTTCAGGGACGTAATCAGTGTCTCCTTTGAAATCTAGCTATATTCTGTATTTTTAGTGCAGTCAATCATCTTAATTACTGCATTTGAGTAATTAATTTCTACCCTAATGGCAATGTTAATTAGAAGATAATTGTACTCTGTATACTAATTGAGTGATTTTGGCAAAATGCATAGGTACCATGTTGGCCCAAGTTCAAGACAATTTTTCCCCCTTAAAATGCTTTTGAAAAAATGGTGTAGTCTTACATTCAGAGTCTAGACAAAAAAGGGATTAGATGGCACCAAATACAAAATTTTGTAAGCAGTGTTTTAACTTAACATAATATAGACTTTATGAAAGATTTCTTGCACGAGCATGATAGTCTGAAAGGGTGAGTGCCACACCAGATGCATGACAACTGGCTAATTTCCATGGCCATGAGTTCTAGTATTTCAACTAATATTGAAACAGCCATTTGGCTGAACAGCATCCAGATCTGTGAGAATCTTATACCTGGATCATGTCCCCCCTTTAGTCTCCTTTACGTGAGGCTGAACAGATTCAGCTCAGCTAACCTCTCCTCATAAGACATTCCTCTAGGACCAGGAATCATTCTTGTAGCGCTACATTGCACCCTTTCCGAGGCAGCAATGTCCTTTTTAAGGTATGGTGACCAAACCTGCACATAATATTTTAGGTGGGGTCTTACCAAGGAATTATATGATCGTAGCATCACCTCCCTTGAATCAAACTCCACATTCAGAGTGATGTAACGCAACATCCTATTGGCCTTTTTTATTGCTTCCCCACACTGGTGAGAATGGGACATGGAAGCATCAACATACACACTGAGGTCTTTTGCATAATCAGCTACCTTCATTTCAATGGAACCCATAAAATATCTGTACTTTATACTTCTGCTCCCTGCTTGGATTACCTTACGTTTATCTATGTTAAATTTCATCTGCCAGGTATCAGCCCAGTTGCTAATTAATTAAAGATCCCTTTATAGCCTCTGTGCTACTAGATCAGTATCTGCTACACCACCCACCTTGGTGTCGTCTGCAAATTTAACCAGTTTACTGAATGTATTGGTGTAGATATCATTAATGTAAATTAGGAACAATAGTGGTCCTAAAATCGAACCCTGCGGTACCCCACTATGAATGCAGGCCCACCGTGACATTGTGCCTCTAATAACTACTTGCTGCTTCCTGTCTGTTAACCAGTTTTTGATCCAAGCTGCTACAGTTCCTAAAGTCACTGCATCTTTCATCTTAAGCAAGAGCCGTTTGTGGGGGACAACAACAAAACTGTATTTTTCCAGTAATGCTAGTTAAACTGATTGGCCTATAGTTTGCTGGATTACTTCTATACCCTTTTTTGAATATGGGGATAGTAACATTCATTCTAAAAATGCTTCCATTTCATTAGTCAATATGGCTCAACCTTTTTCCGCAATATACCTCCTTTATGTAGGTCTGCTGCATTGAAAACATTCTGCAACCTTAAGGGTTGTGGAGTATGTGGTACTCATTATCTCTTCCCCCAATAAGTGCTGTTTAATACACTTATTGTAATCTTATTGCCTGTGGTTGCTTTTTAAGCTGTGGTTGCTTGTCCATCCATCTATGCATTATGGTAACCACTTAATCCCCACAAGGGTCACGGGGGGCCCGGAGCCTATCCCCGGAACAATGAGCACAGGTGGGAACCAACCCTGGGCAGGCGTAAACACACTGCAGGGTGCACACACTTACCCAGCCACGCTCACACTCACACTCACACAACTACAGGGCCAACTTAGACACACCAATCAGTCTACCCTGCACACTTTTGGAGTGTGGGTTTCCTGGTTGCTGGTTAACTCATTATATGTTTTTGTCAAATAAAATTATTTCAATTTTTTATGAAGGTAAAATTTGGTATTCCAAAAACTTCTTTTCTAAAAATAGTTAGTAGATGCCTAGAAAACACTAGTAGTTCAAGATGGCACGCTTGACCCAGTAGCAGCGCCTCTAGTCCACAGGCACATATTCTCCCCTTCCTTCAGCAGCATATTTTAGCATGATACTGCTTGTCCTCATGCAGCTTGGCTGACACAGGTGTAGGAGAAACAGCTCAGCAGGAACCATGCTTGCCGGACCTGAATCCTATTGAACACCTATGACATTCTCAGCCGACCCTCCAGGGTACAATGTCCCACTAAGGGCTAGATGCTGGTACAGGCACTACTGGAAGAGGGGGATAGGATACCACAGGCTGTCACGGGAAACCTTATACTGTACAGAGTGTGAGGTGCACTGTTTGTATAGCTGCACATGGAGGTTTGGATGGATGGATGGATGGATAGAGAGACAGATAGCCCCAAGGGGAAATTCGTCTATCCAGAAGCTCCTTCAAAATCAGTAAAATAGTAAATATCGATAAGGATAACTAAACAGCATATTTAAAAAAAACAGAATAAGTAGAACACAATCCATTATTGAAAAGTCTAATTGCAGTGGGGACAAAGGACCTCCTAAATCGCTCAGTTCTGCAGCGCAGTGAGAGAAGCCGTCTAACACTGCTGCTCCTCTGCTGAACCGTGAGGCTGTGGAGAGAGTGTCGAATTTTGTCCATTATGTCTTTCAGTCTGTTCAATGTGGCCCTTCCTATCACTGCTTTAAGTGAGTCCAGCCTCTTGCCAAGCACCGAGCCGGCTTTGTTCAGCCTCTTGGTGTTTTTATCTGTCAGGCTGCACCCCCGTCACATAGCAGCATAAAAAAGTATACTGGCTACCACTGAATGATAAAACATGTACAATATGTCATCACACACATCAAAGGACCTCAGCTTCCACAGGAAGAAGAGGCAACTTTGCCCCTTCTTATAAAGAGAATCTGTATTTAGGGACCATTCCAGTTACCATTCAGATACGTAGGATGGCACTGAGGCCTGTATTATCACTTCTTATTGTCAATCAATAAAGTTACAAATACTTCTCTGTCTTTCTTGTCAAGTAATAAACTGCTAGAAACATTTTTTTCTATTATTTTAGCTTAATATGCTCTGTAAAAGGTTTGATAAGTTTCTTTTGAAGCTCACAATATACATATCGAGAAATATTGAAAGTCATCCATTGACATACGTCCTGTTGAATAATGTCTGACTGTAATTACATCCCATAAATGCCTTAATAAAATCTATTGAGAGGCACCAAGCAGATGTGGTTCATGTTAGTGAACATATTTTGTCATGTGTGCAGAAACAAAACAAACTGATTGCACTGCCACTATGGAGGCTTAGTTAAATGTCAGTGATATTGCATCCTGTGTTATACAGTATGTAGAGATACGTCCAGATTGACTTACTTCCTCACTTCTAGAATGAAACCAGGACGCAAGTCAATGGATACCTGTATCTGCTAATTAGATTCAACAGCAATCCAGAGTAATCATTCCAATAAAATTTATGTGTCCCTATAATTATTAAAAAATAGAGAAATCACTTTAGATTTTATCTTGGTTACAATATGAGGGTTAGTACTGGTTAGTCATGAAGTAAAGCTATCCCAGAGAAAGCCTACGTACTTTATACAATGGCAGAAAATTGGGTTCAAAGTATAGAACCCAGTTTTAATGTAGTTAATGGAATGTAATGTAGTTAAGCAGTTTTTTTCCATTCCTACTTAATTAAAACTAAAATTAAATACAATCTAGCAATAGTTATTGTGATTATGGTTAGTTATGGTTATTATAGATTTAGTGCAGCAAATATTTAAAATTTCCTTTATACAATGTGCTACCGAATTCAATTCAGAATACTAGCTGCAAGTTCCCTCCGGTGGTGATGTAAGGTATAACAAAGGCGTGAAATGTCTTTGTGGTGTTTGAGCGTCTGTGTGTGTATGTGTGCTCTTGTGTATTTCCTGGTATTGCCTCATGGATCTAATTAATTTTTCAAATGTTTTATTTCATCCAAATTTGTTTCTTTAAAATTACAACATTTATAAAACAAAAACAATTATACTACAAACTATATAAAAACAATATTACAAGAACACAATTATATAATGACTGCAAAGTTCAATCTTATCTTTATCATTAAAACTCACACAAATTTTTTCCACTCTCTCAAGTTAAATATGCTAAATAAGGCGTTTCAAAGATCCACAAGGTCCTTCACTGCCAGGGAGTCTTCCGACCCAGGATGCGGTTGGTGATTTTCTGTAAGAAAGATGGGAAATGAATCACTCATCCCGCGCCTATAAGACTGTCCTGTCATTCAGTGCCTGGCTTTTTGGGGCCTTGATGGAACTTAAATAAAATTCTGTCATAATGCAATGTTCAAATCTGACAGCTAGTGCCCTGCAAGAGCCAAAGCATGTATACCAAGTATAAGAAAGTAGTTTTCTAGCATCTTGCAGCGCACCAGGCTCACCTCCAATGCTGGCTGCTTGCAATACTGAGTTATCAGTGACACTGCACATGGTTAAAGGGCTAAAGGGCTAAAGGGCTACTCTGCCGGCTGCTTACGGTCTTGTACAGCTGGGCTTTCAGCCTGTAGGAATGGTACTCAGCTTTGCGCCTCTCCTCCTCTTTCCTGCGTCGCACTTCTGGCAGCTGGGAGTACATCCTGGAATAGAGCAGATGCACGCTTCAGTTTGCGTCCAGGCATCCTACAACCCTCCCACAGTACGATGGTACATGCTTTAGAGGGATCTTTTGTTTGTATGTCTGTGTGTGTCTGCACCCTAATTCATGTCTGAAAGCTCCAGGATCACCCGAACGCTCCACTGCACAAGCAGTTAGGATTTGTGGGAAAAAGCAGAACGAAATAAGACTTACTGTTTCGATCTCATGAACATCTCCTTCTTTGGAACGGCTCTTCTGGCACAGGCTGGAGGACCTATGGAGGCATTTAAAATGGAAAATTAGCCATTGTAATATATATTGTTCAATAATTTTAATAAGGTGGGCTTCACTTCAGTTAAAGGAATGACAAACTGCTACTAATTGCCTGACCCAAAAATCAGCTCTACAGTGGGTCAGCAGTAGAGGACCGTCTCCAGGCTTGAAGTAGCATTACAGGCGCAATGGTGAGAAATGCAGTGAAAGCCAGAACAAACGCCTCTAGTCATGGCAGCTGCACCCCTCGGCTGATAAAGGTGGGACCGGCACCTGCGGGCTGTGGGTGTGTCAGCACGTTGGTGGGCTGGTTGAATAGATTCTCTCTCTCCTGGGCAAAGATGACCTGCAGGCGGCGCTCCTCCACCTGTAGTCCCAACCTCTTCATCCGCTCCTGTGAGCGCGAGATAAAGTCTGGCCGACGCATCTCCAGTGCTTCCTGTGGGCGAATCACAAACCCATCTTAAAGGGCTGCTCAGGAACTATCACCACTATGTTCCTTACAGCAGGCAGCAGAAAAGAGCGGTTCAGACATTATTATCAAGCAATTCCCAGTTTAACTACAGGGACCAGTTAAACACAAAGGGCTCTGGGTAGAGACTTGCAGATTCGTAGTCCGAGGAGTTCAGGCAAAGACGCAAACCTGTAGGGTAATCCGGATCAGGCCACAGGGCACCTTGCTTGTTTTGGTGCTGGTGATTGGCTCCCCCAGGCTCTTGGGTCTGGAGCCCATTGGCTCTTCTTGTACCTGTCGCTCTCTGAGTGGTTCCCTCCAGGGCTTGGTTTTAGTATATGCCTCAAACCATGCCAGGCCAGATCCTAGTGCTGGCGCTGCTGAGTTTGGCCGGTTCTCCTTCTTGCTCCTGGCCTTCAGATCATCAGCAGGGACGAACCATGAGACACCTGAAGAAAAATCAATTACTACATGCATGTTGCCACGGTTTTTAAAAATTGTTTTTTAACTAATAGGAACTCAGCTCATAAAAGTTTATACCTCGAGGGTAGTGAATTTGCTGGCTATGTCTGTTCCTCCTCTCATTCGAGGTCTGATGTTTGGGGGGGGTCCTGTGCTCCCCTTTGCCCCCCTTGGTGATGAGCAAAGCCCCCTCAGATATGACCTCGATGGCCCTGGCCAGGCGCGGCGATGGAAAGTTAGTACCCACATCACGAGTATGTTTCCGTGTCCCGTTGGTGACAATCTCCAAGTTGCCTGTTGGTGAGGAGAACAACACGCGACAGACTGAAATACACCTGACCAGACAGATTTAAGGCAGCCTTTCTGAATCGCATCTCACCTGGAGATAAAAATCACGCACCTAAACATACTTGTATTACTGGTACAAATAGAACACAAAAAAAATGGAGTAAATATGGGTGCAACACAATGATAATACCTCCGTACTGATACAAGGGAGGCTTCACCTGATTAGTAAAACTATTTTCAGCTGATGACATGGCACATAGGAGAAGCATGGGAGACTAGAGGAGCAGCAGATAATCTGTCATAGTTAAGGTCAAATCCCGCCCTGCTGACTGAATACTGTACCCACTGACTGAATACATCCTATGAGCAGGTTTTTAATATAGCCTACTACAATATACTGGACCATTTCAGACTGGATTGGGTAGAATGTGGCCCATCTGAAGGGAGTTTAACAGCCCAGCCTTACTGCTAGCAGCAAGTCATCAGTAGGTACCTAAGAGGAGCTGTAGAGGTGACCATGCTAACACTCTCCCCCAGTGTCCCCTGACCACTATCTGCATTAGAACTTTACATTTAATATAAACATTCAAACATGCCAGTCATAACTATATTTTTCCCCGTTTCCACTTTGTGACGCAATCACTGTGGATATTTCACATCCCAAAACCCCTAAGCTTTTTTCTAGAAAAAAAATTTGAATAATAAAATGCATTTTGAATATAATTTAGTCACAATTAGTGTGCTATAGACGTATTCATTTTAAAATTTTATCTCTGACATGGTATCCTGGTTAGAAGAGTAAATTATTATACAGCTCATATAATATGCTTTTGTTTGATATACTGCACAGAATGAGAGCTGAAATACAATTTATAAGCTATTGCTGAGTAATAGGATGCCTCAAGTCCAATGAATAATAAATGGGAGGGAGGCGGCTTTTCAGAATGCATTTCACAGCGTAATGAGATACAAACTCCTGTGATGAGAATGTCTAAAATGAATGCAGTCTAAACCATTTGAAGGCTCACTGTAGAACATAACACTGGACACAATGAACATGTCACAGAATTACAGGTTTCTTCTTCCCTGCTTTGTAGGCAGACAGCATTTGACCCTTCAGACTGTACACTCTCTGCTATATTGCAAGTTTTCATCAGAAACTGTCTCCTATTGAAAATGTAAGGTGCACCCTTAAGAGGAGAACTAGACAATGGGGACCACGGACTGCTGAGCAGCTTCTACCAAGCAAGAATGGACAAATATTCCAATTGCAAAACTTTAGCAATTAGTACACTACATTAGTACAGTTTCCAAAAAATTAAAAAGTGAAACTAAAAACAAGAGTGACGTAACACAATGATAAAATGCCTCTCTGGAGTATGCTGGAGGCAAATTTTATTTTTTATTTTATTTTGTTTATACTTACAAAATACAATCGAGCTAGTCAGTAAAAATACAATCTTTTCTTTGTATATTTCTTAGTTAAAGGTTCACGTTAATTAACAAATCAGAGATTTTTTGTTTTCATTGCATTTTGGAAAATATCCTAACTTTTCTGGAAATGGGGTTTGAACTGAAGACTGATATTGTAAGTAAAGAAATGCAGTTTTAAGTGCACACCATGTCATAGGGCATGAAAGGAGATGAGTAGTTAGCCATTAGCAAGGTGACTCATTTCAGCTGTCTTTGCTGTCCCTCACAGGTTACTGTATCTGAGGTTCATCACTCACATCCATGCAAGACAGTCATCCTACCTACACTGGCCCATTTGGGAGCTAAGCACCCGCACCATATTATCTCTGGTATTATCTCTCATTTGCTCTGTGTCACTGGGCTGCCATATGCTGAATGGCAGGTGGCCAGCAGTAACCTGAGCAGCTACCGCACTCATTCATTAGGGCTGATCATGTCCCAAAGACACCCCTCGGAGGGGAGGTGGGGGGTGGTGAGTGCTTTTCCAGCACACCAGGTACTGTACTTCTGGTACTTTGAGAACGTACCACTGTACTTTCCACTGTAGTATATCATAGAGCTGGATGATGTGTGATATTAATATCAACATCGCATGTTATGCACATGCAATGCTTACATCTCTTAGATTAAGATCGGATTTTTTCTTGCTTTCAGTCCCGTACAGACATTATAGCGCAGGGAATTTAAGTTTTACTAAAACATTTTTACTGTCATATAAAAAAAATTAATTATTCCTTTTGTGCATTATCTAATATATGATTAAGATTCAGTTTAAAGTTTACCACCACTGCTGTTACATGAGCATTACTTACATTCTCCGAGACAACCTTAATCATTTTCATCCTTGCTGTTCAAATTGATCCTAGACAGGTTTGTTTTGCTTTATACATGTTTTACAGCAAAATCACCTGACTAGGACAGCACACTATATGTGTGTGTGCTGCCCTAGTACATTAAACAAAATAGTTTTTAAATTTCTTGTCATGCCATCCTAATCTTTTTGATGTATCCGACCAGATTGCAATTAGTTTTTACTTTTATTTTACATTTGTCGTTGTTTTTTGAGTTCACTGTTTTCAAGGCAACATTTGTATTGTGTTTCAGGCTATTTGCATAATCAATCGACAAAGAAAGCGCTTAAAGTCACAAGTACCGAATTATCCCAGCTGGTTTGGCACTTCTGGTACTGGCACTCGACCAGGAGTCAATGGAAAAGAGAATTCCAAAACTCCTGTACCAAAAGTACTTAGTGCAGTGGAAAAGCGCTCTATATCAAGCATTTTTATTCGCTGGTCACATGCATAGACCTTTCCTGCATCACAGAAAGCAGGAAAGAGCTCTAAAGATACAAGACAACACAAAATAATATACTTATTGCACGGATATTTCCATAAGTATAAAGTTACTATTAAATGAAATGGAATTTTTACTTAAATTATCGCATAAGCAATACCTAGGTGCTCTTCCTAACCTAACATGATTCAAGGGTTTTATTTGTGACATGCAAGGTGTACAGTCCAAATATAACCTTCAGTGAAAAGCGAGGTGGTCAATTCTGCCATAGTAAGCATTGATGAAAAGCAACAAGACAGAAGTAATAATATAATAATTATGTAATACATAAGGAACAGTAAAGTTATACTTGGAATAAAGAGGGAAAAAAGTGAAACGATATATGTGCAACATAGGTCCAGTAAAGTGCATGGTGCACGAGTAAGGAGTGAATGCTTAATTACAAATGTCAATGAAGTGTTAAGTAGCTGGAAGGCCTGTGGGTAGAAGGTGACTTGGACAAACAAGCTGAGCAGCAGATGCCATTAATCACAACAAGGTCAACATTCAATACGCACTGCGAGCTGCAGTAGCACTGACCTGCCTGTATTCCTTTGCTGAGATGTTTAACTGTCCTCTGTCCGTGCGTGGGGTCACGGTGCAGGGGATGGGCAAGGCCACTGCTGCTGCTGGACAAAACGGACTCGGGGGTCGCCTGAAAGGAGAACAAGCAGCATGTCTTTACTCGGTGTGATTTGATGGATCATAACCTTGTTAAGCAATGTCTTTCTCTAACGACTGGGGACTGTCCTTATAAGTAGCATGCATTTAGTAGGACTGCCGCATTACATTCTGGGAGAAAGTATTACTGATCTATAGAGGGCAGCTCTATTCTGGTCCAAAAATTGACACATCCAAGACATTATGATATGTAACATTTACCATGAGGGCAGTGAAAAGAAAACAACCGCTGGGGTTTAACATTAATTCCCATAAGGAAAGTGGCAGTGACAGAGTATTAAATAACCTGCCACCATGTTTTATTCTCTATTATGGGGACAAGATCTGTACCGCAGACTCATCGGTGCTGTGCGCCTGGCCCAGGGCATGGCCCACATATCTGGTGCTGCCCTTCCTCCCTCTCCGCTGCTCCCTGCCCTCCCTCTGCCTGTCAACGGCACTGTGCAGCCGCTCCAAGCCACCGTTCACTCGCTGGGGGCCGAAAGTCCGCACAAGGCGGGCTGTGTCGATGGTGGAGGCCGTGGTGTCTCCAGATTCGGTCTGGACACTGACATCGGTCTCGCCGGACGTGTGACCTGAGGCGTCTCTCTCGGCTGGGCAGCGGTGACGGCTCGCGGGGGTGGCGTCAGTGGACCTCAGGGAGTCATGCCCCCCCCAGGCCAGCCGGACGGGCTGCTGGCCATTCCTGCTCATCTTGCTGCTCCAGGCTCGTGACTCCATGAGCCTGCTGCTCTCCCCTTTCTCTGCTCCCTTTCTCACTCCCTGTCCCATCTCTGTCCTCCTAACTCTATCCCCCTCTGTCTTGGTACCCTGTGAATTTCTGGTCTCCTCCCTTCCTTGCCTTGAAGCCCACTCCCTCCTCACTGGCTCCATCGCTGCCCTCCTCTCCTGGCCCACGGTCTCTCCTCTCCCCCTCAGCCCGGCCGACTGCTGTCCCTCTCTGATCCCATGGAGCTGATTCGCTCTCTCCAGCTCAAGGCCAGTGCTGTGGATGAGGCGGGACAGGCGCTCCAGTCTCTCCAGCAGGGACTTTTCCGTCTCGCGACTGGAGCATGTGCCCCGAAGGCTCCATCCCTGTCTAAATCTCTGCCGCAGCTCATCCAGGGAACTGCCCCCCTGTTTCTCCGAGACCAGGCTGCACCTGGCCGCGGCGAACCCCTCCCTCCCTGTCCCGTGAAAAGGCTCCAGGTTATCAGCGTTATCGTCCTCCCCCAGCAATGGTGCACATCCATCCTGATCCTCGCTCTGCTTGAAGACCATGTGCCCTACGCTGGGATCCCTGTTTGGTAGCCACTGCTTTCCGCCCTGAGCGTTAGAGGGATTGTTGTAAGCGGATGAACTGGCATGTGTGTTTCTTTCCAGTGACTGACTGTCCGATCGTTGAGAGCAGCAGCTGCCTCCATTTTCATTCTGGTGCAGCCCTGATGAAGATATAAAGAATATGCTGCAGTTATTTCAAAAGCATAAACAGGGCAGAGCAAGAATATTTAACTGTATTCAACATGAAAATCTGAAAATCAAGTCAGTATGTACAGTAGTGATCAAAATTAGAGAATGAGTGACATTTTTGTAATTCACAAAGTTGCTGATTATTCGAATTCAAAGTTATTCTAACATTCTAACTGATTGAAAGGGTGTCCTCTTATAAATATTTGGGAATATGGATTGATGAAAAGCTTTCATTCAATATTCATATTTCTAATTTAGTTAAAAAACTCAAAATGAAGATTGGTTTTTATTTTAGAAATAAATCATGTTTTACATTTGCCTCAAAGAAAAAACTTGTGGAAGCTACCTTTTCACCTGTGATAGACTGGTGATATGCTGTATATGCATGCGGCCTCCTCCACTTTAAATTGTTGTTTAAATTTGTTTATAAAGCTTTGCTGGGTAAACTCCCAGAATACCTCAGTACCCTACTCTGCATCAGCGCCAGTAGCTACCACTTGCGTGCTTCCAAGTTGTTGCTTTTGAATGTCCCCCAGTTCCTGACAGACCTTGGCAAAACAGCATTTTCTCATTACGCACCACGGTCATGGAACAGCCTCCAAAAAGTTCTTAAATCGCAAACACTAATATCTTTAAAGGATTTTAAGATCATCTTAAATAATACAGCGATTGAGGAATGTCAATGTTTTGCTTGAGAAGTCACTGTGCATAAACAATTGTTCTTCTGTTTTACTGTATAATTGTTTTATTGTCATGTATTTGTTTATGTTTTGTATAGCTGCTGCCTTGGCCAGGTCTCTCTCATAAAAGAGATTTTATATCTCAATGGAACTTCCTGGTAAAATAAAGGTAAATAAAATAAAATAAAAATAAATGAATAGAAGAAATATATTTTAATCATTTCATCAGTGAACTAAGTTTTAAACAAAAGTTCAGAAAAGATCTGCAATCAAAATTAGACATCAATTTATCAATTTCAATTAGACTGATTTTTGATTGTAATAAGAAATAGCTCAAAATATCTGGCAACCCCAATCTGGCAACATTGGTAGGCATTTTGCAAGATGTTGCCTTTCTAAGGTGGCTGAAACCCTGTGATGTCAGGTTGTACAAATGATGGATTCTTAGTCATTGTAAGAGAAGTTAGCCATCAACAGAGCATCGTTTCTCGAATATTAAAACTGTACAAAGAAACTAAATAATTCAAGTCCCAAAAGAGGCTGGCTGAGAACAGGATGACAGGGTGCCTTTCAGTGGGGGATCAGTTCAACAGTACAGCTGAAATTGCTTGACAAATCAGTTCTGAGTGGGACGAGAATTTATCCTGAGGGGTCTTGCCGTTTGGGAGAATATGAACTGAAAGCCCCACAGTCACTCACCAGCAAGAGAAACCGAGATGCATTCATTCTATTCATAACATTCGGATATGCAGCATGGTAAATTATAAAAATGTCACTCATTCCCTAATTTTCATAGCTACTGATTACACTTTAGGATAGTTTCACTTATAGCAGGGAGCCGAACTGTTATACAGATACACGGAAATGCAGATAAGTATGAAAACAAATCAGATAAGCTCAAAATGGATCATAAAGAAAAATGCCCCATGTCAGCATACATCGATCGTGGATGTCAGATACTTTAACGGCATTTCCACTCCACACATGCTGTGCAGCCTCACCTTGCATCGCCGCCCCCTGGTGGACGTCACTGCCCTGCCTCTGCATACAGTAGGTCCCCTCTACGTCCGTAATGGCAATGGTGTTACTGACCTCCTGCTCACTGGAGCCCAAAAACTCCATGCGGAGCTTTGGAGGCGAAGCGTCCCACCCTGAAGGAAAGAAAATGGTTTTTAGGGTGGGAGCAGCAGAGGTCCGAAGAGGCAGCTCCGCCTTATCTACCTGCCTGGCAGAGCAGCTGATTCATTATTAACAGCTCTACACGGTGGTGTACATGTCAGTGAATCTACTGGGCGGGAGCTTATGGACAAGCTGCTTAGCAACCTGCTGCAGCAGCAGTGGGATGTGCTGGATTAGCCGGTTTGTAAGGGTGAGCAGTACGAACCGGCACCTGGATGGCGGCTCTCCAGAGTGGCGCCCGAATGAACGCGGGACAGCGGTACCCCTGCCTGGGGCATGTAGAATAGCTCTGAGCTCCCGTGGGGCTTGTAGGGCAGGAGAACAGGCACAGCTGAGGGGGAGGGGGGGGACAGGGAAAGCACATTATACACAAAGGCACTCACACGAGCGTGCATGCAGAGGCCACCTGCTTGATCACTGCAACGGCAGGGGGCAATCAGAACTCAATATTCAATTTACGCTTAAGGAATGACATCTTCATGTGCGAATGACTGGAGTGTGAGTGGCGCCCCATCCTGGATTATTCCCTATCTTGTGCCTGTGGCCTCTGAGACCCCCGCGACCCTAAATAGTACAAGCGGGTCGAGGAGATGGATAGATGGAATGGAACACATGCTTTGCTTCACATGCTTTGGAGAGTTTTGTCAGAAGCAGAAACAGAAACACTAAGAATACCTTCATACTAATGCATGTGTCAGTCATTCAAACTTTGTCCCTCTGGGACAGACTGGGATCAAACAGCTCTGGAGTCTATAACAGAACCGGCATGCTGATCTTTCTGTGAAACACTGAACAAGGAAAATACATGCTGCATGTAAGAGACATAATTGACGGGGGCCGCGTGTGACTCAGAGGGCTAAGCCTATGTTCCTGTAGTCAAAGGTTGCCGGTTCAAACCCAGCCTCAGCACGTCTGCAGGTCCTTGAGCAAGGCCCTTAACCCCCAGCTTCCTGGGCGCTGCTACAGGTAGCTGCCCTTCACAGACAGCTTGCTCAACAAATAGCTAGTAGTGGGAGGCATAAAATAATTTCCCCACGGGGACAATAAAGGTTTGATGATTATTATTAAAATTTAAGTCGGCAAGACATTGTTTTGTGAACACCGGCAGTAATGTGATTTGTGAGATCTTTGTTTTTTAAATGAAATATTACATGCCAGTCTAGAACCTTCACAACACTGAGTTAGTGGTTTATCAGGCTAACTTCATTACTAGTAATGAGTAGTGGATGGAAATTCAAATTCTCAAATAACTCCAACTTCTAACCTGGTGTCTGAGCGGATAAAGGGGCAGACATCATGTTCTTTGATAACGAGGATGATTGTGGTAAGGCGGGCCTGGTGCTCCGTGAGTCATCCCGGGGAAAACATGTAGTGATCTGAGCTGAGGCATCAGCTGTCTCAGGGTCCTGTCTTCTAACAGACTGCTGTCCTTTCTGTGGTCCAAAGCTAGTGCTGTCCATTCCTGTGGCTGGAAAGTATGAACTTTGCTCTGCTGATGGTTGGTTGTGCTTCATCAAGTCCATGTTCATGTCATGAGTGATCTGGGAGGGAGAACCAGAAGGCTGGTCAGCCGGCAGCTCCTTCACAGACGTGGAGCCATCTTCTTGAGAATGTGTCGCCGCGCTGATTTCTGAAGTGTTTCCACTGGGCTGTTTAGGAGTCAAGGTCAGAGGCAGGTCAGAGAGAATGTTCTTGGTGGAAGAAGAGATGGACAAAGAACTCGAAGCCAAAGGCACAATGTGCGAAGGAACTACACATGGCTTCAGGCTGGTGAGGGACCTCCTCACATCGGGTAAGGACTTGGCCAACTGCCTATGACTGGTATACATCATACCAAATGAAGCTCCAGTACCAAATTCAGGAAGCTGACTGACTGCAGACAAAGGGCTGACAGAATCAGATGGGTGTTTCCTCTGTTCTGTATCCCTTGTGCTTATCCAGCTGACGTTTTTCTTCCCAGAAGCTAGCAAAAGGCCAGCATAAAAGCTGTCCTGTGTCCCGGTGGTCAGAAGGTTTGAATGTACCTCTATATCTGAAGGTAAGCCTGTTTGGTTTTTTTCCATGGCACCAGTGTCTTTAGTGCTATGTCCAGGAGTTGACCTTACTGGCGGCTTGCATCCTGCTTGCGTGTCTGGTTCTGTGTCTAAAGAATCTTGAGTCGTAAAACCAAAGTTTTGGACAACAGCAGGTTCCCTGTTTTCTGAGGGGAGACCACTATTGTGGGGTATTGGAGCTGATGCAGGGGTCATCGTGGAGGAGAAAGGCAACTGATGGTGGGAGGTGAGGTTGATGGATGGGGTGCCGGCCTCAGAAAGAGTCAGAACCTCTCCGTGAGTGACCTCAAGGTCCCGCTGCCTGCCAGAATCAAGCCGAACCCCCGAGTGCGAGGGCGTACGGCTCAGCCGCTGCAGCTGGTCAGAGAGCCGGTGTTCTGCTGTCTTTAGGGCCGTGAAGCACTCAGCCTGTGCCCTGTGTTCAGCCTCCAAGCCGTCACGGCTTGACTGGGTGCTGGAGTCAGTTTCTGAACTCAGCTGGCTCTGCAGAAAAAGGAAACAAAACCATATCAACAACATAATATCAATGCGGGCAGTTCTCGCAGATGTGCCCAGCTGAACTTATAGGTTAGAATAAAGAAATGGATAAAAAAAAATATCTGTGCAAATGATTTTCAAAATATCTTGCGCTTAAATACAGGGTGTGTCTATCATTGCCTTATGACGAACAATGGGTTCATTAGCACACACTCAAGCTGTCATAACCAGATATATAATTATCCAATAAATCCAATAATCACATGCTGCATATTTTTATTTATTTGCATAAAACAAACAAACAAACAAACAAACAAATACATTTCTCAAACAAGATCTGAAGCAGGTTGTAACGTTTCCTCTGCTGGAGAAGAAGTGAACTTATGATGGACTGTTAAGTTGGACTGATGCATTGATGTTTGTTTCTCATAAGTCATAATTGCACCGGTCCTACTAGCCTCAAACCATATAACAGATGTGTGACAGCTGATGGTGATTCCAGCAAGAAACAGCTCCCTGACAGATCCAGATGCACATTACATGAAAAGCACCTCATTCCAATGGCAAAACCTTGTTTCCAAACATCAGAGAGCTGCCATGAGGGGTAAAAAGGCACAACATGCTCAAAACACAGCACATGTGCAGTTACCTTTCAAGGACAGTATCCAAGGGCAGCAGTCTGTCATCAAAGGGAAAAGGTTTGTTACACAGTCCTGTAATAAATGTGACTGTGACATACTTTCTGTAGTTGCCCCATAGGGAAATACGATATTCTGAACCAGGATTCAAAGTAACGTTAAAAATTGCTGTGAAATAAAACAGGTTTTTCTAAACAAGTAAATTTTTAACAGAAAATGTGAAATGTAGCACGATGGGCACATTAATTTAACAATCATTTAAGCATACAGGGGAAGAATTTCTATTCCGCAATAAGGACTTACAGGCAGATGACAAGCATTTTGCCACTAACCAGAGATGATTCCTCGTAAAGGTTTTTTAATGAGAATTTTTACTTCATCACATGTAGAGGAAATCTTAAAATTTCTATCAGTGATCAAGGGCTAATTATAAACTGAAGATGTATATCGATCAGGCTTCATGATTAGCCATTATAGTTCATAATAGAGCTGTAATGATTACTTCATTAAACTTGAGTACTCGATTATTTTAAAAGCATTGATTAAAATGAGCTTTCTCCTCAGCAACATGGGATGGGGGAGGATGCACAGAGGATGGGGGTCCAAATGAAAAGAGTGAAAGCCTCAGTTATGTGGGAGCACTTTACAATAAAACTGAAGGAAACTACAGCTGTCTGTCAATATTACAAAGCAGAACTTAAATATCATAACAGCATGACTGCAATGCAACTACCTATCTAAAAAGAAGACATCCATAGGCTCACTCGATAATGTTTAGTTAGCCATAGATAATTATAAGCTACGTGTCCTTTAGCCTCCTGGTGTAGCCTAGCTAGGGTGACCACCTAATCTATGTCAAGAGGGACATTATGAACCACTTCAGGTTTTAGAAACAACTTCAAAACTGAAACATTGCTGTGTTTGACTAATTAGTTTAATTCTTCTTGTGTTTTGACTGGTTTGTATCCTTGATTGATCAATCATCCCGCTGTTTCACATTATCATTAGTGACACATGCATAGAAGACTGACCAATCAGCACATCCAGAACTTTATGCTTAAGTGAAATCTGGGTCCATATAACTGAAATGGTTGAAATGGTAGTTTACAAACCCTGTTGTAGCTCATGGTGTCTCTCCTGACATGGATTAGGTGGTCACCCTAAAAATGTTGTAACGTTATTCTGCTAATAAGCACTGGCACGTTACACTGCCGGCACCGGCAATATATGGAGATGCAAGCAAAAAGGTAGACAATCCTACTGAGGTTCGAAAATAATTCCATCTGCACTAGGTCATACACAAGCATAGACATACACACCAATTCTCACTCTCTCCGGGTGTTTCAGATGATACGTGACGATGTGGTCAGCCACTATATGGTGGGCATATTTGGGCATAAAGGAGGCGCTTAATTACAAGTCACACTGGTGTGACCATTTAGCTATAAAATGGTCACAGAACGTGGCTAAATGGTGACAGTTTGGAAGCCTGTGAAGCCACACTTTTGATTTCATAAGCATTTTCCACACTATGCAAACACAAACAGCAGCACGCACACGCACACCAGTTTACTCTGGGTATACGTTTTTCCTTCCAGCCTCCATGAACCGTTTGTGTAACGCTACATTAGATAGCCAACCACCAGTGACAGAATCACAGAAGTTGAGATTTATTGTTTGCGTATCGGAATTTGGCACCAAAAGATAATGAATTTTTCGATCCTTGATTTCAGTTAGTACCACAAAAGTACCGAAGTTTGGTACCCAGCCCTACACAACAGACATTTTTCTAATGGTTTAGTACATGGATATGCAAAGCAATATGCATTAATTTAAAAGGAATTATCAGCAGTAAATATTGGCTCAATTGGTGCATCCCTACTTGCAGTGTGCAGTTTGCATGTTCGACCCGCAGTGTTGGGCATTTCAGGTCCATTAGCTACAAATCCAGACCAAGGTTTTGTTTCTACCAACCAGCTGAGTATGA
>JAODKE010000091.1:310763-323450 GCA_026779605.1 Mormyrus hasselquistii
CTTATTTATTTCTTGTACATTCCTGTCCGACACAGGGACTGCATATAATTTCGTTGTACTTGTTACAATGACAATAATGTTATTCTGATTCTGATTAGCCCTGTATGCCATGCAGAAAACAGATCAGATCCCTTGACTGCCTGACAGGCAATATCCTTATGAGATAATGTTGTTTCAGTTTCAGTTTTTAAAAGTTAAGTGAGGTTATTCAGAGTATATGACAGACTCAATTCATGTATGTTTTGCGTTTCCTCAACAATGGTCTGGATGGTAGAAGCAGGTAGCAGAAACTGTCCTTGCAGTTTCAAGTACAACAAACATACATTTGTGAGAAAAAGATCTCTAAAATCTTTTGGAAATTCCCTTTTTTTGGGCCTGTCTCGGTGCCTGCCTCATAGAGTTCATGTTCAAAATGATTTAATTCTGCTTCAACAGTGGGACACGACTGAGATGCACAATCCCTGTACACATCACTGATGCCTCCGTCTGTAAAAATTTTATGTTTCTGTGACATGTGGGTGGTAAATGAAAATTTGACTTTGAAAACCTGTGTGCACCCTCTTAGTGGACAAGTTACCTCATGTCCTTCCACAATATGGTCCTTCAAGTGAGATATTACAACTTTGTTGTCTGTACACTGACATTCACACAATGCCACTGCCCATTTTAACGTAGGTCGTAGATGCAGAAAAGGGCGTACACAATTCACAGAGGCGGCATCACCTGAAGTGATGGTGTCTAACCGCTTTCAGGTGCTTCCAGCTTTAGAGCCGGAAGAGACTTGGGAGACAGGTGGGCCCTTGGGCACCAAGGAGCCACCTATCCCCAGGAAGAGGGAGGTTGTGGTAGTAGGGGATTCAATAATTAGAGGTGTAGATAGTTACCTCTGTTTTACACTGGATGCAGTGTGTTTCTAATACGGCAGCTGCAGCTGCTCAAAGAGCCTACAATCTATTGTGAGGGAATTGTAATCAGTAATGTATGTTTAGGCTCCATAGAGTGATGACTCTCTTTATACATGCAGGTGAAAGGTTACAACAACACGTCAAAGGTTTTATGTGGCTGACGACAATACAAAGCATTATTGAAAAGAAATAATTTGCTTAACATTGTTTTATTTCTGAGTCTTTTATTTATCATACAGGAACGCTTTTTCCTCATTGTATTTTCATAAACATTAAATATGACCTTTTCACAACAATAACTATGACCCGGCATACACTCCTCCATCACTGGTTCTCCCCAAGTCCCCCACATGAATTACGTGGAATCTGGAGTCAGCATCTACAAGCACCAAAAGCACTATGGAAAATGTCTTCTTGTAATTGAAGTACTGACTTCCAGAAAGTGGTGGTGCCTGTACAGTCACATGTTTTCCATCTACTGCTCCCAGGCAATTAGGGAAATTCCATTTTTCCCAAAAGCCTTGTGCCACCTATTTCCATGTGTGCTCTGTTGGTGTGGGTAGGAACCTATCCAACATGAGCTTTTCAATGGCTGCATACACCATGCACGCAGAGTTTGAAACAGTTGCATGCCCTAGATGATAGCTGAAAGCTACGCTTCTCAGTGAGTCCCCAGAGGCCAAGTACCTGTAGGAAGAACCAATCAAAGATATGTTACATGTGAATGTATTGTATTCATCTGTGTCTCTTCTTTGTTTCAGTTGATATTTGCAAGAAATGCAAGTGTTCTCCTGCTGAGAGGCACTGTGGTTAAAAATTTAAGAAAATAAATAATGATAACTTATACTATATAATTGTAAAATCATATATATGACCCATATATTATTAACCAGTGTATTTAAACAGCTAAAAAACCCTCAAAATCTTGAATCCATGTCATTCATAAATGGATTTTAAATGCATTAATTGTTGTCTGTAGGTTACTATGGAGGACTAAACATGACATAATTATAAATAAATAAATGTGTGAATAAGTAAATACTGAAATAAATACATAAATACAGTTTGGCCGTGAAAACTGCTAAATGGATTCCTATATTAGTTTAACATATTTACATATTTATTTATGAATTTCCACATTTCATCATTTATTTATTTTGGCATTTCTATATTTCTACATTTACAGTATTTCTGTATATCCACATTTCTACATTTAGTTATTAAACCCAGCCTCAGCATGTCTGCGGGTCCTTGAGCAAAGCCCTTAACCCCAGCTCCCTGGGCACCCCAACAGGTGGCTGCCCTTTCTGGACAGCTTGCTCTACAAAGAGCAAGTTGAGGGAGGCGTAAAAAAGAATTTCCCCACGGGGATCAATAAAGTTGTAATTACTATTACTGTCACGCTCGCGGGTGACGAGCAGGTAAGGAGGAGAGAGCAGCCAGTATTAAGGAGACAACAGGGGTTTATTGCTCGGACAGGCAGGTAAAGGTAGGACGAGAACTCACGGTAGGCATGGACAGGGAATGACGATAATGACAGATCTGGCGTAGACTGATCGAGACGCGGATTAAATACACGAGACAAGTAGCAGTAACAAGCAACAGGTGATTCCAATCAGGGATAAACACTAGGTAATGAGGTGGGCGTGGCACACAGGAGGATCGAACGGAGCGGATCATGACAATTACTATTACCATTTTGTATTTTCACATTTCTATATTTATTTATGTCTCTGTATGTTAATAAAGTGGGTGGTCCCAACCTTAGTCGAAAGCATGATTAGTCTACAGGGTGCCACTGACAAAAGCAATTGATGTAATTGAGGCGACACATGCTCGTTTGAAAACTCTGATTAACTAACTACGCAATGGCATCAGCTGGCAGACCATTAGTACAAGTTCTGCATGATTTAGCTGATCAGCTTGAAAACAGAAAGTTTCCTTTGTTCACTTCTGTCAAATAAACATTGTAATCAGTAAAACTGTCATTTATCTATACCAGGGGTACACAACATATGGAATCCAAACGTCACCTAAATGAGTATTCCATTTTGATCATCCTCTTTGTATTCATAAAAAGTAGAATAAAAACACTAGACAGGCTGGAGGCATGACTGGACAACATGACTACTACTAAAACTACCACAACTACCAGAATTGAATTAGTTTTTGTTGCTAACTAGCTCTTGAATAACAGTTTAGATCTGTAATGGCAATACTGTAAAATCCTGACGTTATGCCTAATTAGGTGACCAGACGTCCTCTTTTCCCCAGACATGTCCTGTTTTTGAGACCTGGAAATTGCATCCGGCCGGGGTTTTAGAATTGTCCGGGTTTTTGTCAGCCACCTAAAAAAAAAGTCAAATGCAATAAAATTTGAGACACAAACGGGGAGCAGGGGGCAGATGACAAGCCGGTGCCGATGCTCCCTCCAATCACCAGGCAACCAGAAAGCAAGGAGCAGGTCATACAAGGAAGGTGACACAGGCAGAATGGCGAGCTGGATGCATGTACGTCATTGGTAGTGGTGACGTCACACTCTGGCTGCTGCATTCTGTACCAGCTGAAGTTTATATAAGGATCCAGACGGGCAACCCGAAAGGAGGGCAATACAGTAGTCCAGTCTGGAAGTTACAAAGGCATGTATTAATTTTTCTGCATCACGAAGTGAGAGCGTCTTACGAAGCTTGGCTATGTTCCGTAAATGATAAAACGCAGTTCTAGTAATACTTCTTATGTGAGCATCAAAACATAGATCTGAATCAACTAGAGGACACCTCAATTCATCTAAACAATGTGATGCTCAAACATTTTTTATGTATAGGTCAGGATGCAGTTAATCGGCCAAGCCCAATTCCTCCATCTCAAACCATTTCAACCAGACACCCAGTGGACAGTTGTAAAATGTAAATATGTTGAACCAAATAATTGTAAAACATGATATATGGTTGCATATGATCTATTTGTTACAACATGTAACTATTTTCCTGAATTTGCGAGCGTTGATTCTGGCCTTTTCTCACCATTTGATCCTAGCTGAGGTTACATGACTATTCGGACCATACAGTATATGCAGGGAGGGAGAAGGTTGACAGGTCGGCGACATCTTGCTGTGCCCACTCATACCTTCTGCTGTCTCAATGATAAAAACGTAGATGTAGTCCCCACTTGAAACACACACACACACACACACACACATTTTAAAAGGTTCCTAAGAGGTCTTAATGTGTATGTACAGTACAGATTTCCGATCTTTCTGAAACTTGGTAGTGATGCTCTTCAATCTCAACACATAAAATATTAGAAAAATATTTTAATGCAATATTTAACATGATCCCAGAATATCCTGTTGTCACATGTTTTCTCTGTCTTCTTCAGGCAGTCAGACCAATCCACACAACTTCAGAGAATTCCCTTTTGCCTCATTTCCAAAACTCAGAGAAGGGGGTGGATTTGAATTGCTAAAAATATCTGGATCACCTCACAGGCAACAACTGAGCCTTATCCCCTGTCCCAATGAAGGCTACTATGTCAGACATCTGAAAGATGCTCAGACCCAACTTGGTCATGCAACAATTTTTATTTAACCACTTCAGAGGAACCTCACTCTAGAGCCTGTAAGTTCTTCATTTAAAAATTGTTCTTCCCATCTTAAAAATGCAGACTTTGACTATTACATTATTATTATTTCTTGTATGAATTTTAAAATGATTTCCTTTGTAGATATGTCAACCTGAATGCAGTAGTCCACTGATTGGACCACCTCAGAAATGTGTCACATGTGGAGATGAATTCCCATTTTTACACATTAAGGCTCTAAGTGTTGAATGCATAAGGTAATTATGAAGCTCCTTGATCTATGTCTTGACCAGTCTTTGATACAGTCTCTCATAATACATTCATCAAGAGTTTATCATCTATCAGAATTAAATTGACCTTTTAAACTAATTGCAGTGGTTATAATACCCTAACATCTTTGTCTTAGACTATTGCAGAGCACTGTTGAGGGCCAGATGGAGGTAGACACAGAAGGTGCCACAACCCCCTAAAGTGAAGATAGATATGAGAGCACATTGAGACGACCACAGGAGAGTCTGACAACAAGGAGTAGCAACACAAACATCTCTGTGCCAAATCAGGGGAATATGCCAGTTCCAGGAGCCTCTCATGAACTTGTGCCTAATTTTCCAGTCACTATTTTGTGTACAACCAAAGTTTAACATGCTTTCTACAGCTATCACTATAAAATACACTAACGTACTTTATTTCAATTAGCCTATCGACCAATTTATAAATTAATTGATTAGTCTAAATGATTATTTTCTCTCTAAAACCAAAACAAATTTATTCAAATTCTTTTTATTTTATGGCATATTTCTGTTGCAGATGGTCACGTGCATCGCATTTCTGCTGCTGTGATGTGCAGTGTGTACTAAGCACTCATTTCGTGAATGTAGGGTCTTATATTTGATCAAAGTGGCCTTAAAATGTCTTAAAGTCTTAAATTTGGCGTCCTTAAACCTGCAGATACCCTAGATAAAGGAACTTGGCAACTATTTGTTTATAATACTTTGAACATTATTATATGGAAGAAAAGCAGTAAAATATTTAAATGTTTACAGTAGGAAGCAATCACAACAGCTTACCCAGCAAAGGGTGGGCTTTATTCACTATCAGAAAAGGCATCTGTATTACTGCATAGGGTTGGACATGTATTTTCCTTCAATTAGGTAAACTGCAATTAGAAACAGTCATTTTCTAATTCATCATGAATTTCTAATAACATTGTGAATGATTTGTTTACTGCACCAGGAAAGAGTTTTGGTAAGAGTTTAACTTCAGATGCTGGTTAAGCCTCTGATGGTTTAGTGAGCAATTGCATTGAGATATGTACAGTGTTTGATTTTTTTTTCTTTTTCTTGTCAATTAACAAACCTTGAATTATTCCTGACAATCTACACAATCCCATCTTATTGTAAATGGCCACTGTCAACCTTCGGTCAACACTAAGACATGCCAATAAGGGGCTTATTAGTTAAGGAATATCATGTACTATATGCTGATCAAGTGTTGCTTTTTCTGTCTCATCAGGAGCTGTGGTTGCAAGGAGCCAGGCATCAGTTTGAGTTGTAAGCTGTTTTCTTTTGTGTTACTTTAGGTATTATGTTAAATGCTTTGTTCCACTTATTAAAATATTGAATTATGGCAGGAAATGCACTTTTAATGTTTTGAGTGTTTTTAACATGCCTGTTTTTATGCACAATAAATATACAAAAATCTTGAATTTGTGAGTTTTTTTGCCCCAAATATTCTATTTATCAAGGGTACTGTCACGCCCGCGGGGGCGGGACCGGACAGGTGCAACCCCTCAACAGCTAATTAGCTCTCCTACAAAAGCAGGAGATCACTAAAGCTCAAACTGCAAAGTATTATGCTATGGCAAGCCTTACTGAGCGGTTTTCTGTCCGCCGGCTTCCTTTGCTCCCGGTCCTTGCCCATCTACCTTTTGTGAGATCGATCCTTAACTCCTGTTCCTTACCTCCTTAGCCCAGCTCCTGTCCTTGACTCACCTACCCTGCTGGGCCCCGGCTTCCCCTGTCGTCCCGTCCTCCTGTTCTCCAGTCCCATGTATACCTGTCGGACGGACCCATTGGCTTTCGACCCTCGCTTACCCATCACGACCACGATTACTGCTCGCCGCCTCTGGACCTGTTTGCCTGACCACCGCCACTAAGGAGGTTCCCCAGCCTCTCGCCCTCCCTCCGGTCACCCGGAGGGCTGGACTCCTCGTTCCTCACATCACGGGGCTGACATTTACCTGTGGCTATTCACCCCTTGCCATATTAAAACTTTGCTTACCCTGCATTTCTGGATCCTTGTTTCCTTTACCCGCCGGACGTGACAGGTACACTATTACATTTTACCAAACCAGTACTTTTAACCTTTTTATAGCTTGAAATTATTACATGGTCTAGGTGAGATCTGGTACAAATCTGGGCCAGTATAAACAAGATTATACATAATTGTTTTAGTATTACAGATGCCGATGGTACAGAACTCCTCTTCCTTGGCGGTACATGACAGTCGTTACAACCTGGTTCCCATACGTGACAATGGATAGTCCATGGATATTGTGCTGCTCCGTTACCGCTAAAAGCCATGTACAAATTTAGTCTTTGATTTATGAAAAGTATAATCGATCTAAATTAAAGTGGATTTTCATATTACGTTTAACATCATGTTTCACATTTTTTAAAAAATTACTTTAAGAGTATTCTTCAGCACAGATGTTATTACCAGATGAAATAGCTTTGATGTAGTTACTTTTTCTATTTAGCTTGTAGTGTAGTTAACTACTTTTATTTAATTCCATCCAGTTTACAGTTTTTAGTTTTAGTCTGATAGCATTAAAGTTAGCCTTCCTAACACTATTTTTGTTTTGGACTTTGTTATTTGAACACTAAAATTAACCTTGAATTTAACCATGTTATGATCACTACAACCAATTAATTGGATCTAAAACATCAAATTTTCCAATCCTATCATACACTGTAAAAAAATGCATGTAAATTTACAGCAAATATTCAACAGTGTGGTACTGTAATATTGTTTTACGGTATTTTCCACTATAATACAATGCATTGTGGGTATAAATGATATTCATAGTCCACTTACAGTAAAATCAGAGCTATACTGTAAAAATTGACAAGTACCTGTCTTTTTCAAAATACGTACGTAGCAGAAACGGTTACAGCTTCAAGTGTACTGTACTGTTACGTTATCACATGGCAGTGTCATGCACGTAAAGACCGTGGCACGTGACAGCGCTTTGACTGTCCTGTAGTGGAATGGGACAGTGGCACGCTAGAGCCCTTGTGGTACATGACAGTCATTGCAACGTGGTTTACTCTACGTGACAGTGGATATTCCATTTCCCCCAAAATACCAAAAGGAAATAAATTCAGAGCAACACCAGGAGCAACAATCGATAAGGGAACATAACATCAGCACAGGCACATAATACTATAACAAAAAATCTGAGTGAGAGCAGGCACTTAAATGCACACAGAGAATCAGGCAAAACATGGGCATGTATAACTCATAATCAAAGCAATCAAAAAGCAACACAGGTTAAAGGGAAATTGGTGGGATGGATTACAACTAATTAGCATAAACGCTATTTAGAAACTAGACAGTGGCTAGTTTTAAGTTAACCGATATCTTTTATGGATTTTTATACAGGTAGCCTGATGAAATACACGGCATTCATGTGCAGCTAAAGCAGCAGATCTCCCATTGGAACAGAGCCCTATCAATCACAGCGCTGGCCCGGCCGACAGAGTGACAGATATTGGAGTGCTTTCAGGTACGGAGGGTGGACGAACAGGAAGTGTCAAAGTAGGACGCCGGCGAGGTAAAAGTTGCACGGTAGGGAAGTTAAAACGCAGCAGCTGAAACATGTCGAGCGAGGTGCGCTATTGCGAAAAGTTTTCCTACTTGGTTCTGAAGACGACTCTCATCGTATACGCCACCTTATTCTGGGTGAGTCCTGGTCCCGGTTTCGTCTTCAGTTCTTGCATTACCCTCCGTGTGTCGGGGTGTGTTTGTACCGAGTGAACAGCTGTAGTGAATTTACCCCAGACCAGTTCACTGCATTTTTGCTTGTTTGGCTTTGCTGCTGTTTATTTACGAGTAGTGGGAGCGCATAGACAATGTCTTTGGCTGTTTATTTGTAATAACCGTAACAAACCGAGGCTGATGCAGGTGTTGATTCACGGTATAAAAAAGACAGTGCTACCAGATTAGATGACTGACTCGATTGACCTCCCACTATACGGCTGCATCTGTATTGGCATGTATAATTTGCGATTGAAATTAACCTATTTATTAAGCGCGACTTAATCTGGTTTAATTTCATTTGCTATCTGGATGCTTGACTAAGTAAACCAGATTATGACATACTGATATTATCGTTTTTGTTTTAAAAAAAATACTATGGGTATTTTGCCAGTGTTTGTCGCGCTTGCACTGAACAGAACAGATTCATGTCTCAGCGAGCAAGTGGGAAATGAAAGCAGGCATTTTTTAAGACGGTATTCCCCCAAATTCCCATTCTCATTTTAGTTTGCACGTTTTTTTAATGCCGTGATTACCACGAAAGGCTAGAAAGGCCAACAGTTTTAAATTCAGTATAGGGAGCAGCAAATAGCCGGAAATTGAAGCACTTACTCTGCGTCGGACGAATATGGCAGCGCTTCATTCGGCCTGACTTACAATTTGGTGTCTGTGCTCAAGTGGCGCATAATAAATGCAGCAATCCAGTGAAGCACTTTATTCACGCTGAGTAAATCTCTTTAGAGTATTCTGCTGCAGATCGTGTTTATACGGCACCTTAAATAACACTTCGTCTGCGTTGGGCTGAAACCGATTGGCCTTGACCCGTTTGAATCTGTAAAGCTTCTCATTAAATGGCTTTCCAAAGCACGATATCTGTGTTGCAGGAATGCTTAACACTATTTACAATTACTTTTTAAGAATAAAAACGATTTTTTACTTAATTATTTTGTGACATTTCTCACTTCTTGATAACTGAACATAGCTAAGAAGTTAAGTGAACCCGCAGGACAAAGGTGCCCAAAAAAAAAAACCAAAAGGAGAGAAATAACACGGTACTACACAGTGCTGTTTACAGGACACGAAAACATACAGTGCAGTCGAACCGTGGTGGTTTGGATATTGAATAAATTGTATTAATGCATATACCGTACTACAACCTATACTGTATTTTAGCAATAGGATGAGAATAAATTGTACTAAAAGTGCAACAGCAGGACAGGGAATGTGCAGTATATAATAAATGGCATGTGATATATACTTCATGATTCTGGTTCAATCTGACTGCCTGAGGGAAGACACTGTTTCCTATCCTGGCAGTTAAGGAACCTTTTTGCCATATGGAAGGGAGGAGAAAAGAATGTGGAAAGGGTGTTTGCGGTCCTCCGCAATCCTGGTGGCTTTGCGGATGCAGCATGAAGCAAAAGGGTCTGGCTGCAGCCGCTGAGAACGTGCACACTCAGCCATCTGCACGCTCAGCCACTGACGTCAGGTGCATGCTCAGCCATAACAGGAAGTGCAACCGGGGAATCGTTTCCTATTTGCTAAGTTGGCGCTAACAAAGTGTAAAAATGGTACGTTTTCGTGTTACTATCTTGCCAATTATGAACGATATGAAATATTCTTAATCATGTTAACATGTGCATATTTATGTTTGGCTGGCCGTTTTTGATTTATTTAAAATGTTAGATTTTAAATACCAGATTAAGTTAATCAAACTGAATGCTCGCATGTTGTTCTTGTAATTATTAGCATCGTGGCCGTGGTACCTTAGCGAGAGCACTGATATTCAGACCCTGCTACATTTCCGCTGTTATTCCAAGGAAAAATTAATTGTGCAACTATCATAGCTCGCTAATGCGCGCACGTCCCCTTATTCTATAACCATTGTTACTTACATACATACATACATACATACATACATGTAACACATAAAATAATATTAATAAAAGATGGATGGAAAAAACCAAACACTGGATACATCAGGAATCAAATGTTTATTTTTTCAGATAAAATAACGCCTGTGTATGATAATAAACGTGTTGCCTTGCCATAAGGAGTCTGAGAAACGTCCTCCTCAAGACCACATGAACAGCTATATGCTGAAAACTAAGACATGCACAAGATAACTTACATGAAAGGCTCTGTAAAAGTAGAAATGTCTGTTTTGCCATAAGATAATGTGAGTTAACTGGCTAGTAGTTGCCTTAACTGAAAAAAATTCACTCCAGTCAGAGAAAAGTTACTAATGCACGACATTGCAATGATGCATGAAATAATTAAACTTGTAACTATATAATTCAGTACTACAAATAATAAGCCTTAACATACCGTTCACACTGGCCTCAAGAACTAAGTTAGCGGTTCCGGTTGTATCTGAGTGTGTAGATGGCTGAGAGTGCACGTTCTGAGCGGCTGCAGCCAGACCCTTCTTGCATGAAGTGTAAATGTCATGCCACAGAGGGGAGAGAGACCCCGATTATCTCTTCTGCTGTCCTCACTATCCTGTAGGGGTTTTTGGTCCGAAGTAGAGCAATTCCCGTAGCAAGCTGTGATGCAGCTACACATGGTACTCTCTATAGTTACTCTGTAAAATGTGGTTAAATTTAGCAGTCTCTGCAGGAAATGGAGACCCTACTCAGCTTTCTTGGCGATGGAGCTGATGTTGAGGGTCCACCAGAGGTTCTCTGTGATGTGAACACCAAGGAACTTGGTGCTCTGGATGATTTTCACTGGGGATCCCCAGCATCTGTATTTGCTGAGGAAATACAGAAAATGGTAGCATTGCTGATATGTTGATAACTTAACTAGAGATGCACCGATCCAAAATTCCAATCAGCACCGACCCAGACCTATTAGATGGATCAGGAATTGGCCATATGTGACCAAGCCACATTCCGATACATACTTATTTGTTTAGGTTTCAGCAGTTTGCAAAAAGGTAGTTCATATTTCTTGTTACATCAATTGGTACAATGAGTTGCATAACAGGTCTCCCATTTAATATATTGTGGCGTTAGGCGGAACAAGGCATCGCTGAAGCAGAAAGACACACAGAGACTTGTTTGCCAGGGAGAATACACTGTTCATTAGCAGTTCTGAAAAGTACTACTTCAGGCACCCAACGAGCACCGAACCCATTACACATAAGAAACACAAGGTTGTCAGACGCTGAACTGTAAAACACACACGCAGAGTGGGAGATTTACATAAGTTAATTACACACGAGGACCGGACAGGGTACACACAAGATACGGGAAAACACGCACGCAACAATCAGGAAACACACTCACCTAAAGGATTATTAGGAACACCTGTTCAATTTCTCATTAATGGAATTATCTAATCAACCAATCACATGGCAGTTGATTCAATGCATTTAGGGGTGTGGTCCTGGTCAAGACAATCTCCTGAACTCCAAACTGAATGTCAGAATGGGAAAGAGAGGTGATTTAAGCAATTTTGAGCATGGCATGGATGTTGGTGCTAGATGGGCCGGTCTGAGTATTTCACAATCTGCTCAGTTACTGGGATTTTCACGCACGACCATTTCTAGGGTTTACAAAGAATGGTGTGAAAAGGGAAAAACATCCAGTATGCAGCAGTCCTGTGGGCAAAAATGCCTTGTTGATGCTAGAGGTCAGAGGAGAATGGGCCGACTGATTCAAGCTGATAGAAGAGCAACTTTGACTGAAATAACCACTCGTTACAACCGAGGTATGCAACAAAGCATTTGTGAAGCCACAACACGCACAACCTTGAGGCGGATGGGCTACAACAGCAGAAGACCCCACCAGGTACCACTCCACTTCAAATAGGAAAAAGAGGCTACAATTTGCATGAGCTCACCAAAATTGGATCATCAAAGACTGGAAAAATGTTGCCTGGTCTGATAAGTCTCGATTTCTGTTGAGACATTCAAATGGAAGAGTCAGAACTTGACGTAACCAGAATGAGAACATGGATCCAGTAACTGAGCAGATTGTGAAATACTCAGACCGGCCCGTCTGGCACCAACAACCATGCCATGCAAAAAATTGCCTAAATCACCTTTCTTTCCCATTCTGACATTCAGTTTGGAGTTCAGGAGAGTCTTGACCAGGACCACACTCCTAAATGCATTGAAGCAACTGCCATGTGATTGGTTGATTAGATAATTGCATTAATG
>JAODKE010000092.1:25590-44300 GCA_026779605.1 Mormyrus hasselquistii
ATGTTTCGGGTCCACCCCCCCCCAACCTCCCTATATAAACCACAAAAAAAAAAAAAAAAAAAACGGGGTTTGGCGCGGGGGGGGGGGGGGGGGGGGGCGTCCGATGTGTTCTTGCGCACATGCATGCAGACTGCAGCCACGGCGACTGCCGTAATCACGGTTGTTATATTTTTTATTGTGTAGCTTATAAAGGGAGTGTTGGGGTGTAGTCAGCCCAGAAATTAGGCTGGGTACTCGTGGTCCAACAGCACTGTTTGGTTCGGGGGGGCAGTATTCAATGGCATAACAAGAGAAGCCCTGGTGCTGATGAATGAAGCTTTGATAAGGCGTCATTTTCACTATAGAGCATGAAATGAAACTCTAATTAAGCACTAATGCCCTCCATTCAAGCAGGAGGTCATATTTCAAAGGTGAAAATTCTAGCATCTGGTTTAAGTGGCTGAATCCTTGTGTCATGTCACGAGAAACTATTAAGACACGGTCAGTTCCTGGTTTCATACTGTCGCAGATGCTGGAACGCATCACTAAACGTCAGGTCTCCTCTTTCTGTGTTCCTCTGCAGGTTAAGGCACCAGGCACACAAGGAGCTGTACGCATACAAACAGGTAAGGGGGCACCTTCCCCCCCCCCCGCACTGCAGTAAGGTGACACGTAGGCATGCCGTTCCATAGTGGCTCACGGGAGCAGGTCTGGCTGTGCTTGGAGCGGGAGTTTGAGGTCGAGCTCCTTCAGAGCTTTGGAGATCATTGATAATGCTGAGGGACAATACAGGCCCAGACAGACCTGAGAAGCTCATCCGGAGACAATCCCCACTTCTCATAGAAACATAATGCAGTCAAGCATCTCATTGCCGTGTCTCGTTCCCCTGTACCGGCATCACGACACCAACAGTGATGAGCCAAGAGACATGGAGGCCACCCCCCGGAATAGACGGAGTGATGCGTGGGGTGTTCCCTTACATACTGAGGCGTTATGCAAGCCCCCTCTGCAGAAGGTGGACAGATGGCGTGTGTCACCGCATCTCCCTGCAGTCATACTGCCAAACCCAACCCAACTGCGCCAAAACCTGGTTCCTGACTTACTTAAAGTCGGGCAGTGGACAGGAATATCAACAGAGACTAACGATTAACTGCAATATTCAAACCCAGTTAGTTTTCGACGAGCCCCACCATGACCCTGTTACCCAGAATCTTCCAATGTGTTTCTTAACTTCATGATTGACCTTGCTGCAGAGCTTTGAAAGTGTGTGGTAGGTCTGTCTGTTAAAGGAAGTGTTTGATTCTGACCCGGTTATTGTTCTTGTTTTTCTGCAGGTCATACAGAAGGAAAAGGTGAAAGAACTAAATCTGCATGAGGTAAGCAGACCGGACAGGCTCTTCTCCCCATCTGAGTCTCACCCTGGTACCAGCCAGCTTCACCATCTTCATATTTGGTGCAGTGCTCAGTATCTGTTGGGTCATAGCTGTCACGCATGCTTACGATGAATCCACCCTCAGTCTTCAACTGTACACCAGCTTCCTGTTAGTGGTCCTGTGGCGGTCATGAGTTTCAACTTCTCGTGGCTTCGGAAGAGAAGTTGTATGTGTGGTCTGTCTAGTCTGTCAATACTTTGGGTTTCTTTGATCCCCACTTCATGACCTCAGTGTGAGTCTGGGCCAATCAAAGCGCAGCAAATCAGCATCTCCATCAGGTGGTTTCTTCTCAATTTAATGAGCTACGTGTGCTGCAGCTCTGCGAATCTGGCTAGCGGGACGCAGCCATTTAATTCCAGCTAATAAGAATACCACATAGTCCTGTAGCACCAGCATCTCTGATGTGTATCAGGAACTTTTATTTTGGAGAGAGACTGTTCCTCAGCACAGGCCTGGTTCTCGGAGGCTTCCTGTTGGTCCTCCTTCCTGTCAGTCCTCCCTTCCCGGGCCTTCCTGTTGGTCCTCCCTCCCATTGGTCCTCCCTTCCCGGGCATTCTCATTCCTGTTGGTCCTCCTTCCTGTCAGTCCTCCCTTCCCGGGCCTTCCTGTTGGTCCTCCCTCCCATTGGTCCTCCCTTCCCGGGCATTCTCATTCCTGTTGGTCCTCTTTCCTGTCAGTCCTCCCTTCCCAGGCCTTCCTGTTGGTCCTCCCTTCCCAGGCATTCTTATTCCTGTTGGTCCTCCTTCCTGTCAGTCCTCCCTTTTCGGACCTTCCTGTTGGTCCTCCCTCCCATTGGTCCTTCCTTCCCAGCCATTTTCATTCCTGTTGATCCTCCTTCCTGTCAGTCCACTTTTCCTGGGCTTCCCTGTTAGCCCACATCCTTGTTTCTTACACTCCAGCCATGACCTCTACTCATCTAGCGGGTCCTTGCTAATGAAACGCTGTGGGAAGTACCAAGGTGTGAGCCAGACCACCTTCCGCCCCCACCCCAGCTGAAAGGCTCCAAAGGCGCTCCCTTTTTGGGCCTGGGGGTTGCCAGAAAATACTGGAAAAAAACGGACCTCGGGACAAAAAGCACTGCAGGTCCTGCCAGCAAGGGCATTTTAGCGACAGTCGCTTTGGGCTCGGAATCGGCAAATGGACCGAAATCCCTTCAGCAAGCAGGGTCCGCTGCATTGATTGGGTTTTTTCAGAGCAGCCAGAGCCTTTTTTAGCAGGGCGCGCAAGCGGCACTGGAAGGACCACATAGTTTCTGCGGATGGAAACTGAAATCTGTCCAGCGAGAAGCTACTTTCACTTGGCACCCAGCTGAGCCGTCAGACAAAAATATACTAGGTTACTCTACACAGAGAGCCTGTGCAACAGGACCATGAAAGTACACAGACTACATTTTCTAAGCCTACTCTCTGCTTATCAGTTGTCTTGAATCATTAAGCCGTAGACTGCAGCTCGCACACAGTCGGTGATGCTGGGTAGGAATCTCGATGGTTTTCGTTGTCCACCTCCCATGACATTACTGACTCATCTGCAGTTACTTTGATTAATTCTTTAAACCATTTAAATAGAACTTTGATGAACCTAGGTCAGTTTCATATCTACATTTCGGGGATATTCACTCTTTCACTTTCTCTTTGCGGTAACGGCCGCCTCACTCACCTGCCACCTTTGCGGTCTTCCCCATGCAGATATGTGCCGTGTGCCTGGAGGAGTTCAAACAGAAGGACGAGCTGGGGATCTGTCCGTGCAAGCACGCCTTTCACAGGAAGTGAGTGCCTCGGCCCAGCCGGACGCCGTGACCGCTAACAGCTAATGCTAACAGGTCCTTGTTTACGGAGAGCGGGGTGGGGATGGAGGAGCAGAGACAGAGGCTAAGGCCAGACGGAGACGGTGGCCGACGCCCTTCCCGGCCCTCCACACGCACGCATGCACCGCTGGCCCCCATTTCCGTCTTTGTGGCTGACTTCCTGCCCAATGAAATTAGACATGTAGATAGAAAGTGAGTTTTGTTGGGGTTTTTTTTTGTTGTTTTGTTGGGAAGTCCCTATAGTCACTACCAGTGTGAAAAAGATTTCTTCACCTGATCCTCAAAACCACGAGACAGTCTGAGCATAAACATGACCATCAAACTGCGGCTATGTACTCTTTCCTCTCGAATGTCCCTACGAAAGCCACTCCCATGTTGTCACCGTGCATTCTCCGTCATGGCGTCGGTAATGAACCGCTCAGTATCCCCTTTACCGCCTGACCCAGAACTTAACCCCCCCTTCTTCCCCTCCCCCACTGCCTTAGAAACACCAGCATGTCAAAAATAGTCTTGGCCCCTGTGAATTATTCACTGGCAAATAGCGGGATCTAGACCGAGGTGCCACATGCCACAGACATTTTGTTATTTGTGGGATAATCCAGTGACCACTGATAAAGTAAAACCCTTAAAGGTGCAATAAATTTGCTCCTCCCAGCTTTGGGGGAAAGCACACTTGCTGGAATTTACAACGAATCATTGGAAAATACAGATTTTTACCAAGACCGACCCACACCCCCCCAGGATAATATTAACATGCCATCTCTCATCCTATCAGGTGCCTCATCAAGTGGCTGGAGGTTCGGAAGGTTTGCCCCCTCTGCAACACGCCCGTCCTGCAGCTGGCCCAGCAACAGGGCCCCCCCGAGCCCCAGGGACCCCCACAGCAGCCTTTACCTGGCGTGGAGAATCTCGTCTAGTGCCCCCTACAGTACAGGTGCACTCCTCTGTAGCAGAGGATAGGAAATCCCTCACTATGCAGCCGGCCACGACCTGTGAATCCCTCGCCAGCCCCTCCCTCCAGCTAGCCCCTCCCTCCCGCTAGCCCTTCCTCCCAGCCTCGGCAGACCCACAAATCACCTTTTTCGTTTTAATTTTCCCGTTCCACGCGATGAATGATTTCACAGTTTCTTCGAGCAAAAGCCTGGACTGTTTCACAACCAAAGCACTTTGTTTTTTTTGTTTTTTTTCTGGAGACACCAGCACAAGGAAGGACGATGAACGAAACGAGCTAAATGGTCGAATGAACGTCAACAGGAATGGCTCTTTTGTTTTGTTTGTTTTGTTTGTTTTTTTGAAAGCAAGCACTTTAAGACACTAATCGCTTGTGAAGACTCTAACGAAATCACATTCTATTTTACTATAGTAATTTTTTTTTAATCGTAGCTAGACGAGTACAGACGCACGTCCTTTTCGTTTTCTCTCTAAAAGGGACAAACGCTTTTTCATAGATGGCAATGCAGGTGGACGTTGATGCTCATGGCGATTGTCCCCAGCTTTTCTTCATGGTCAAACCTCTGTCCCATTAACTCCCCTGGGCAATGTGAAGCCCCTCCCCTTGGCATCAGGCCCCAGTGGGTATCATCAGCTCTGCCTCTGACGTACGACCCCTGCGCTAAATGCCACCCAACTCTCCCTACCCCCCGGCCACTTAATCCGTGTTTACGCAAACGGGTTTTTCAGCACCTGAGGGGTTCCTCACAAAAATTAAGACTCAAGCCATCTTCTCGGAGGGAATTCCTGCAGCCCACTAGCTGACATTACAGCCCTTGTGCAGAAAGGGCATCCTTTCTATTCTGTGCTTATTATTCTGGCACACTTAATAGGAATTCAAATCCAGATCTTAACGCACAGTCAGTCCCTGTAAAAGGGAAACCGTCAAATTTCTACTTAAGCACTTTGAGATCTTAAACAGGTGAAGGTATGGAGGGTTTTATTTTTTGAAAGTCAGTTTGCACTTTCCAGTTTTTTTCCAGTATTTAATGTCACAGGCAGGGCAATGATGAGCATTTCCGTCAGTTTTTCACAACCGCCAGAACCCCTCTGATTCCACAAGGCTGTTGCCCTGCTGGTCGGTGCCGCGATGGCAAGCTTGTGTTTGTAAGACACGACCCTTGCATTCCTTCGTGCAGTCAGCAACGTCCTGTGCAAGCCAGCTATAAAGCGGGGAATCCAGATGTCCCATTGGATGCAGGTGGGGCTCAGCACAGCCAATCGTGAGCCGCGACTCATTACATAACCTTAAAAAAAAAAAAACAAACAACTGGACAGTGCCAAGCACATAAATGTTTTGGCGACACACCATGATTGGGGCGCAGTGTTTTCAGCGTGGGCTGGGCCTCTCTACTCTGGAAAGAGACAGCACAGAATTGTAATGTTAATCAGCATAGCTAACGCCCCAATACTGCCGCCCCAACTCTGGCTGTGAGGTCATTTCCCCCAAAATTTTGTGCGATCGTCAGCATAGGGCGGGAGGGAGCCTAGCACCTGGCCACCAAGTTTCACATTTGCTCATCATCCCGAGCTGTGAAAATGGAACGTGCACACACACACACACACACACACACACACGCGCACACTGATTGTGTCGACTACACTGCTTTCATTTCATTGGCTTGCACTGGGCCCAGCTCCCAGTCTGCTGGGTGGTGCAGTAGCCAACAACTTTATTGCTAAGCAGCTCCACCCCCCCACCCAGAAAGAATGAAGGCCTTATTCTGGAAGTTTCTCCCCCCTCCATTCCCCCGCAGAATGTCCATTGTGTACATCCCCCCCCCCAGCATTATGGGAAGGGGTCAGACAGCACTCCTGACCACACCCTACCTATACCTTCCCCCACCAGAAAACCTGCACACACACCCACCAGCAGAAAAAACACAACAGTGGTTAGTTACCTGTTACCCAATATCTGATGCATTACTTGCTGTCTTGATTATACCCTGTCTGGTGTGTATGTATGCATTACATCTTCACTTCCTAACACACAACAAAATTTTACTTGGGGTGACCTCTCTCATACATTATTCTTCATAAGTTTTTCTGGGTGCCTTGTGACTTAATTTTGAGACCAATGATTGCCGTCACCTCGGGGAGGAAAAAAAGAACAGATTTCTACACCATTGTAGCTCTGCCCTCTTTCTTCAATGGTTAAAATACCAAATACAGTCTGTGAAAAGAACCGTATGTTGACAAGTTAAATGTCGCGCCCCTTGTGCGGTCGGGGTCAGAACAAAAAAAAGCGAATTTCTAAGTACCCGCTGTATGTGCTCTTTTACGACTGAGCCGTAGGGACCTGCCCACGCGCAAATCACAAGACTGACGCCAAGAAACCCACTTCGCTCTGCCCCATCCCGGAGTTCCAGGTGGAATCCCAACCCAGATTGTCCTGTGTTAATTTTCCACATACCCGAATAGGCTTTCTTTTTAATTAAGACCTTAATTAGGTTTTAACAAATCCGCCAGGCCTACATCTATTAATACCTCTTACCTACACCAGTGGGAAGCTCATCCTTATGCGTACATGCTGTTTATCAGTATAATAATCTTTTTCAAAATGGCCGACCCATCTCCCGCGCAGAATATGCTACGTTGAGCGGCTCCGGCAAGATCCAGGGAGCGGATTTGAGTCCGGTCATCTGGCGCAAGCTCACAGAACAGCAGGAGAGGGTTGCCTGTGATGACGAAACTCAAGATGTGATCAGTCAAGTACTCTTAACTCTGTGTTTGTTTGTGGAAATTTACAGTGTTATTGCTTAATTCCGATCTGTGTTGATGACAGGGGATGCTGGCGGGGGAGTATATTTACCGAAGGGGAAGTTTTTGCTCAATACTTCCTGGCTGTCATAGTGCTCCGAGTTGCTCACGGCTTCAGTCGCTCTTACCGTAGTGGGATGCGAGGCTCATTGCACTTGCAGCATCATTGCCGGACTACTGAAAGAATGTTCAGTTGCCAAATCACAGTTGTCAGGAATGGTGAATCTTGGGAAAAGTGGACGTCTCTCCTGTACTCGATGTCGGCAAGTGTCAAGGTCACGTCAGCTCCTAGGATGAAAAGGAGAACTGTTAGCAAACCCGACAGATGACAAAGCTTCTCGTCAAGGGGTTAGACAGGGCCTCCAGCCCTGGGGGGGGTCAGACATCCTATAGCCAGTTCGGACATTGGGAGGGGGCAGCATTTACCACGTCGGTTAGCCCTGCTCACCAGGACGAGCGTCAAGATGCTACCACCAGAAAGCCTGTCAGTTAGCACTCGATTTCAAAACTATCATCAGTGTTCAGTTGTTTTGTGTGCGCCTGTGTTGTTTAATGATTTCTGGATTATTCAGTCCTGTTTGTTTTGGGGGGGTGGGGTGGGCATCGTTGGCTCTTAAACTGTAGACGCACAGTCCCTATTTATTGAGTTTATCTGTGTTTGTGTCCGTCTTATCGTCCCTGCCATCTCGCCGTGCCCCTGAAGGGTCTGGTTCCACCCCCCTCACCCCCCACGCGGGAGCCGTAAGCTCCCACACTAACTGGGTTTGTGATTTTCACAGACGTGTTTGTAAACTAAGAATTCTGCAGCAGAATATTTTTGGAGACATTAGCTGTACAGTATTTGTAAGCTCTATTTTTGTATATTTTATTGCTTTTTTTGGGGAAGAAAATGAAATGCTTTTGTTTTTGCTAATTTCTTGTTTTATTCATTACAAAAAAAAAGTGCTGCATGTTATTGACTTGAACTGTAAATAAAAAAATACCAATTTTGGAAGTAATACCATGTTGATTGTATGTCAACGTGTCCATCCCTGACTTGTTTTACACATTTTCATACCTGCATACCGAACGACACGCAGCTTGTAGTTTTGCCCATTGTCAGCACCACCCTCAAGAACGCCGCTCATGGGTCCCTCACCCGTCAGGGCAGAATGGCTCCACCTGGGTTATGGCTCTGCGTCGCCCCAGGTCGCCTCTATAACTGCCTCTCTCTCAGGCTCAGTTCCTGGGCAGTGTGCGGTGAGGGACTAGAGCTCCCAACTTTGGTCAGGTAGCAGGAGTGAGATGTTCAATTCTGGACGAGTCTGCACACACATACACACGTGTTATCACCTTGTCTGTAGGGTTTGCAAACTACCCCAGTGCTCATTTTAATCTAATAATGGAATAATATAGACTTGCTGTGACATTTCTTGCATGAGCACGCGAGTCTATAAGCCTGGGGGTCAAGCCAGATGCTCTGGAATTATCATACTATACACAAACAGCATGAAAGAAAGCAAAACTATCATCTGGGAAGCCCATTAAAGAGCAGGAATTCCCCTTCCTCCCTGGATCAGACGGACGCTCGCTGGGGCTGGGGGCCATCACACAAAAAAAGGGCAAATCAGTTGACTCCATGAGTATTTACAGTTTATTTTCATGACAGAGGCACTGGGAGGTAGGGGCTGACATCGAAAGTCAACTAGGTACACAAAACAAAAATACTGTAGCCAATCTGTACGCTACAATACTTTAAATTATGCCTATGATTCGTGGATTTTCATCCAGTTCTGGAAACTACAAAAATGATGGCTGCGTCACATATGTGAATTTAGGGAAAACAGTGTTCTGGCTTTTTATGATCGACCTCCAAGCCAATGAAAATGAAGGGTGCACACGGTAGCCAATCCGATTTCGGGAGAGGGGCAGCGTTAAACCGGCCCCTGTATTTTCTTCTACCACTTGCTGCAACCGTGTTGCCTTAAGTTAAAGTACTACCAGCGAATCCATACTTATCTATAAAGCAACTTCAAATCCCCCAGATATTTTACTAGAAAGCTTATGTGAAACGCACCAATCAGAACCCCTCCTCAAATTCCAGCCGGCAACTATCGGGTTAGAAGCCTGCGCGTGTAACCGCTAACAACCTTGTAGTCGAAATTTAGATACTTGTATGTATACTACAAGACGCCAGGATTAACGTACATCTGCTGGTCCAAAAATAGTCGGTTTTGCTGGAGGTCTACTGCTGGAATGTAGACAAGACTATAAATAACCGAGAAACACTGTTTGAACAATGTAATGAAGTGCTGTGCATGTAAACGGTAATGGACCATGAGTGGGTACAAAGGTTGTGTACCACACGAAACGGCAGAGTGTCAAGAAGACGGTGGAAGAAACGATCATGTCGCAGACAGCTTTTCGTAACACCACGTGGCACCAACGTTTACAAAAAAGCGAGGGTGCAACATAATGTGATTGCCAGGATTACAGCGCCTCCTGTTGGTTGGTCTGTACTTGATAGATCTCACTTTATAAAACCATAAGCTTAAGACAGCCGACACGCAGTTATCACTGTGGTAATAGGGGCACACCGGCTTTGTTGATGTTGGAATTCACCAAAAACACTGATACTTATTAGACAAGGATAAGTCTGTAGCGACAAACAATGCAGTTCGTGAAGTACAGTTTCATGTCTGTGACAAACTATAGGGGCTCCCCGTTGGAGCGCAGATGGGATTCACCCAGATTTCAGTTTAATTTTTGTAATTCCCCTCTAGCGCTCAGAAACCCAGTAACAATGTTCCTGAGTCCTCTCAAGTCTGCCTCCGGTTGTATCTGTAACTACACGCCGTAAACACCAAGTTTAAAATAAAAATTCACTACAAGCTGCCCTATCAAATTTCAAATATATCATTTATTACCTCTCACTAACATACAATAAAAACCACTGCGGTCCAAGAAGTTCCTCCCAAACGTCTCCAACAAAGGGTCTTACCAGGTTGTGGGGCGGTGTGAACCGAGAAGGTCTTTCGTTTTTAACTTTAAAATTTCAAAGCAGCATCCGTCAAAAAAAGGAAATGTTCCATAATGGCCGGCAACCTTCGTACTATCCGAACGCGTTACTATGTTCAACTAATTCCCGCCCTGACTTTTGGAAATTTGGGGAAATTTTGAATCTGTTTAAACTATTTAGAAATACCAGTGGGGAAGTAACCCAGGCGGTTAAATTTTTAAACTGAAGATTAACTGTCATGGAGTGTATTAATACAAGTCGCTTCGCTTTAAATAGTTTTTAATAGTTGCCTCCACTTCCCCAAGGAATCGGCATGTTGATTTAAATTAGGGCGTTAAATTCCCCGGCTAACTGCGAAGCACTAATTACTTTGATATCCGGAAAATACTTTCTGATTTCCCCCTAATAAAACAAGACAGTGATAAAATACAGCTCTAAAGAGATTGCTGGTGTCACATTGTGGCTCTGCGCTCCTGGGAACTGGAAAGAACTTAATTTTTCCGCTGATAGACAAATTACTTCCACCTTTTCTGAAACTACACAGCGCTACAGCAGTATAGCTACCGCTGATAGATAGGAAAGGTCAGAGATTTTCGTAGCGGCTTCTATGACAGGCAGGTAGTTTTTTACGCGTGCCATTCATATTTGCTAATAATTCATTATTTGATAGAAGTTTATTGGGTTTAAATTAATTTATAGTATTGACACAACCAGACGAAAATCGTTTTATTTAACGCTTTAGTTTGACGATATTGCCATCGTGTGGCCAGATGCGGAAATACACGCAATGATAATTCATATTAATTACAGGGGAGCGAAAATGCACAGGATTTGTTTCCATTGAGAAGTATTTGATTTTCTTTTGCACAATTTATTATGTGTAAGGTTAGCCTCATAATATTGATTTATAGTTGAAATGATGAATATTTAAATGTATTTCTATTTGGAATGAACAATCCATTTTATAACTTCTGGAATTATTTATATGCAAAGACGTAATAGTATTACAGGAATGCCATTTTAACCATTCATTCATTTGTGGTAAAGCCTGGCACTTGTAATTTGGACTGATTTTGGTAAGCATGTACTGTTCATACTTTGATTTGCTATACCAGAAATTGAATTAGTGGCGTTTTTATCCTTTACGTATCTTAACGGGTCGCGCACCGTTTGGCCGCGATCCACTGCCACAACACGGTGGGACACTGGTACCCCTCCCCTTCCTGTTCTGGTCTCTGCGGGCTCAAGGTATTGGCTGGCCCGTTGTCATGGCAATAAAAAGGGGAGAGACTCTGTTTCGCCTCCATACAGTGGGGTTTGCAGTAGCTGGCACAGATTTTAAAAATGCGACTAATCTTAACTTAGGACGGACAGGGCAAACGAAACGCCTGTTTGCAAGCAGCTGCATAAACCCCAGCCAGAGTTGCAATGACTGTGTGTAAGTGTGATAGAGGAGATGACACTCAACAGGTAATTTGTTTTATTCATGACCTTTATTTAACATGTATGATGTATCCACAAAGAGTCAGTGATACACGTTTCTCGAACCCCTTTACTTTCATTTCCGCTTTCAGCGTATCACAGTCCACATTAGCAACATCTAAAGTGCTTCTACACGTGGTGTCTCGCGTGAGAATCTCATCGCCTTCCAACTATTGACTCGAAGGCGAAATCTCCCTCCCTTCTTAACCGAGAAGTTCTTCCCGGCATTAAAACCCTCAGATGGGGCGACCTTCCCAGCATCCTTGCTTCCTCGGGAGGGAAAAACATTCTCCAGACCAGCAGGCCTGGGAACAAGAGCACCGATTTTGATATGTACATTTCCCCCCTCCCAGTTCTACCACTGACTTTCTTTGGCCCTTGATCTGCTGGGTAGGAAGCCCCACATCGGGATGCAAAGACTCATACAACATTAATGACCTCCAACTGCTGTTTTCTTAACTTCCAAATCTCCATTTTTGTATCACCAAATAATAGATTTTAAATTCTTTTTTTCCCCACAATGTTTGGTGACCTGGGAGACTCACTTGCAAAAAATAAGGAAAAGGGGGAAAAAAAGGTTCATCATATTCAATAAAATACATGCTATACGATATTCAATGATCTGTTCAAACAACATTTTGGTTGAAGCAAACAAGTTGAATTTCCAGCACTGAAAATGTTTTTTTTCTCTCGCTCTCCAGTTTTGACTGACATAAAACAATCGGCTAGTAGTGAAGCCTTTCTCATCTCGCAACACTTCCCAGGACGTCAATAGTCTCCTTCTGTCTTTCAGCGTGAAACAAACAAAAAAAAAATGCAACAACTGTGCAATCTTAATGGTGCAACAACGTACTCATTCGCCTTCCGTTTGGGGACGAGCGCGTCTGGGTGAGACAGCAGCATTCTTCCATGGAATAGCGGCGATTCACTAAAGCGCACAACTGCACAGTCAACACGTTTAACTGGCTACAATATAGTCGATCTCTAAACGGCTTTGTCTACCGAGTTATCTAGATACAGGCACACAGACAACTGTACAGGCGTAACTACGGCCAGCGTCTGATTTCTGGAGTCGGATGATAAAGGCAGAATATAATTTAAAGAAGAGAAGCGTTATCTCACACTGCAGGAGCGGCCTGGATTACAAAATGATAATAAAAAAAAACACGCAGACACACTTAGTGCAGAGAAACGGTGGTCACCGTCTTGGCAGCAAAGAATCGAGGTGTTTCCTTACAGTCCACTCAGCTGTCGGGATTCCTCACACCCCATACCCCAAAAGAAATAATAATAAAAATAATAATAATCCTAACAATTCCAAGGAGGTTTCATAGCACTTCGTGCTTTGGACCCTTAAAAAAAACTTGACCCAGAACAGGTTTCTTTGCAGTGCAAATTCATGAGAATTCCTGGCTGAATCGAATATTATTTTCGGTATAGTTACTGATATGTTTACTGGAATAATCGAGTTGGGATAAATACATTTGTCGCGCAACTGAAATTGTGAAAGAAAACAGTCGCTTTTCACAAAAAAAAAACGTGTTTGTGCTCTGCGCCAAACTGGCTGCACGTCCAACACAAACCCATGCGGAATGTGAATACTTAGTGCCGATAAACTGTTCTGTACAAGAACACGGTGCACAAACGAAAATCGCTACAGATGGATATAGCGTCACCTCCACTTTCCCTCTCAGACATCAACAGGAAAAACACAGTGAGATATTTTATCATTTGCAGCAGAGATACGTCAGCAATTTTTGATACGCTATCCGAAGGACAAACGCGTATCAATTTCCCAAAGGGCAGCGTTGGACTGAAATTAAATTACAATCGACGGCGTTTTTTTTTTTTTTTGGCCTTCTCAGAATACAAAAAAGGTCTGAATAACACAAACTGCATTTCGTGTTGTATTTGGTTAAAACTGAAAAGTGACTTCTCTGAGTCCATCAGAGTGTTCTGTAGTGAAAATAGGCCTGCCATGTGAAAGACAGAGAAAACAGAAACAGATCAAACATTTCAAAATCAGAAGGCAAAATGTTACAGGAAGTCTAACCACAAGAGAGAGTCCAAGACTGGGCTAAACTGGTTCCATCAAGCAGCAAAATCAACATTAAGTTCACAAGCGACGTTTAAAACTACAAATGCCATTATAAAAATGGTCCTTTTACATACATACATACATACAAATCAGCATGACATGAAACAAGCTCTGATGTGTTAAAACAACAAGGGTGACGAGAAAAGCAAAGCATTTTAATGGCGTTTGCTTGTGGTAAAGTGTAAACACATTTTAATGCTCTCCAGAGGCAGTCTGGTAACTGCAGACACACACACACACAGAGCCGTCCACTCTTCTCAGGGAGGGGGGGCAGACACACCTCCCCCCTGCATCACAGGCCAAGGGGGGCCATGTTAGGCACAGGGTGAGTGTGTGCAGAGACAGACAGCCTTTAAACAGGAGAACCTTACCCACTGCGCCATGGCAACAAGGACGTTACAAAACACACAGATGCAAACATTGAACTTCCCATCCATCTCCTGGCATCATTACACAAGCAAAAAAAATAATAATTATATATATATATATGTATATACATATAACATCCACCCTCCCACCTCTGTGCAACGACCCCCCAACAAAACAGAGTAAGTGTGCAAGCGATTCGGCTCTCGAATTCTCTAAGGAGTACAGCAAAACGGTTAGAAGGCAGGCTGGAAAAGCTGAACCATGCTCAGATATAGACCTCTCTCTTTATAGAAATAAATATCTCAAATACTCTTTACCATCTGTTATTAAATAATAGTCCATCTATATAGCACTTTCTTTAACAGTAATATAAAGCATCTGTAGAACACACACGCACCTTACTGCACTACGCACTTTTAAATTGTATGTTACATTTTTTTTTCCCCCTCTGGGATACACTTTACAGTAACAGACGGCTCGAAAGAAACCATTCAAGATTATGCACCTTCGCAGATTTTTTTTCCCAGAATTGACACTAGTCATTGCAGGCATAATGTAATAACGTACTGGCAGAAACTAGGGCGGTTATGAAGGTGAGATGTGGTTCGGGCAGCCATAAGATCGATTGTCAGTAAGTAAACTCATCAGCAGCAGAGGCAGCCTTCAATATGATCTCTCCTCTATACATCATACATTTACGCCCCCTTGGGTCGAAGATCCCTGCATCTTTCGGACAAACCCCTCCAGTGTTAATCCACACATGATGTCTTTGTCCGGCGTGTCCCTGCCTGCCACGGGACGAAACCCCCCCCCACGGTACCAACTCCCATAGATCTTTGCTGATCCACCGCAATTCGACCTGATGGGGGGCAGAACCAAGACGGTTGTGATGGGGATGTGGGGCGTGTCTATTTCATCCGAATCGGTCGGCAGTGGGGAGAAAATACTGACACCTGTCCCCTTCACTGGCCCTGGGATCATGGTTTAGACAGCAGGTTAAATACTGAACATCTACCATTAATTCGGCAGTTACTCCCACCGCTGAACCAAAGCACCAGCTCTCTGCATCACGCCTACAGTGCCCCATTCGCCTTTGAGAAGGCTGCCCTCTGCTGGCTCCCCTCCACAGGTACAGTGAACAAACATCACCACCAATGGGGGGGGGGGGATCAGCATAAAAGAGGAACAACACTGGGCCAAGTCAGAGTCCTGTTCTGAGACAAAAATTATGGGGTGGATAAAATGATCTTCGGTAACCAGACTGCCCTCATCTGCATTACAGAAACCAGCTGGCTGGTCTGTGGATATACCTCACTAGGCACTGGCAAACAAGCTTGTGTCCGAATATCCCATCATGTTTTTCAGAAATTTATATATATATATATATATTTCAAAAGAAAATCATGTTATCAGGGATGAAATGTAAGGGGCTCTTGAACTACAACCACCCGGTTCTGGTTCTTTAACCACTAGGTTTTCACGGCTGCCTGCAGGGGGGGTCTCCTTCAGTCAACCTCCTCCACCCCCCCCAAGCCTGAGGGAAAGCTGACATTGTGCGTTTGTCTCGCACGCCTACGCGTGTGCCCCGGTGCGTCGGCGACGGCTGAGCGCGCGGTGGGGCAGACAGCAGCTGTCAGCTTGCCATCGCGGAAAGAAGCGCGGTACCTTGGCTAATGGCACACGACATGTAGGGGAACGTAAAAAAAAATAAAATAAAATAAAACAAAAAAAAGGAGGAAAAAAATCATGAGAACTCCAGTCAGTTTAAGCAGTGCCTCTTCTGGGGGTAATGTGCCATTGCTGTTGGACTTGGGTGGGGCCGGGTGGGGGGGCATCTAAGGGGGGAGGAGGGAGAGGCTGGGATGGCCCTCATGCCTAAGATGTTGGGTTCTACAATTCCTAAGGACCGTAGCCCGTAGACGACGGAGATGCACCACATAGCCATGAGTCTTGGAGATGAGCGACGCTCAAACCCAATCTGCCCGGTTTTATACTGGGAATCGCTGACTGGGAATGCGGGGAAACCGGAGCAGCGTCTCCTTGTTTTGACGAGCCTCCTCCTGCCAGTGGGGAATGAGGACAGGGTTTCCGAACGGTCCCTCTCCTGAACAGGCAGATGTGCCATCTCTACTTGCTCACGTCCACGTAACAGAATGGCTCCCCCTAGCTGTGAATTGCTGTTAAAGCGGAATGATGGCAGCCAGACATGCAGGTACTTGTAACACTGAAATTAATGTCAAATGTGCATTATTATTATTATTATTTTTGCAGTGCTCTTGATCCTGTCAAGAAAGCTCAGTAAGAAGCATGAACTGTGTAATACACGCACACGCTAACACACAGGGCCATGCTAAGCTGCCCCTCCCCCAGTCATGTGTGTATGACAAAATGTGCTATTTCCTTTAAAAAGCACTTCAAACTTGGTCCACAAAATTACTAGACCTAAAAAAACGGCACCGCCTCGGAATTTTTGTTGTTTTGTTTTGAAATCCCTGGAGTCCAACTTGTTCTGTGCTGTCGAAGACCGCTGTCACTCCTCTGGTTGGACATTCCACATGTCAATCAAACAATCTCCACGCCTCAGTTAATCCCTGACAGCTGATTGGCAGTCCTCAAATCGGGCCTCTAGCCCTCAACTGCCCTCAACTACCCCCCCCCCACCCCCATCCTTACTCTAACCCTTTTCACGACCACACCACTGTCCAGCAGAGGGCACCATCAGCCACTTGGAGGAGTCCCTGCTGCCCTAAATCCCGGTACTACGGAGGAATTGGTGGCTTCGTTGTCATAGTGCTGCTTGTTTGGAGAGCCTCCCCCCCTCTCCCGTAGTTGGTGAGGGGGTGGGGAGGGTGGAGTCCCATGGTGACGGTGCTGATTATTCAGCCCCCCCCCCCCGCCCCCTGGAGGGTTAACAGACCCCTTCAGCCTTCACATGGAGAATCTTGGAGAAGCCCGGTCTCTTTTTCAGGGCCTGTTGGGAGAGAAAAGACATGGGTGCCTTAGACCCCCCTCCCAACCCACAGAGGACGACAGACCGGAGTACCCCTCTGGCGGTAAGGTGGTGTGCTCCATTTCCATGGCAACGGCATTATGTAACTCTCCAAAGTAGTCTGCTGTGTCAGAAAGGATCTAGCATGAATCACAGCTAGGATGACAGGATGGACATCCCATAATAAGGGGTGCACCTTGGCCAGGATGCATGAGTTAGACTCACCGTGGGCGTGGCGGTGCTTTCCTGCTTGTACGTTTAGGTGGTGACCACCAACATTGCATTAATATTCCTGAACTCACCCCCAAACGGCAACAGAGCCACAGGTTTGGGGGGTCAGCGAAGCACCAAGCGGGAGGCCGTCCCCCCCCCAACCCCGCTGTGGTCCTACCCCCTGCCGCTCACCTGCAGCTTATTCACCATCTCATCAAAAAGCTTCCTGGCCTCGGGGCTGTTGGGGTCTTCGAAGTAGTCTTCAATCCCAATCTGCACCACAATGGACTTCAGGTTACGGCATGCACCTGGAAAAAGAACAGAAGCGTGCGCTGACCCAGGACATGTGCTCTCTCTGAGGAGCGTGCACTATTTGAGGAAGCATGCACTCATCCAGAAAGTGTGCATTCTCTGGGGAAGTACTCACTGTTGAAGTGCAGTAAGGCCTTGGGCGTGACCGGGGTGGAGGTCAACACCAGCATCTCCAGGCCCTTCAGTCCCTCCCTGCACACCTCAGCTGCCACCTCCTGGTTGATCTCACTGACGTGGTCCAACTCCAGGACCTGAAGACGCATGCAGTTCCGGGCTGCAGAACCCGAGGTGGGGGGGCGGGGTGTGGTGGTAGTGATCATGTGTTCGAGTTACTCACCGAGTCAAACTAAAATAGAGTTTCCAAAATCTGCTCCAGTTATGAAGCAGAAGCCCAACTGATCTCAGATCATGTGCATATACTCACCCAGCGAGGCCAGCCCCTGCATGCCACAGCCAGCCCCGCCCACCCCCAGGGCTCGGAGGTGTGGCCAGCATCGTCCAATGGTCTGCAGACATCGGTTACTGAAGCGTGCTGGCTGCTGGCTGCAAATCAGCATCCACAGATACACACCCCATTCGCACGGAAGATTCCAGAAAAATAACGTGTAACGCTATGCTGTATTAAGGCCCGCCTCCCCGGGCACTCACCATGGGTGAAGTGGCGCCACCTGCAGGGAGATGATGTCTCTGCAGCCGGCCCCCAGCGCCCAGATCACCTCCTGTCCGACTGGGTCCGTCGCACTCCTGAGAACCAGGGGCCATATGCAGTGAGCGGAACGCAGTGTGACTGAGCCGGGCAGTGCAAGAGGAGTCACTGGCACGCACCTGTAGGTGACAGCCTGCAGCATCCGGCAGTAGCAGCTGGCCAGCCACAGGGTGCGGTCCGTCAGGAGGTTGGGGCAGTGGGACACCTTCAGGATCAGCAGGTTGCCCCCTGTGGCCTTCAGGAGGGCCTCCAAGCCTTCCTCTAGACATCCACTGCGAGGGGGACAGAAGTCGACCATTGGGGTGGACACACAGAGATGGGTAAAAGAAGGGTACAGGGCAGATGGACAGAGACAGTTGGAAAGAGAGACAGATAAAGGACAAATGGTGGAAAGACAGACAAGTAACACAGAGACAGGTACCGGATGATAGACAGACAGACGCAAAGACAGAGAGAGGGAATATATATATGTGTGTGTGCATATATATATATATATATATATATATATATATATATATATATACCCCCACCCCTCGGTTTTCAAATACGCTCAATCCTGATGGGTCGCGGGGGTGGT
>JAODKE010000092.1:44400-60592 GCA_026779605.1 Mormyrus hasselquistii
AAATATATAGATATAGAGATAGAGAGAGGGAGGGGTAACAGACAGGTGAAGGAAGAATGGCAGAAAGTCAGAGACAAACAAAAAATGACAGACAGGTAGCAGAAGACAGACAGACAACACAGAAATGGGTAAAGAAAGGATGCAGACAGGAAGACAGAGACTCAGAGAAAGACAGAGACCGGTAACAATAAAATAGGTAAAGGAAGAACAACAGAGACAGATAAAGATGGATAAAGGAAGAACGACAGGACAGGCAGACAGAAAGGAATGACAGACAGGCAATGGAAGAAAGACAAGAGCGGCACGTGAAGAAACATCCGGTGAAAAAAGAACGTGATAAAAATGGACAGAGGGGAAGCGACAGGCAGGCAACGGAAGACGAGCAGAAAAGCCGGAGAAAGACAGGCGCATGGACAGACAGACATACACAGACAGGGATATTTCTAATTTCTTAACTTGGTTCTGTCATAACAGCACGTGTCCTTGCTGTGGAGCCCTTATTTTAGAAGCAGGGGGTGGTCTCCTGCTACGCGAGCTGAGCTGTGACCAGCTCCGTGTTTAGCGTGATCAAAGCCCAGGCTGCCAGCCTGTCCCCTGTCAGCCTCACACTAAGCCACACCAATCCCCCCTCTCCCCCCCCCCCAGGTGTTGTGACATAGCCATACGTGTCCAAAAACGGGAGACGCGGCAGTGACACAGCGTGGGTGGGGTCACATCACCGCGGGCTCGCCGGCGCCCCTGGTGTCGGTATGGCGCGCACGCGGTCCCCAGCTCACCGTGTGCTTTTCAGGTACTCCTCCTTGGTCTCCTTCTTGCCCCTCTGCCTGGGCTTCAGGTTCTGCAGGATGAGTGAGTGTGTCTGTGTGCACCACTGAGACAGAGTGCACAGGAACTGCAATGCAGAGGCAGAACAGGGAGAGAGCACAGTCAGAATGCCAGACAGTAGGGATTAGGGCTGGGCATCGCTCAAAATTTTAACAATACCAGTACCAGAACGATACCTTGATTTCGATACTGGTTCCTGAACAATACTTTTTTCAATACCAATATGTTTTTAGATCAATTTCAACAGCAACAAAAATACAACACAGAACAAATCTTTTATTTGAACAAGTAATTTTGTTAGTTACTGGGGGGTAGGTCGCAATCATAGCAGGACACAGCCTTTTATTTATATTTTAGAAATACGACCTAATGTTTAAAATTCATAAATGAATCTGCCCAGCAGAACAGTCTTTCATTTTCCACAAAATAAAAAACGACGTAACGTTATCCCACTAATCAGCGCCCGCGCATTACACCGCCGGCACCGGCTGGAGACACAGGCAAAAGTTATTCAGTTGTATTGAGGTACAAAAATATTTCCATCAACTCTGTCTCTTTTACTGCATTAACTTCCATTATGTTTGGTACTCAGCCCAAGTCAGGACACAGCACAGAGACAGCAGTCAAAACACAGCACAGTCAAGATACAGCACAGTCAGAGCACAGCACAAACACAGCCCTTTCAGAACACAGCCCAGTCAGAACCCAACACGATCAGGGCACAGCACAGCCAGAACACAGCACTGAGACAGCACAGAGACAGCAGTCAAAACACAGCACAGTCAGAGCACAGCACAAACACAGCCCTTTCAGAACGCAGCCCAGTCAGGACCCACCATGATCAGGACACAGTACAGCCAGAACATAGCACTGAGACAGCACAAAGACAGAAGTCAAAACGCAGCACAGTTAGGATACAGCACAGTTGGAATGCAGCACTAAGACAGCACAGTGAGAACACAGAACACAGTACAGAAACAGTGTAGAGACACAATTCAAAGCACACAATATGTTTAGACCCAGGAACGGGCTTCGGGGTTCACCGTACCTTGGAGGAGATCCGGGCATTCTCCAACAGCACCCGGGTCCATACGGCAGGGTGGCGTGCCACGAACTTCCAGTCGCGGCAAACCTCAGCGGTGCGCAGTAGCGTCTTGGTGTCCAGGTAGGTAAAGATGCAGAAGAGCGCAGCCCGCATCTTCAGCACCTCCGGGCTGATCACCTCACTCCTGGAGGGGCTGCTCCTCTCGTGACGGCAGGGCTTGTACCTGCCCTCCGATCGGCCTGGCAAACAGGGTCAGGGGCCAGGCCCAGGAAGCTGGTAAATGCTGGGCGGATAGATATGGACGCAACACCGAGATGCCGGAACTCATTTTTAAGCACTTGATGAAAAGTGGAACAAAGGAGGAGCAAGCAGAGACGTACATCCAGGGCCGGTGTTTACCCTCAAGCAAATGTGAGATTTGTGGCCCTATTGGCCACAAACTGTCACTACACCAGGGCGGCCACCCTTGAGGACATCACACGGACCTCCTAACAACTGGGGGGCGCGAGAGAGGGAAGTCACCATATAATCCCAAGGTGTTGGAAACATTACGGATTCTAAAACTACACACGTGAAATGCAAATTAAACTTTCTCTTTTAGCAAAGTCATTAAAGCCATTATTTCAGTTTAGCGCCACTTTAGCCGGAGTGCCAGTGCGTCACCTGTGCCGAGCCGGTACCCGGGCCGGCCTGAGCCACCATGCTGGGCGTCAGGAAAGGAGCGGCGGTCTTGTTCCCAGGCGTCCACCTCGGACTCAGTGGTGCGGGAGCCCACGTCAGACACGTCGCCTTCCTCGCCCTCCGTGCTGTTGCGATACGGCCGGCGCTGCCAGTTCTGGATGGCCTGCTTGCGGAGACCCCAGCCGCGGGGCCGATCGAACCCGGGCTCGCTCAGCCGGCACTGTGGGTGGTGGTACTGGGGGTCACCAGTCTCCTCCCCCATCTGCATGTCCATCTCTGCCCCGCCACTGTCATAGCCCACCGAGCCCTGAGAGGCCGACTTCCCCCGCGCCGACACCCTGCCAGTGGAAAGGACGGGGTGGGGGCAGGGTCAGATATTTCCCAGAAGCAGACCCACACGCTACGCTATTCAATGACACCGCATGCCGTTGCCTTGGAAACAGACCTTAACCTTGAATATTGAATTCACAGCAGCATCAGAACAGCCACACTGAGAACGAGTGAGAACAGAGGACATGTTTAAAGAAAAAAGCACAACCTCGTCCCCCCCCAACCCCCCACATACACTTTCCAGTCAATTACTGAATTTAATACCCTTTTCTTAAAGGGCTTTCTGCAGTTAGCCACACATCCACCAGGGGGCACCATTCCAAAACCTCAGTAGTAGAGCCTTAAGTACACATCCGGCTGCCTAATGGGACACCCTACACCCTCACTGCAACACCCGTACACACAGTGTTCTAAATACAATGCAAGTATTAATATTAGCACTGTAATGGATATTACAGGTAAGCGGTGGAATCTGGCCACAGCTGTAGGCCATACTGGATTTAATTACAGTGCTGCCGACAAATACATAAAATTTCCCTGTCAAACTCTGTCAGTGCATTATTCAGATGGCCTGTTACCTCTTCCTGCATTTTTTTTTCCAGTGTCTGAAGCTGGGGTTTTTTGCTGTAAAAAAAAATAACTGTGATTTCCGTTGCTGGGCCGCATTTAAGTCGACGGGAGGAACGGCAGGGTCACAGAGCCGTGGAAGTCAGGCAGGGCCATGAGTGCGCCTCGAAACAGCCAGGGGTACGGGCTGGAAATACGGACAGGCCAGGGGCTGTCTTGAATTCCAAAAATCACGCCGTGTCGGGTTTCCCCACGCACGTGACTGTCCCGGACCTTGCATGGGCGTGACCCCCAAAGAGATTCATGTCTAAACACTTCGCCTGGTGATCAGTGGGTAAAAATAGCTGCAATCCCGCTAACTCTCAATCATTCGGTCTATCTGTGGGCATTGTTACCCCACTGTGTAGGTTAATCAGGTTCTAATCACTTGCATGGCCACGTGTCCCACGAACTGGCTAGCTTTTTAAACAGGCACGCCGGCGGACGGCTCTGTGCTGTCACATGTGCTGGCTGCAGCATCAGGCCCCTCCCATTTGCGTACGAGGGCACGGGTCGAGCAGGGAGAGTGATCTCAGCATCCCGCCCGGCGCACGGCGGGTACGTGCCGGGTTACGTCCGCACTCCGTCGCCGTCAGCGTGGTGACCTTGTCGCCCCGGCTGGCTCAGATGCCGCAGTGCCTGGAACAAATAGCTGGTTTTACATTTATATTTGTTTTTTTTTCTTTTTGTTTACTTTGCCAAGGGTCCGTGGCAGGGCTGCGTGAGAAAGCGCCGGCGCGGGAGGGATCTGGAGGCACGGAGGGTTATGTAAAAACAGGGCCTCTTCCGTCAGCGGAGGGAGACGCTTCATTAAGGAGGCCATGCAACGGCACGTTAACGCGGTACTTTCTAACTAAACCTAAGGTCAACTTCTGCTCTGCAGTCATGTTCTGCTTGAATTGTACCCCAGAGGAAAACACTACAATCTAAGTCCAGTTAATTATCAGCTGGGACCTGGCAGGTGGTGGGTGTCCCAAGTCATGAGGCTCACCCGGGCCTTGCTACCGATCCAACAGTACTTGGTTCTGTGTTCTGTCCCAGGTACCTGACCCCCCTCCCCCTCCAAGTCTGCTCCTGGACCTGTCGTCCGTTTTGTTCCCCGTCCGTGTCCCTCCTGCCGCTCCCCCGTCGTTCCTCCCCGCCGCTCCATCAGACGCGTGCATCTCTGCCGCCGATCCCAAATAAAATCCCTGCTCCTCCCTCCCTGCCTCCCTCCTGTCCGGCTGTCATGCGGCTCTGTTCGCAAATGCCGCCCACAGCTTGTACAGTAACGCGTGATTTGGGGGGGGGCGAGCAACAGGTGGATCAGAGTTGGAACGGCAGCCATCGTGAATTTGACATCTGTGCCGTATGATTCATTTGGGAGACAGGATTGCAAACCCCCCTCCCCCCCCAGGTCCAGCGCACATTCATTACCGTGATACAGACACCAAAATAGCATTTTTGTCACCTCCGTCACAATAGTCATCTCACAAATCACACATTTTTTTTTTTTTCCCTCTTTCCCCATGTGCCACTTCGGCAGCCGGCCCAGGGGGTCCCGCAGAAACCACTTTATTTTGCTCAAGAAAGCAGCAGGGGGGCGAGGTGGGTGGGGTGCTCGCAAGGGTGATGGGCAACCAGCCTATAGAGGGCGCCGATGAGGCAGCCGGCAGGCACATTGCATCCTTTAAGCGCCATGTCACTTACGGGCCCGATCATGCGCACGCTCAAACCCGCAACCCCGCAGGGCGCCAGCTCACAGATGACAGACCGCGCCGCTACACGGATTCAGCCCGCTACGAAATGGGCCCGGTTCTAAAATTACCCAAAAGCGTTCCGTCGGGTCCGATGTGGGCCGAGCGGCGTCGAGTCGACCCCTCAACTAATGAATCAGCACACGTACAAACCGAGCACCAGATTGGCCGGGTCACTTATGAGTTATTCACGGCGATCTGTGTTTATTCCGTCTTCCATCTGCAGGCCAGGCCAACGTCAGACGAACGCAAAGCGGCGTTAAAAATAATGTGCCGATCTGAAAAGCAGAGTGATGGGATGAGTCGGGCGCGTTCGGGGCCTCGGCATCATCATCATGGGATGTCGTGGTGGCTGGCAGTGGGGCGGAGGGACAGACCGCGGAGGGACAGACCGCGGCGGGGCGGAGGGACAGACCGCGGCAGGCGTCTAACAACGCTATTAGGAAAAACATTTAATAAACTGCTCTCTGGCGAAACGAAACTAATGTGTAGTGGATTAGCATAGCATACCGTGGCATCATGGGTAAGGAGCCTGGGGGTAGTTTTAAATACCCTCCCCAGGCATGTCAAGAATGGCTCTCCCCCAGGAACGCAGTACAGACCGAGGGAGTCAACTGATCCGGGGCAAAGCTGACAAGCTCCTCCTCACAGACCTCGGCGAGTGGGAGTGACGCCCAGGTCATGCTTCTAAACAGCTAGAGTCAGTCTCGCAACTCCAGTACAGCCCCCATGACGCAAGGTTCTGCCTTTTCTGGGGTGAATGGAGGGAGGAACCCGAATAATACGCTCCGCTTTGCCGGGGCATGACCAGCATCGGACCATTCCCCATTCCGCCGACACCTGAATCTGCTGCCTGATACCTTCACACTTAAGTTAATTAGCAGATACTCAGAAGGGGGGTGTCAGAGGTGAAACAGGAAGCAGAATCAATTACAGCTACAGGAAGTGGAAGAATCTACGGCTATATGCCAAAACCCTTATTTGCTCCCCCCCTCTCTTGCTACCCTTCCTTCGCCCCAGAAGTTTTCTCTGAATTCTTGGTGTTAAAGTGCTGTCTCAATACCTTAGGGAACAAGTAATCGAGGGCTGATTTTCGCTCAAATCACCCCATTGCTGGGGGGTGTAGAAGTTCCTTTGCGAAAGAGAAATTCACCTTTAGGGACACCCACGCAAGATGTGTCATCAAAGATTCTATTTCAGTGATGACTTCATACATACTGGTGGAGCAGGGTAAGTCGTCAAGGACGCAAGTGTGTCCCGATACTGCTTTTTATCTGCACTACCTTCCTCGCTCACTCACCATTTCCTCCCCTCGTCAGCTTTGTGAACTTTCACCTTTAGACAGTGAGGCAACGAGGGAGGGAGGGGGGGAACCATCAAAAAACATTAGTTTTGGGATGTAGCCTATTACAGCCGCATAAAGAGGAATCGTGTACACCCACGGGAAGTAGAATCAATTACCTGGCTAAACAAGTAATGAGTACCCGTTATACATAGTTTTATTTTAACGGAGTACCATGTAAACTAATAATTAAGATAATATGCAAGACCTAACATCAACAAGGCCAGCTTGTTCCACCAGCCACAAAGCGGGGGCTGCTGTGTAGCGGGATGCTAACGCTAAGGCACGAGGGTCTAAGCACAGTAGGCAGGTTTGCTGCTGTTTACAGACAACCAGGGCGGTTCCAGCTGAGCGAGCAGCTTTTCCCCAGAGCGACAGCAATCTACACACTAACCGGCTAAGAGGTCAACGGTCAAGCGAAGGCAGCGCGCACGCTCACCCGGTGCTGGCTGACGGCCGGTGATCTGACGCCTGGTACACCCCCCTGGACGTCACCGACACACTGGAGTTTCTCTGGAGGAGGAAAAGACAGAAGATCCATCGTTCTTTTTTTTTTCCCTTTTAAATTAACACAGGTCAGGCTTAACACCCCCTTAGTGTCAGGCTTTTAAGAAGCGCTACACAACTGGCAGATTTCACTGACCCACAGAACTTAACCGAGCACGTCGTTCCAGTTTTCTCATCAGCGAGACAACCCCCATGGTTAATTTATGAGAACCCCCCCCCCCCACACACACACACAATATCTGGTCACCCCATCAATTACGCTCCGCTTGCAGTTCTGGGACGCCGCTCAGCCAATGTACAGAAGGTGAGCTAATATTACTCACACATACCTTCCTAATCCCAAACCAAATTTCACCTGCTTGTGTCGTTAAGCCAGCTGTACTGCTACTTTATCAGGATGCCGTGAGGAAGGTGTTCTTTTGTTCTTTGTTAAATGTTAGGGGTGTGCTGTTTTTGTACCTTTATTTGGCTTTTACTGTGAATAAACACAGGTTCTCAGCTTGCCTGGCTAAATACGGAGTGCGGTAAAAATGGACGCTCGTGTCCTGCTAAGTCTCTTGCATCTCCGCTCTGCCTGGCTGGATGTTTTTAAACCTTCCATATTAAGCAGTTCTGTAAGAGCTTAATTCTCCTGCTTTCATTCTTTTAATGTGTAAACTGGTGTGAATATTTTGGGTGCAAGACAACACACAAGACTGGGAACGGCGCTGGAGGAGACGCAGTATCAGGAGATGGGAGATGTGTTCTCAGATCAGGAGATGGGAGATGTGTTCTCAGATCAGGAGATGGGAGATGTGTTCTCAAATCAGGAGATGGGAGATGTGTTCTCAAATCAGGAGATGGGAGATGTGTTCTCAGGGTCTGCAGCAGTGTGACAGACACCATGGTGTGGGCAGTGGTGGTTTAGTGGTTAGGGACGCGCGCTTGTAATTGAAACATTGCAGGTTCGAAACCCGACCAGTAAGGTACCACTGAAGTACCATAAGCGAGGTACCGCCCCCAAGCACTGCTACCCGGGCGCTGAATTAGCTGCCCCCTGCTATGTCACGAAAGTCACATATGGGTTAAATGCAGAGGATACATTTCGTTGTTGTGCACTGTGTGCTGTGCTGTGTCAACAATGACAATTAATCACTAAAAAAAAACAAGAAAGTAGCCCCAGAGGGTCAGACCAGCCGCTACCACATGGGGGCGCACTAGCAGAAAGGACTCGCATGGGCGTGATAGATGAATGTTTTCTTTCACCATGGTGGTTCGAGGGGGGGGTTTGGACAACAGGGAACCCAAAGTCTGAAAGGGTGTGAAGTCACTTAAACCTCGGACAATGCGGGGGCCCAGTGTGAAGGACACAGAGGCACACGACTCCACCCTCTCCAAAGCTTGCGTTCATTTTCTCATCTCTGAAACTTAACAGCAGAGATTCCATAATAGGGGAAGACAGTCACGGACTGTGAACGCAGACGGACAAGGCAGAGTTATATTTAATATTTCGATTTATCTATGCACTCGCCACTTGAGGCCCCCCGTCGCATCTCCGTACACACGCTGATCCTGCCACCCGCCCGCCCAGCGCCCTCCTCACCTGGCGGCTCGCGCCCTTCGACCCCGGGATGCTGCACCGGCCCAGGCTGCCGTTGGGCGTGGTCCCACAGCTGCTGATGATCTGCAGCTGCTTCTCTGCGCGGTCGGCCCGGTCCAGCAGCTCCTCGATGAACTGCTGCAGACGCACCTTGGCACTGGCCTCCCGGGCCGCCGTCTCCTGGAGGAACTGGTCAATCTGCGCCACCTCCCTGAAAAGGGGATTCGAACCAATAACCTTCAAGATGACTGAATTTACCTTGCGCCACTTTCCAGAACAACCCATGTGCAGTAACCCAGACAGACACGCATGTACAGTTCACTTTTGTGTTTGAAGGGCAACATGGACATCCAAAAGGGGTACTTTTGCTTTGCTGGGGACTTTTCACAGTTTACCGCCCTCTGTTGGCCATTGACCGGTAGGAGGAAATAGGCTGGTGTTACCGCTGCCTCCCAGATCTGTCTCTTTGGAGTGATGGGGCCAAGGCACCAAAGGTGGGATGATACGGTATAATCGTGAGGAGGAAAGCAGCGGAGATCCTGGCATGCACGATGGTAGCAATGGAGGGGTGTTAAACAGATCACGCGCACAGCTGAGTTTCCCGTTACGTCGACGCCGCTATGGGAATCGGAGAACGATGAATGTCGGCGGTCCCCGGGCTGAGGTGCCGTGTTTCCTGACACAGTGTGGCTCCCCCGTCCCTGGAATCAGGCCGCTCAGACCCCCCGGTCTTCATGGAGGCCACGCGGGGGCCAACTTCAGGTAATAAGACCCCAACGATTAAGGCTGCCGGACCACGTGACCCTGTTGTTTAAAAAGTTGGATCTTCTGGGTGGTGAGGGGGGGCACGGCGACTGGAGGATGGAACGGGCCGATTTTACAGACATCCTCGAGGGGGTCTCGAAATGAGGCAAGACGATGAACAACGTGGAAATCTTAAAAGAGCAATCTCCAGACATGAGGGTCGGGGTCTTCGATCACAGCCTCTCCTCGAACATGCCCACAGCAACCCTGCTTTTTATTCCAATAAAATTAGGTTCTACATCACCTCTCCCCTGAAACATCCACATCCTCCTGCCGCTTCCTACAGATCAGCCCAACAAGGTCAACCCCGGTATTTCGAAAGAGACAGAAGGATCAAAAGCAGAAGAATCTCAGTTCTCAAACATTCCATCACCTAGTGGGACCAAGTGAAGGCGAGAATCGTTCTGATTGATACTCACTCCGGGGACTGCAAATGGTAAGCGTGATGGGTAATTAATTAATCAAAGAAGCATCACACCGTGGGAGTGACCTCGATAACCTTTCCGGAACGATCCTGGACGTTTGCTGTCCCAGAAGGAAAAGAAAGGGTCACTGAAATCTGGGTTTTGCACTGTAGAGAATGCAAACACGACTCGTGAACGCGGACGCGGCTTGAGGATGAGGATCCTTATACGGGCATCGCCACAAAGGCGAGCGCGGGAAGCGATGTCTCCACCCACCTGTGCCATCTGTCGTACGCAAACTCCGGCTTAAATATAGCTTCACATTTATTAAACGTAATAATTGGATGAAAACGTAAGCAAATAAGTAGCATTCATTCTCTGGGGGGGGGGGGCCGTACTGTGTAATTAGATGACTGAAGTTTAAGAAAAATTAATGAAAGGCACCGAAATACAACAGAGATACTAAAATAACCAGTGGAAGAATTAAGAGGTTTAAGACAAATACATCAGGCTATAGTGGTGTACGGACGCAGCCGATTCGTTATAGGCAAGGCTGTTCGTCGCTAAACCTTCAGAGAGCTTAAGCAGATCTACTGTGTGTCAGCGATGCCAGGACTGACAGAGAAGTAATCCTGAGCCGGTCAGGTGGAAGGAATTAGCAGTGAACCACTACAGCACAGCTCCCCCCGGTGGACGGGGTGAAAACAGACCCCCGGCGATCAGGGAACGGCAGATTAGGTAGAAGACGGACACAAGTGAGTGAAATTCCTGCTGTAAGCTTTGGTAGCATGGATCAGCCATATTTACTATTAAAAGCTCTGCATCTGCGCAGATACCAGAGAGGACTGAGTCTGAACTTTCTTAAAAATGTCACCAGTGTATATGTTATTGGTACGTAAGGTGCCCAGAGCATATTAATCAGATGCAGACTTTTTAACACTTTTTAACACATCTCTTTCAAATAACTGAATATATGCAAATAAAACAGATGCTCTGTAAGAGGGAATACAAGAATGGAGACACCGTTCCCGTCTTGTTTCTTGTACTTGTCACATTGCTCAGAGATAGCAGGGGAGAGAGAGAGAGAGCGAGAGAGAGAGAGAGAGAGAGAGAGAGTCACAGCCTGCAAGGACAGATGGGCGTGAGGAAGATGAAAGGCGTGTTCTGTTATGAGAGGGGGGTTGGGGGGGGGGGGTGCTGTTAGCCAGCATGTGAACACTGGTGTGGAGCAGCACTCTGTGGAGTGAAGGATGAAGGCACACGCATCGGGGACAGACCGGCAGAGAGGGTGACAAGGAGGGACCCATGTATTCTGGAGAAGGAAAGAGTGACAGAAGGAGACGCATTCACTGATTTGATCTAAAAGCCTGCCAGCTGCTGCTGGCCAGTACTCTGCAAATCAGCTGCAGCGAATTCATATTTTACCGGGGCCTTGCCCCCCACCTCCACACACAGCGGCATGGATTTTTTTAATGTTCCCACATATTCCCGAGATCTAGCACACCAGCATAATTGATATCGCTTTGCGCTAATGTTAGCAGGCTGACGACCGCGCACTTAGCTTTGCGGTGGCCAACCACAGAGACGGCGACGTAGCACTTAACAGTTCCTGCACTTTATATCGGTTGCCATGTGTTAAAATTCAACTAATGTCACACCTGTCATGTACTGATTCACTGAATATATTAGTCTTGCGAACAGGCCATTTACCTCTCTGTTGTTGGCTGTTGCAATTTTGAAAGTAATGTCATGCCGGTTAGCTTAATGCTAATGCTATTTGTTTAGGATGATGCAATTAGAACATGGGAATGATTTTTTTGCAAAAGCTAATGCAATGTGAGCATATTGATGTTACTTACTAAAGCTAATGCGATGTGAGCATACTGATGCTATTTGCTAAACCTAATGCAATATGAGCATGCTGAAACTATTTGCTGAAGCTAATGCAAAGAGTGCGTGCTAATAACGTTTGCTAAAGCTAATGCCAGGCTAAAGAGCCTGCCAAAAGGCTAATAATAGCTCATACTACGGTGGGATTGCCTTCAGTATAAACGCCATGTGTACAAAGAGCTGGATTCCCACTGGGAAACTGGGAGAATCATTTTCCCAAAGGAGGGGGACTACCTGCATGTGAGATATTATTTTCCGTCTGAGCACACACACTGAGGACAGCAGGAACCACAGGTGTGCTTTGCATAAATGATGACCTCACTGGCAGAGCCTGATTCCAGCACCGCCAGAACCTAGAGCCAAACGAATATCTATACAGTAACATGTCGCCTAAATCTGCATCGAAAGGTGTTTCCTAAAGCGGCGGTTCCCAAAAAGTGAGGTCGCAAGATGATTATCACAATATGTTTGTATAATTTCAAAAACAAATGTTCCATATTAATCAGTAATTTTAACTGGACCCCGCCAACCTAACCTGATACGAAATGTACCTAGCCCCCCCTCAGTCCGAAAAACGGCGTTTGTAGGTGTGGTGCTGTTATTTTGGGGGTCGTGGGCTGAAAAGTTTGCCAACTCATAGTCTTTTAAAGTATGACATTTACAGTATGTGACATTATTTATTCATTAGACGCTTTTATCCAAAGTGATACACATTTCTAACGAAGCAGGGTTAAGGGCCTTGCACAGGGGCCCCAACGGTGACATCACTCTGCTAATCATAGGATTCGAACCGGTGTCCCTGGCACAGCAGTCCAACCCACTGAGCCTGACACCCATCTTCCTGGGAAAAACCCGTGGGATTTTTAAAAAATGACCGTCCTCAATAAAAGGGGTCCTCACGTGCAGAAAGATGCCGAGCCAGACTAGGAGCTGTACTGGCCACTCTTTCAGTTGCTGGAACCCCTAGTGGTTTACAAATCCACTCCTTCATGTTGACACAATCCTACTGCCACCCTCAACAGGCACAAAGGACCTACCCTGGCACACGCCTGTAGCCAAAGGCCCCATTTTCTGATCTCGACCTCCAAAGGAATTCATTGGCTACTGATCTGGCAAGTATAAAGTATAAAGTTTTAAGTATTAAGCAACCCTACAGTGATTTTCCCAACATGAAAATCTGTCGGAGGATAAAATATATCTTTGTATACCGGCCATTGCTATGGCACCTTTCCAGAAGAGGATGTATATGAACAGAAAAATAACAAGGTATTTTAATTATTCAAGAGTTAAAACTTTTGTAACATAATTCTCCCTTATAGGCCATAAGAGTTTAATGTACCTGAAAACAATGGAAATGAATTTAATAGACTTCTTTGAAGATCGAGGTGTTATTGTATTAATACTTAATGTTTCACGCTCGAGGCTGTGTGTAGATTGATTCCGGTTTTACACAAACAGTCTCTGGCCTGAGACCATATTTTTCTGATTATAAAACCTCAAAGTAATGTAGCACTTAATATAAGGAAATCTCAGAAGTACACTAACGCCCTATTTTCGGCCTGAGGAAAAAAAAAATATGCCTTAAGCAATTAACAGGTGAATCCCAGGGGTTTAACAGCCAAACGATCCAACTGTGTTTTGTGAAAGTGCAGCATTTTGATCAATTCAATAATTACATGTAATTTAATAAGATTTGTGCATGAAATGAGAGGGCAGGTTTATGTTTGTGCCAGGAACCACTGTATCTCAATATCGAATCAATTACAATCCATATATTCCAGGATTTAAGGCCAAACTCCCAAACGATTAGTGCAACCTATCATGATTAGGTTCACATTCTCAGCAAGATGATCTTCCAGATTCTCCTCGAAACAGCCTCCAGGATAATTCTACACCTACCAGAACATCCTGGGTCAAGCGGTCCCTCATGTCAACCTGGGCGACTGAGGTCAATTAAAATTAAGAGTTCAGATTGTGAGTTACTCACTGTTGCTTGTGAGTCAGCTCTTGCTCCTTGCTGACCAGGTCCTGTTTGAGGCTGGCCAGCATCTCCACGGAGACGTCCACCTGCCGTGACAACTCCGAGGCCTTATCCTCCAGGTCCTGCTTCTCCTGGCTGAGCCGCACGCTCTCCTGTTTGGCCTTCTCCAGCTCAGAACTTTTCTTCTCAAGCTCGGTCTGCAGGCGGCCCACGCGGGCTGCGATCTTCTGCTCCACCTCCTCCGAGAGCTTCTCCAGCCGCTCGTCCAGTTCCAGCTTCTCTAGTGCCCGCACCCGGAAGCGGGCCAGCCCTTCCTCGTAGGCCGCCTCCACGGCGCTGGCGGCCACGTTGGCGGCGACGGCCACGGCGTTGCTCGGCGACGTGCTACCCTGATTGGCCGAGCTCATGGCTTTCTTGATAAAGATCTCGCTTAGCGGGATCTCCACATTGGGGATATAGCGTGAGGTGGCAGTGGTGAGGCCCAGGTCCTCGGCACGTGAGAAGTCGTAGGGCGAGTGGTGCTCCTTGGCGTCGTGGCGGCTGCGGGCCTGGCTCAACAGGGGCCCGTCGCCAACCAAGGGTACCAGGGCGGTTCCGTCACAAACGGCGTGGGACTTGGACAGCACGTAGAGGGTCTCGTAGGTGTGGCTGTACTCCAGGTGGGCGCGCAGTGACGCCAGGCTCCGGAAGCGCTTGTTGTCCCCACAACGAGGGCAGCGGTAGGGCAGCTCCAGAGAGGCCATGCCGCGCTCACACGCCACGGCGGCGATGGCACATCAGCGCCCTGGCCGGGCTCTGGGCCGCACTCCTCATCTCGAATGACGGCGGATCACTGCTGGACACAGGCTGGGGAAACAGCAGGCGTCCATCTCCGGGCAGCATGAGAAATATCGCGTGCGCACGCACACGTGCGCCTGTCAAGCTGTCCTCGAGACCCCCCCCCCCAAGAACTCCTGGGTGCCGTTACGCGCCTCCAGCTGACGACATCTGGCTTCTTCGCCCTGAAAGACAGAGAAGAAGGATCAGCTAGAGAACGTCCACAAACAAACAGATCTCCTCCTTCCACCCGCCTGGCTTGGCCTGGCCTGGCCTTCTGGCACATTTTATCAGCCATTTCATTCCATATGTAATTTATATCACTTTCAAATACAGCCTGAGCCGATGAGCCGGATATAGCCAGACGCGACATAAACATAGACCAGCTCCGGCAAAACAGGAAAAACAGACGAAAATCCCGACTCACTGCTGGCCTTTCCGAGAAAAAGAAGCAGAAACCAAACCTCCTAAGACACCTTCCTCTCCGCTTCCTCTCTGAGGCGACACTTAGCTAGTCGCAAACTAACATGAATTGGAATTAATCAATGGAACACTGCAAAGTCGACGTTAGCATTGTGGCTGTGTGGCTGTCACAGATACGCAGTCAATGCAGGGCATTCAAGAAGTTTACAATGTCTTAATTAGCTTAATCGACTTAACAGACTCGATGCTTCTACGAGGTGAATCTAACTGCCATATTCAAAGGAAAAACAAAAAAGACAACCTGATCTGGTATTCAGAAATAACAGCCAATCAGAACGGCAGCCCTAACTCAACAGCCAGCCAGCAATTAGTAGCTCAGTACTCAATGGCTAACACCAGACTGTCTGGCGCCCGTCGTCTACCATCTGCTGGCGAGGAGGGGAACAGAGGGTACCGGCCAATGTCAAGTTACACACTGTCGCCGTGCAGCACATAGCGTTCTGAAGTTAAGCAGACACGAAAAAGGCAGGTCTCACAATTTCATCAGCCAATCAGTAACAAGTGTCCAGGACCTCCCTCTGAGGGAAGGCCCTGATATGTCATCCCCGATGGGTTCTGAGCACTGGCGTAGGCCAGCAGATTCAACCCATGAATGCTTCCCCCAAAGCTGTTAATTAATACTGAGACAATTCTTGAAAGCCCCTGATATACACAGAGAGTTGGGGGTCTATAAAAACATAGTGTTAATGTTGTAAGTGTCATTAGCTAGTTCTTGAAAGTTAGCCTGTCACCATCAGCCTTTCTGAAAATGTTGCTAAGCCACTGATAGAATCATTGGCCACATGCAAAGACGCCTGCTCATTCGCTGTTTCTTAGTCCAGTGCTGTGATTGGCTGCTCATTCGCTGCTTCTTACTCCAGTGCTGTGATTGGCTGCTCATTCGCTGCTTCTTACTCCAGTGCTGTGATTAGCTGCTCATTCGACTGTTTCTCCACTCCAGTGCTGTGATTAGCTGCTCATTCGACTGTTTCTCCACTCCAAATGATGTGATTGGCTGCTCATTCGACTGTTTCTCCACTCCAAATGATGTGATTGGCTGCTCACTCGACTGTTTTTCCACTCCAAATGATGTGATTGGCTGCTCATTCGACTGTTTTTCCACTCCAAATGATGTGATTGGCTGCTCATTCGACTGTTTTTCCACTCCAAATGATGTGATTGGC
>JAODKE010000092.1:60692-76528 GCA_026779605.1 Mormyrus hasselquistii
TGCTCATTCAACTGTTTTTCCACTCCAAATGATGTGATTGGCTATCTTACCCCTGGGTAATAGATGCTGAAAACAAGGTCAGGCCGCAGAAAATACCCTCAGAACGGTTTGCCTCAGTGGAGAAAGCTTATTTAACCAGACGCGAGTGAACAGTCTTTCCTCAATCAATGGGGGGAGTGTGTTAATGTCAAACTCTGACAGCCCCAGGGGGTACAGTGAGCTGCAGCGTCTAAAAATCCACAGTGGCCATCAGCCACTTGCAGCACCTGGTAGGAGAAGGACAAGTCTGACAAGAAGAGAGACGATTAATTAGGACGACGTGCCAACTCAATCCCGATTCGAGGAGGTAAGCACGTACTGTCAAAACCAGGCCTCGTCACCAACTCAGAATCACGAAGGCTTCCATTCACGACACTAAAAGCCCCCTCCAAATGCTACCATATGGCCACCTCTGAAGTGGACACGGTGAGGACCGGACCAGATCATGCCGTCCACTGTGACACCCCTGTGCAAAAGAAATCGATTTAGTTAACGAAAAGCAGTAAATCAGCTTTGCACTCCGTAACTCGTATCCTCAACAGAAAAATGTCATAGTGAGAAATGAAATTTTCTGGAAACTCCAGCGAAGGTCCACGGTCCCTCTCATTTGCAGAGGTTTTGCAAGATCATCCAAAGACTTCCATTTAAGCTGGAGAAGAGCCCAAGAACTTTACTGAGGTCTGAAAGTAAAGTCAGCCCTAATTCCGTTAATCAAGTCATAAATTAAGAAAATTGAGAGACTACCCACTACTTCAGCACAGGCAGGAAAAGCCTCAAACAGTTTGGAATACATGCAACATCTCCATTTACACACTGACTGAACTCAGCATGTAGCTTCAAAATTGAGAAATGTCCTAGCCTAAACCTAATCTAATCTGTTTTATTAAACCAACACCCAGGTGCATACGTGGGCAGGATGCACTTCTTTAAGCTGTGACGCACCTGCCAAGCTACCAAAGAGAAATAAACATCGATTCCACTGCTGTGAGCGATCTGGGCTCTCTGTGCCTGCTACTCCGATGCTACTCCGCTGTCAGACCTGTCAAGTGATCCACGTAAACCACATCGACTGGGAGAGCATTTCCATATTTCCTCAGCCTGTCCGAGGTCACTCCCAGACCCGCTGAGATGTGCAGACAGCCCCGGAGCAGGATGATCGCAGGTGCTAACGACGACGTGCATGGGTAGTAATTAAGTCTGGAGCAGGGCCGATGGGAAGGGAAAAGCGTGCAGATTCCCTTGTTAAAACCAGGCTCATGCCACCAGGGAGGCTGAGGGTAATAGCAACGATGGTCCCTGGGTTGCCAACGGAAAATCAGCCCGTGTGTCACTTCCTGTCAGCTTGCGTGTCACTTCCTGTCAGCGGCCAGCAGCTTTTGCGTTGAGCTGTGCTTCACGTTTTCGTTTTCTGAGCGCATAGCTCCCTCCGTCTCCCTGCAAGCCTCCCAGGAGGCACTGCACCTAAAGACTCTCCAACCACAGCCTCATACCAAGCAAGACCTAACAGTTCCTTTCTCTTTCCTGCACCCTGAAAGCCTCTCAAAGGAAACCAGAGGTCAAACCTGAGGAACCAAGCTCCTATCTTCTCTCAGATAAGAATGCTAAGAAGGGATTGGCTTCTGTAAGAGTCACAGGACCCTTGGCACAGCTGCCCCCAAGCATACTCAAACAGAGAAGCCCCCTCCCATTTCACTTTTCATTCAGTCGAGGATACAGCTGCCCCACTTGGCACTACACGTCCTCCACACTCCTCGGCCTGTAACTATGGAAATATCTCCTCTCACCAAGAAACAAGCGCTTTAATCTCAAGGCCCTCTAGCTCCTACAGCTCTCTCTCAACGATGGTGCAATCTGACAGTTCCTTAAGTCCAACGTCTAAGTTTTGTGTTAAACATCTTTCCCTGAAAGCCACTGGACATGAAACAATGCGCTTTTCATGAGGACCAAAGTCGACATCGCCAGCCAGCATGTACAAATGAAAATGAACTTGTGAAAGGGCCCAATTGACCAGATGCAGATTATAAAAAACTCGATTCACATCAATCTCAATTCTGGTACAAAGTAATGGATTCCATCCCAACCTGGCATGGTCTAGTTTAATCGCCAAAACATTTATTTTAGTAACAACAAATCATTTCCTTAAGGAGAGGTAAAGACAGAATGTGCGAATGGTGAGGGATCTGGCACCAGGAAGGATGCGTAGATACTTCTCCTGAGAGTGGAGTGTACCATTCACAGAAGGGCTGTGTGATGTTTCGTAACACGCTTTGGAATTTGTCTTTCCTGCCTGTTGCCGAGGCGTATGATAGTTCAGCATGGTTCCAATAAATAACAGAAGTCGCCCTTCGATCGACTGAATTTGAACACAGAGAACACGAGCATCATCGAGGGAAGACCTCTGTCAACAGCAGGAAGCCCGCAGCGAACATTTATCTGCTTCGGTCAGCTCCGGACTGGACGGACAGGGGCCACGGGTAGGTGGTGAGGGGGAGGTGAATTATGTTGGCAGGCTGCCGATGAAGAAGCAGAGGAGGGATGTTTAAGGGGAGGGTGGGGCACGTGTGGAGGTCCCGTTGGTGTGGGGGCAGCAGAGGTACATCCAGTATCTCCTGGTCAATTAGCTCCTGTGTGGAGCTACTGAAGCCTGAGGAACACTGGGAGAAGACTACATACATGGTCTTGCCAGCCACCTTTCCCAGTCCCAAAATGGCTACACAAGATTTAGACCAATGTTTCTGAAACCAGTCCTCGGGGATCCCCAGATGGCCCATGTTTTTGCTCCCTCCCAACTCCAGGGAATTGGGACAGAGCAAAAATGTGGACCGTCTGGAGGATCCTGAGGACCGGTTTGAGAAAAAATGGTGTAGACCATCAGCAAACGCATGCCCGCAGTCCATGTTCTGAGAATGCTTGAAGGATATTGGCCTTCTGGTGCTCCCGCACGACTCAGAGCTGGGGGGGGGGGGCGACTGGAAGATGAGCCGGATGTGTTCTGTTTGGACCAAAGTGGAACAGAAGGCAGGCCCGAATCCGCTCGGATCAGCAAGGGCACCCAGCGAGCCAGCTGGCGGAGCAGCGATTTGGCATGACGCTGGAACTCTCGGCAGAGGGTAGTGCACCGCAGAATTCACAGCGGGGAGCCCCCATCCACCTGCAAGCGAGAGTCAGGCAGCACCTGGGACAGAGCAGCCGGAGATATTCAGGGTGTTTTCAAGCATGCCAAATTGCTCGAGTGACACACGAGTGTCGAATTCTGGGGGAATCTGGGATTAAAGAGCGCCAACATCTAAAGGCGGGGGGGGGGGGGACAGTCGCTGTTTCTTCCCCTCATTCATCTAATTGGGGGGTATGCTCCTCCTGTGCTCACAGACGACAAAATACAGGTAACCCCCCCCCGGCCCATCCGGGGCTGGTTCCCGCGGCAACCTATAGAAGATCGAAGCAGCACAGACACCAGTCCTCCAGGTTGCAGAACCGGAACGGACAGGATTTCCCTCCTGAGAGAGCACGTCACACAACAGAGGGAATAAAAAAGGAATAAACCTGTGATGGTTCAGAAAGACCCCCCCCCTCCTACTAATGCTGAATACCCAGCCAACCCTTTTTTCATTGGCTGGTTCCCCCGCATCAGACTGAAGTCTTGCACACGCCCCCGCCCCACCCCTGACGCTGCACTGCAAAGATTCCACCTACGAAATCACAGAGGAATGGGGGCAGCAGGGGGGTGTGTGTGTGAGAGACTGAGAGGTGAGAACCGCCCTTCACGAAGTGAGAGGATCCACGCTCTTCAAGATGAAATTTACTCACTCCGGACAGCTACCGCCACGCTGAGATCGCATTCTTATTTGTAAAACATCCTCCGAAATGCATTGCATTTGAGAAATCAATTTCTGTGGACTTTCCAAACAGGCACAGACAGGGGCGGTGTGGTAACCATGAGTGGTTAAGGGACAGCAACAGGACACAGGTGGTGACACTGGGACCCCCGGGGGGGACCATTATGAAACCTGTCACTTCACGATTCGCCGTTCCGGGCTAAGTTACTCGGTTGGGATGCGATTCTGGAAACAAGCCGTCCACAGCACGCTCGACTAACGCCCAGCCCAGCCCCCAGTGACAGAAACATTATCCCCCTCCCACACATCACTCCCACCCTCCTCCCTGCCGCTAATTATATTTAGCAGTCAATGCTAACACTGTACTCTCACATTAGTCCCCACACCCAAAACTAAAAAACATTCAGCCCATTGTTCACATGCTTAGCCACATTCCATACTTTGTAATATTACTGTAATCTGAAAAAACTCTTAAGTCACGATTGCATAACAAGCGCAGGTAACGACGCCATACAATCCTGTGAGTCCAGCGTTCGCTTGGCAGGTGGATTGGGGGGGGTGGGTGTTGCCGTGGCTGGCAGAGAATCGTGAGAACTCTCCGCCCTTCACAAGAAGCGGCTTCAGCCTACAGTCTGGGAGAGAAACCAGCCGTTGGAACACCAGGATATAGTGAAGGAAGGAAACAACAAAAAAAAAAAACCGCATGTGAAAGAAGTAAACAATATGCTACTGATCGCTCTGCGATCGATGGAGAGATTAAGTGCCGTCCGCAACTGTCTCCTCGGATGTAAATAACGGAGCCCTGATGTTATGAGCCTCTTCTGCCATAAATAAGACATAAATGATTGCTGCCATAATCGATGGATTTTGTTTGGCATCTGCATCTTCAGGCCGTGTAGAGCTGCATCGTGTTACATTTGCTTTTATTGAGTTAGTAGGCATGTTTGGTCAAAGTGAGGGATGCTTGGGGGCACAGAGAAGGGTCAACCAGCATTCCGGAAGCAGCTGGGATCAAGGCCCTTGCTTAAGAGCCCAATGGTGATGTGAATACTCTGTCGGCCCGGGCATTTGATCTGATTCCCTCCCGGAAACGGGTGTGGATCTCATGCCCTACCGGAAATGGGTGTGGATCTCATGCCCTACCGGAAATGAGTGGAGATCGCATGCCCTCCCGGAAATTGGTATGGATCTCATGCCCTACCGGAAATGGGTGAGGATCTCGTGTCCTCCCGGAAATGGGTGCGGATCTCGTGTCCTCCCGGAAATGGGTGCGGATCCTTAACCAGTTAACCCAAATAGCGCAACAGTAGCAGTGAGACCAGACTCAATACCTGCATGTTCTGCTGAGATATTCTCCAGAAAGCTTCTTAAGTTAATCTGCTGACAGCCACGGCCCTTGAACACTGTATCTTACCACCATACCTCGACATTCAAAGAATATTCGAAAAAAAAAAAATAATAACTGCTGGATCATGAGATGGGAAGAACCAATTCCCAGTCACTAATTCCAGATCCCAGTTGCGGCTTTTCCCAAATCCCATTCTGTTTCCATGCATCTATCCACTGTTACACCCCCAGCCACGATAAAATCCCCATTCCACCTACTGTCATGCCAGCCCAAAACATAGCGAGTCGTACCCATTACAAAGAGCACCTTCTTCAGTCTTCATAGACCTATTTTCCACCAGGGGGTTCAGCCATGTTTGTGTAAATCTATTCCACATCGGTCTGTGACCGAAATGCACAACGTGGCCAGCAGGTGTCAGCGGAGAAGCAGAAGAGGAAGCCCCACCCTACATCAGCTGCCATTGCAGAAGTGTGTGTGTTTTTTTTTAATCTGAAAGATATCCGTATGTAAAGAGGCGCAATGTGCAACTGCCAGGCAGCCCACACAGCACATGGCTTGTTTCATCCCTACCCAATCTTCTTCTCCCTTGTTTAGAACAGACACTCCCGCCTGGGAAAATCGCTGTACATAATAAGGCCGGGCATTCGATCGCTTCCCGAGAAGCTTAGCACAGCATTAGCGTCCAGAGCGTTAGCCATGCAAACCACCGGGATGACCTGAAGCTCCATGGTCTGGCTTGAGCCTCCAGTAGCAATAGGATGTATCAGTCTCTCCCCATCGTGTTTTAATGACACGCCTTGTGTCTGCATCTCCCTGGGTCTCGCTTGCAGGTCACCACTTGCTCCCCGTGGCATGCTTTCTGTAATGCTCACCGCCAAGACCCGCTCACCATTACCGCCGTTCGCTCATCGACTGGTTTACACAACCTGCCAGACATCCCCCCTCTCTAGACAGGTTCTCCTACAGATGACAAAAGAAGAGTCTAGAAGCCGTCAAATTCCTGACCTTCCACCAACTTCATGGTGAGGCCATCCTAGACTAGTTCACTGCCAACAAGCCTTTCATCCATTTTCTGAAACCACTTGTCCTATTTAGGGTGGTGGAGGATCTGGAACCTATCAATGATGGTACAGACACAAAGCAGGGAACACAGGATGGGGCGCGAACCCATCACAGGGCACACTCACTCACCAGACACTCACACACCAGTCACAGCTATGGGAGATTTGGTAATTCCAATTAGCCACAGCATGTTTTTCGAACTGTGGGGGGAAACCGGAGTATCCAGAGGAGACCCCACAATGACACAGGGAGAACATGCAAACTCCACAAACATGGAACCACAGCAGAAACTCTGGTCCCAGAGGTGTGAGGCAACAGTGATAACCACTGCGCCTATGATCATGTAGATCATTCTGCCTTTGGTGCCAATAAACCAGGCAAATATTAAGGAAACAACCGCAAAAATGTGCTAAACCAACAAAAAAAAACTAAAACCTATTCAAAAAACTATAAGACCATAATGCTCTAACCAATATATAACTCCACAAATGGCACCATTATTAGGGAATATGACTTAACCATTGTCTACAAAAAACTACTTTCGTAAATATTGAGTTTTTTACTATGTAACATGATAACTAGTGGTCAAAGATTTCTTTTCAATGTTCAACCATTAAATTATTACCACATATAGGCCTATAATGCATTTAAAATAAATACTGTCATCTTAAAACCTGGTGTTGTTATTCCAATCAAACACACACGCCAGACCCACTGCATACCTAATGTCCGACCCTACAAAAGCGCATTACAGTTGTTGTGAGTAGTAAATGTAAGCGTTACTTATCACATACAACATTTCACCTCCATTATTTTTTCCGGTTTTGAAAAATGGCAGTGAGACAGCGAGCAGGAAATAACTCAGAAAGGAGGGATCACTGGGGTGTAAATGAACAATAAGGCCAGGCCGTTGAGAATATACGGACTTTTGGCAGGATAAATGGAGCGACCTTTAACGCCACTACACTGATACGGCTCGTCGGTCCAAACAAAACCGGTAATTCAATTTAAAAATACATGGGACAATGTTGGTTTTGTATGGAGAGACTAAGGGCGAAGAACTGCTTTTATTATAAGGAAGTGCTGTTCCCAAATTCCTGCCTTGTTTCCACCCTTCCTTTACCCACTGCCACTTCAGCTTTTGCCCCGTTGCCCTCTTTACGCTCCCTGCGGCACAGTGTCTTTAAGCTTGTCAAACTGCCCAAAGCTATATTCATGTCCAGGCAGCATCTAAACAAGAAAGCAAAATGAAGGGAACCGGTCAATATGCACCCAATGTCCAGGTCTTAGGGGTACAGTACACTGTATCACATTTACTCCATTTGGATGTCATTAGCAGAAATATGGTGATGTATGCTAGATTGGCCATCATCGCCGTCGTCATCATCATTATTGTAGCCATAATCGCAAGCCTGTAATACTTCAATTGATCTATAACCATCTGTAACTGGGGTCAGCAATGTGTCACCTTAACGATGCACGTGTTCTCGTTTGTAATATATAACGTAGAATATTATGGCACTGAAAGAATACACGTTCACGCAGATCGTTAAGGTTGCTCATTTCCCACCTGCTTCCCCTGGATTACTGCTAGCTAAATGGTTTGGACATGACCCTCACATATGGGCACGTCTTGCTTTCTGCGACGTCTCAGACAAGGAGGAGGGCAAATGCCATGTTGGTATGCACACCACAAAGAGATCATACCAGCGAAGCACCCCCACCCCCCCGCGTCAGCCGGTCCCCCGTCAGCAGTGCTGATCGTGAAACCCAAATTAGGCCAATGGCATTATCCCTTAACCCAAATAGCAGCTGTGCGACTGTACCTGCTAAGCCCTCGTATGGACGAGTCAATGATTAAGCGTCACTTTACATGGCACGGTTAAAAGTCGATTATACGTGATCGTGCCGATTAATCGAGGGACAGCGCTGCGTCTGCGGATAAGATGCATACACCCCACCGCAAGCTGGCTCGTTAGCTCATAGTTAATATTTTAGAATGCCACAGCTCATTATTGATCAGTATATTATGCATCGTTTGTAATGATTTTTTTAGCGTTAGATCCCAGGATCGCAGAAACGTGTACAGAGACACCGTGTGCCTTAAAGCGAGCTTTTACACCATTTTCTCCCAGCGCAAGCCGCTACCGCCGTTGCGACTTGATCTGGCTAATTTTCACCACCTTTTCTATCTGCATTCCCGTTCGCTAGTTTGGCAAGCGGCTTGACAGCGTGCCCGGCTAAGCCGAGCCCCGAAAGCATGTAAATGCATTAAAATAAGAGCATCGCTCACCTCGCAGTTTGTCCCCCATTCCTCTGCCGAGCCAAGGAGCCGCTCCGCTGCTGACGTCACGCGCTCCACTCTGCAGCAGCAGCAGCAGCGCGCGCGGGGGGCGGGCCGGGACTGCACGCGCCGAAGGTTGAGCTCGCCGGCTCGAGACCCTGGTCGCCCCATGAAGGGGCACATTAGTTTGGCTATTATTCCTTAACTACACAGTCACGGCCAGCAGTCTTGGAGATTGAACCCGTCCATCCATCACTTTCCAGCCACTTATCAACTACACATTTGCATGGAACCGGGAACCAGGTTGCACCGGAATAGGGTACAGGTTGCATCGTACACAAGATGCAAGCTCATCAAAAGGTATACACACATGCTCACACACCATTGCCACTAGGGGCATAGCTAAAAATTCATACCCCACTGACAAACTGTCACCTTGGATCCCCTGCTAGGGTTGCCTGAAGAAATCTGAGGTAAAATTTGACACTTAGTCACCATACCAGCCAGATACAATGCAAGAAATCCTAAATGTTATACATAATATAAGATTTGTATGTTTTTAATTAAGTAAACTGATTTGATATTTATGTGAATGCACCCTAGATAGGTTTCAAGTTACCAGGAATTGAAAGATAGATGTTTGCAAAATACTATAAAAAATGTTAAAATGACCATGTTGGTTATCTCATTCTAACCCAGTGCTGCAGCAACAAGTGAATACATCCTGATTCTTTAAACATCAGTGTTTAATGTGTCTAGAATGTCAAAAATGTGCAAATGGATTGCCATGTACATGTACCACTATGAAGAACATAATAATGATGTACTAAAGGAATGACATAATGGATACTGTCATTTTAAAACAGCTGCTTATATTAGCCTAATGTACAGGTGAACATAGCTTGACTTTGCAGCCAGTACATTTCGTCATAGAGAGGAGCCATCTTGGTTCATGACTGTGATGAACTTTCCATCCGGGGTAATTCCCTGCACTGTCCCCCTGTGCTGTTTGGAATGTGCTCCAGTGACCCTATACCAGATCAGCAGAAAATAGATAGAAGGAGGAAAGACATTAGAAATAATATTCTATCGCAGTGTTTCCCAACCTGCTCCTTGGGGACCCACAGACGTCCACGTCATTGCTCCCTCACAGCTCCTGGTAGGAGAAAAAACATGGACTGTCTACAGGTCCCTAAGGAATGAACTGGGAAACCCTGCTCTATGAGACGGGTCACAGTCAGCCACCATTAAGCATACAGACAGCTGATCTGAGTTTCTATCTGCCAAGGAAAAGAGTCTCATTGTGTCACTGACCCAAAATTATCCCCAGCAACTGCAGTAATATATGTAATTATCTCAGTTTTAAATAATATTAACAGGTGATCAAGTCAGAGATAACCAAGCTGCTCCAGAAGGCTTTGGCCCTGCAAAGTGTCAGTAAGCTATTATTACAAGCTCAAAACTTTTTTGGAGAGAACTTTTGATAGAAAGAATTTGGCTGAATACCTGCGTGAGAAAGCAAATCAGATTCAAAGTTCAGAAATTCCCAGGAGAGATTTTGAAGAATGGAATCGTCATGTCAGCAAATCCGTCCTGGACTCCCACTTCTGCTGCGCGTTGGTGAAGGTTGAGGGTGACCCACACCCTGTCCGGCATCACCTGCATGTTGCGATGATCCATCAACTGGATTTAGAGTCAGCTCTATGCAAGAAGGTGCAATCTAAAAGCTCACAGCTCTCTGGCATCATCAAGAAGACGTTTCCCCACTCTCTGGGCAACACCTGTCACACAGAGCTTGTTCCTTACCAAGACCCATCCTCCCAGGAGAGGAGAAGTGTGAGAACCGTGACTGAGAAAGTCAGCTTTTCCAGCTTTGCTAGCTGACAGAGATGCCCTCCAAGGCTCCGCTGCGGAGGAGATCTCCAATCCTTCTTGCGGGGAGTGTGAAGATCCCGTCCCTCAAGCAACAGGGAAGGTCGGGGCCCCTGTTTGCTCAGGTTCTGCTGGAGCGTCACCCAGGTCCTCCCCGGCATCAGCTGTCTGGTGCTCTATCGATCGGACTGCCGAGCAAGGCACATCTTTCAGAGCTTATTCAAACCCGATTACATTTGCAACCCAAATTTCACGTTGGATCACAACCAGATCGTCTGAACGTTACCCACGTACCTGTTGATGTCTGAGCCTGCAATTGTACTCTCTGCTCAGGAGGGGAGGATTTCCAGTTAACCTTTGGACCCTAAAGATTTTTTTCACCTACTATATCCACCTATTGCTTCTGCTGGTTAGAACACTGCACCTGAGAGTAGAAGGTTGCCGGTTCAAATCCTGAGGTCGGCAGAAAAAATTCACCTCAAAGCCTAATTGTTCCAGGGACTGGCTGACTCTCTACTCTCAACTGTATATAACGCTGGGGAAAAAAGGACCATTTCAGGACCCCCATACACAGAATGTAATTATATTTTATCCATCACACAATTATTAGTTCAGATTTCAGAAGACAAAAAGAGAGAAAGAGAAAGAGTTTTTATTTTTAAATCCATGGTGCTCAGATTTAGTAAGACATAGTTTTCTATTAACATTTTTTTTCTGGCAATCCATTGTCAGCACTCAGAAGCAAAACTGTTATATCTCACATATTCACAGCTTGAGAATTACAGAAGGGGCACAATTATGTAAATGTAAGAATTGTAATACCTTGGCCGTCAAGGCATGCGTACTTGCTAAGCACATTAATGGAGGTGCAGATGCGCCCCCTTCTGGCCAGTAGTTGTCAATAACTCGAGTGCTACACTGTATCTCCAGTGACTGAGGTTATGCGCTGCACGGGGGCTTCTGATTCTCATTTGCCGGACGCAGAACCAGGCGAAAACTTCCTATCGTATACAATGGAGTAGGAGGAGTCTGTCGACTCTTTTGAGGGCTTCCATTGACAACATGGCACTTAAATCCCTGCTTCCTGCTAAACGACGGAAAACATACGTTAAAAAAACCAAAAGAAACATTAATCTACATTAAATGAGGCAATCCTTGTGCCGAGCTAAAGAAACAGATAGTGATCGATCCTGTTGCATTTCTATTTATAAATGCCCAAATAACTGAAAGCCCACAACGCCAGGCCATCTATTCTCTTTGATTCATTGCAATTAAGGCATTTTGATCTTCCAAGAAAGCCCCGAATGGATATAATTAGCTGTCATTCGCCTAGCAACCGTTACTCAAGCGAGACACTTAGACACAGTACAGTCATTTGCAGAGTGCTGTCAATTATTAATTGGCGAGACAAAGGACAACACATAGATGTCAGTCTCTCGTGTTCATCTGTTCTTTCATCTTTCAGCTCGTAAGACACTAACCAATTTTCTTCCGAATTTTGCCTTTAGGTCTTACCGAGCAAAATACGCCTATAGAGTAAAACTTCCAAACAAAACTGGAGAGATTATAAATATCTTCTCCACAGCGCGCACATCCTTCACTGACAAATGACTGGATGTGTAGGTAAACACTGTGGTAACCCTCCTCTCGCACCCCTGCCTTGTACAAGCTGGGAAGAAGACAGCACCATTCTCGTTACTCAGAGTAATATGACAGTCCGGGCCAACAGGGGGCAGCAATGGAGAAAAAATGACTAAGTTCGATATGTAGCCACAAATAAATCATTATTCTGATGTACGAACTGGAGTGTTGTGCTTTTTAAAGAGAGCATTTGAAAGCTGTGGCGCTTAACTTTGGGAATGTTAAATGTGAGGCATTTTTACAATGACAAGAGAATAAAAAGCGTTCCATTGCGTGGCCCCAACCACTGCTGGACATAACAGCGCCAGCCAGCTAGCACGCCGCTATTAGCCCCCTAGCCTGGGTCATTTCTAACCATTTTGAGACTCGACTTTCTTCAACACAATACCATGGCAACAAAAACAATCTCCAGACACGGAAGGCCAGATCGCAGTGAGTCAGCACCTTCAAGAAAGCTCTAGAGCTATCAGCACTGATCAGAAACAGCCCTCCGTCAGGCGGCAACGTATTGTCCTGTCACAGCGGGCACACAAAAGTCGAGGTCCGTATTCAGGGGATTAGTGCAGGCAAACAGCGTACCCTGTGGGCAACTACAGAGGAGGTGAGTAAATCAGGGAAGGTGTATGGTTGGCCAACACAGCAGGGGTGGAACATGGTGGGCCAGCACATTGGAGGTTGGCATACTGTGGGCTCTCTCTGAGGGGGTGCCACACGATGGGTCGGTAGACTAATGTGGGATCTAGTCAGATGAAACGGGGGGGGGGGGGGGGGGAACAAAGAAAATCAGAAGGGTGTGTATAAATGACGTTTTGCATTGTGGCCTTACAAGACATGGGGCCCTTTCTGGAGTAAAGATTTAAATTAACATTATGGCATGAAATTTTGTTTTACGCTGATGCCAATGAAACTGCAAAAAAGATCAAATTTCAACTCAAGGGTCAAACAGCAAGAGCCTCCTGGGGATTCAAACCAGTAAAATATAAATAAAAGTCATGCTACCCTACATATACGGTCTATTGTCAACGGCACAGCTAAGGGCATCCCGGTTTGTGGTCTATATAACACTAGCTTTTAACGCCACACACAGGGGCTGTAGAAATGCTTATTGCAGTCTGATGACTCTGGTGATCTGCTCTGGAGTCCCTGATCCCAGCAGTAAGAAGTTCCACATCAGTTCTGAGAGCCTTTCCCAAGTGCTCTCAATCATCAGTGCGAAACAAATGCCACGCCGCGTGCTGAGGCGAATCCCATAATTTTCTTCCACACTAGGGGGGTGGTGAACCAATCTAACAATTAAGACCCCCCCCCCCCCAAGGCCTCCATCCGGTCAGCAAGAGCTTTTTAAGTTCCAGAATAGCAGCAAGGATCCATGGTGCTTCCCTGATCCCCATTGCAAAGCCTGGGTCACACACTCATCGATTTACATGTTTGGACTATTTCTTTTCTAATATCCAAACATAGGGAAGGTCAACAGCTGGCAGCTGCAGTCCTCCCAAAGCCAAAGGACGCTGTTTCAACTCCATTTCTGTACTAACTAGCTTCACTGGACGGCACCTTGCGACCATCAAAGCAGAGTTAGATGGAGATGACAACCGGGGTTCTCTGCCGTGGATGCCGCGTTCCGAGGCCAGCCTCCTTCCAGGCCCGGCGACTTTCCACAACTTGGCTCAACATCAGAACTTAGAAGATCTGCTTCCCGCGAGACGTGATTTTATTTTTTTTCCAGCGGGAAAGAGATGAAAGCGCGGAAGCATCTGAGAGGAGCCATGCCAAATTAAAGTGTTCGGAAGATATGAAGGCAGTAGCAGGATGCAGGCCAACCGTTTTGTCCTACAGAGGCCGTTCACTGTCATTCCAGAGCGACATCTAAGGCATGATCCAAGCACACGGCCTTCTAAGCGATCTAGCTGTTTGCCACGGTCTCACGCTGTCACGTGCATTTATATAATATGAGGTAAGACATGGAGCACATGCTGACATGCTCAGGGACGATAACCTGAACGCAGACAGGCAGCAGGTGATACCTCAACACAGGGTTACATGGAGATTAACATCTTACCCAGGTTAAGAGCCTTGCTCCAGGCATTCCCGGGATTCGAACCAGCAACCTTCCGATTGCCACAACAGAACCCTCGCCTCAGAAACACCAATTCACCATAAAATATGCACCCACGAATTATATATTTAACTCTTGACTGTATGTTAAAATCAAATATGGCACCTTTACGTCTTTTAGCACAACCAGTCCCATTGTGTAACTTTTCTATCCCTCGTGACAAAACTAAATTCGGGTGCCTGATCGAGAGTGATCTCCTCAGGTAACGGGGCAAACGTCCTATTCTAATAATATCGCCTTGGACTCGTGCATCTTTTGCTTGAGCCACAGCTGTTGCCATAGTAACACAGTATATCATATCAAGGATTGCTCTTGTGATTTTTCAGTGGAACTTATTTAGGCGTTCATTGTAGGTATGACAACAGGCTGATGAATTGTTGCATGTATTTACATATTAATGTTCTTCTTCTACCAGGACTGTAACTAACCCCCCCCCCCCCCATAAAGAGGTCCATTAAAATTTCTTTCACATTACCTAGAATATGATATATATATATATCGCGAGTCTTACATAACATGAGCTGTGTTAAGCGCTCGTATACTATATATAGTTACATTCTTGCCGGTGTCAGTGACCACAGCTGTTGTTTTCTGTGATTTTTTTAAATGCAAACTCCGGCGAAACAGATGAACCCTTTCGTTAAGAGGACCGTGTGTAGCGATGTTACGTATTTGCAGTCACTGGTGAAGTGGACATATGATGGTAATCACGGCGAAATTTCCTAGAGCAGAGTCAACAGGGGGCGCCGGTAAGGGAACCACTGTAGAATTATAAAAAAAAAGAAAAGAAAAGATCCAAGCTAATGACCGGGTACTCTAATCGACTAATATACTAGCAGCTTTTTGTAATAACCATAAAGTCACAATGGGTTTCCCACCCACAGCTCTGTTCTTTCCAGCGACATACATTTTCCTTCCAGAAGCTTCTCTTACCCTCGATGGTTGCTTCCTCCCTTGCCTACGGTGGCAATTATCCAAAGAACAAAAACATTCAGAATGTGATGGTGTTTTTTTATTCCATGAGTTGCACAGTAGTTGTTGAATGATGGTAATTACCTAATACATTTAACTGTCCCCATACATAGCTCAAAATGAGAGAGTGTCATCCTCTACCTTCAGCCTCGTTGAAGGAGAAACCCAGAGAGCTGACTGGTCACATGGATGTGCCAGCTGCAGTCTTTCCAGATGCCGAGATCGTGACAAATCCCGCTAAACGCGAAATGGTCAGACATTGTGGCAGAATCACCCTGCATCTTCGCTCACCAGGAAAGTGCAAAAAAGTAAAACCGGGGTGGGGGTTTCTGGTCACTCAATCTTGGCACAGTGCAAGGGAATTAAGTGTGCAAGCCCCCCCCCCCCATCCCTGAAGGCAACAGTCATAAACATCATTGGCCTTCACAACTGGACTCCCCGTGCATGACCAGTTTCAGCATTGATAGGGACCAATTCAGCCCCAAAACCTCCTGCCGCACTAAACAAAAATGGTATGGTCCATACCCAGATTAGATTAGAAATTAGATTAGATTAGAAATTAGATTAGATGAGAAATTAGCTTAGAATAGATAGATAGATAGAGAGATAGATAGATAGATAGATAGATAGATAGATAGATAGATAGATAGATTCCTTCAGAACAAA
>JAODKE010000092.1:91180-108374 GCA_026779605.1 Mormyrus hasselquistii
ATCATTTTGCCCACATTGCCCATGTTCCTGAACCAGGACCAGAATCACAAGTATCATTTTGCCCACATTGCCCATGTTCCTGAACCAGGACCGTTACCGATCAACATTCATTTAATCCATTAATATTAAACTGGGCCAAATGATGCCATAATCAATCGGAGAAACACCCATTCCAGCCTATTAAATCAGCAAAGGCAAAACTCACACCTCACCTACAGGACAGAATTCAAAATTAAACTGAACGAATAAGTCGCACCTTCCCTGCTAGGGTGGACAGGTACAGTCAAAGAATGCGCCAGCTCGTTAAAAAACAAAAAAAAGGGCTATTGACAGAGGATACAGACCGTTTACACCGACGCATGCACAGTAATCTCAGGTGACCTAAAGTCCAGCAAACTACCAGACTTCACCTCTGTAAATACACAAGCCATTTTTTAATAAACATAGACATAGGTGAGTCCTGTCAATAAGTAATAAATATTTATCCGATTTCCCATTGTCCCCCGTAAACAAAACGCGTGGCACCGTGCCGTGACTAATATCGGTGGCAGCCGCCCGATGGGTCTCGCCCCCTCACACCCTGCGCTCACCTCAGGAACGGATCTCCCCGAGCGGCGCTGCCGTTTTACACTAGGTGGATTTAGACCCCAACAGCACACCGGAGTCCTTTTCATACAGGGCTCAATAAGGTAAAGAGAGGCAGGGAGGGATGAATTGAGGGAAGGATGAAAGGAGGGATTATCAAATGAAAGCTATACACTGAACAGAATTCCACACGTGAAAAGTGGGGAACAAAACTGCTTTATTTTACTATTGTTTAAAAAAATTATCAGCAATGTTTCACTGGGCTTCACAATGTGTAAACGTGGTGCCTTCTGGAGGATGTAAGCACTCTTACTCCCTGAAAATAACCTTCGGCGCAATTTAAGTCGGCTGAATAAAACGGTTTCATATAAATTTTAAGTCAAGAAAAACTCAAAGTCCTCATCCCCGGACCCTTAATTACATTTTATTCCCTCACAGAAACGAGAACATTGTTGATGTCATCAGAACACATCTATACAACAATTTGTACAGAGACAAAAAGTTAAAAACTAAAAAAAAAAAAAAATTACTTGGCACGTGTGACGTCGGTGTGAACCGGCGCGTCAGTACTGCTCAGCCATGATCAGCGTGACGAGAGCGGACCAACCGGTAAAGGGGTGGCTCCCCTGACCGCCCCCCGTGGTGTCATTGTACTGTTCCCAGATATAGCCTGTTTCCATATACTGTTTGTAAACATTGTTGATGATGTTAGTCCTGAGCTCCTGGTATAGCGCCGCCGCGGACTCCCGGTACGGCCCGTCCATGTTGCTGTAATGGTGCAAGGCCCTCACAGCCAGATAATTGATATTAATCCATATGGGCCCTCGCCAGTAGGGGGCGTCGTGCTCGGTGTTACGCTTCATGTACATGGGGTCAGCCTTGGACAACGAGCGCAGGCCGTAGGGGGTCCACAGCTTGCCAGGATCCCTCATGTCACGTAGGATGTGCCCCAGTTTGGGGGAGTCGGGGGTTAGGAGGTGGAGGAGGAAGGGAAAGAGGCTGACGTAGCCCAGAGCATTGACGTACTGGGGCTTGGGGGCGCGGCGGACGGAACGTACCAAGCGGGCTGCAGAGAACTGGTGCCGGGGCTGCCCTGGGGGTATGTACACCTTTTCTTGGACCAATGATACAGCAGGGGTATGGTTCCCATAGTCGGCAAAAGCACCCAAATGCTCAGACCAATGCAGCTCGGCCAGCCGTGTGTTGTCGCTCAGCTCGCGCTTGGCACGCTGGTAGTCGTCGGCCGGCTCACCCAGGAGCTGCGCCACACGGGCCATGATACTGGATGCCAGGGCCATCCAGCAGCGCAGGTCCACGTGGCGCTCGTCGGCTGACGGATGCGAGGCCCGGGGATAGTCGTCCAGCCCCGACGTCAGCGTCTTGGGGTTCAGGAAGAGATTGACGTCCTTGTCCCGCCCACGCCAACGGTATGAACCGGGCAGTGGACCAGATTGTGTGACATTGTACCACTCAAACCACGTGCGTAGCCGCGGAAAGATCCGCCGGAAGAAGCCCTCAGTGGCCACAGAGTGGCGCCCCGACGACTCGGCGTCCAGCAGCGCCTGTAGTGTCAGGAAGAGTGTGGGCGGGTTGGCGTTCTCATTCCACTGCACCACAAATTCAGCAGGCACTTTGCTGCGTGCCTCGTCCCCTAGGATCTGTTCACGTGGGATCCAGCCATCCACGTTCATCAGATCCAGCCAGTGTGCCAGAGCCTCACGGGTGGCCTCGGGGTCCCAGCGACCTACCAGGAGCTGGTGGAAGCCCTCATCCCACAAGAAGCCCCTGGGGAAGAAGGAACGTGAGGGGACAGCGGTGAACAAGCTCCCCTCGGGGTACAGCAAGGGGTGCTCGTTGTAGGACGATTGCACGATTGACTGGCCGTGGAAATAGCCCATCCCTCCAAGCATGTTGCTGAGGGCTGCCTTGGCAAACTTGACTTGGGCAGGGGTAAATCCCTTGCCCTGTAGGCCGAAGGTCTCCTCGAACTTGTGGTTGAATGCTGCTACCTTCTTCTCTAGCTCCTCCGTCATAACCTGGCCCGCCAGCTGGTTGGGCCGCTCCCGGAAGCTTCCAGACTCAAAGAGGACCTCGATCTGGAAGGGGGTCTGTGCCGTGATCTGGTGCAGCACGAAGTCACTCTCCTTCCTGGGGTCAGTTTGTTTCTGCTGCTGGGGTTGCGTGGGGGGACGGTGGACGTCCACACCAACGTAGGGTCTCCTCTCACCTGAAGGAGGACTGAAGACGAACCTGCGGCTCAGGCTGCTGCGGACGATGTCAGTAAGCTTCTCCAGACCTGGACTAACAGTCTTCAGGTGATTGTAACTGGAGGACAATGAAAGAAAGTTCAAACCCATCCAGACAGCCCATATAAACCACCGAGCTTCCATCTACTCAACCATTCATCCATCCATCCATCCATCAGTCCCCCTCAGAAGGAACATACCTGGCATACTTGGTGCCCGCAGCCTCCCCGGCAGTGGGCTTCCCGAAGGTCACTTTGAAGCTGCCTAGCTCCTCAGAGGAGCCCGTGACGGAGCTCAGGCGGCCACGCTCCTCCACGTGCGCCTGCAGGGAGCCCTGGGTGTCTGCCGCCACATAGAACATCAACGAGATGATGGGCGGCTGGTGGGCGGAGCTCTGGGTTGGAGGGGGAAAAGCCAGGAGAGGTGAGCCTACTGCAGCCAATAGTTTAACATCTCAGTTTAAAATGTCAGAGAAGCAGCTAATGAGCAGCAGACTAAGATTCCGCGGACCAGATTGTTTTTTAGCACGTTGCAACATTTCGGCAGAGCTGTCTCCTTTGCTTCCGGACATACGGATATCACAGGCATGGACCTGCTCACCTGCTGCTTGGCGGTCACCCTCCACGTCCAGTCCCCACCGTGATCCCCTCCCGGTCGTTTCACGAACTCAGTGGTGAGGATGAAGTCGGTATCCCGGATCTCCTGCACGCCGAAGCTCAGGCCGTCGTGTGCCAGCCACCCGTAACCGTGCAGCCGGTCACCCTGCTCACACGTGTGCCTCAGGCTCACGTCTGCCTCGGGGGACTGCCGCATCCACATCAGCCCTGCAGAGGTGGACTTGATTTACTTTCTTACAAGAATACATTTGTACCAACTAATTTAATGTGGTCCTCAGCCCTTGCTCATTGGATAGGTGCAGGCTATCCGTCAGTAATTAATACACTAATTAAACCCATTCGGCTTCCTCTCAATACTAGGCTTCAAAGAACCCAGGCAGAGTCCCCCCTTATTTTCAAACACAAGGACGAGGACCAGTTTTATGGACAGTAGAGTCCTATCTTTTTCATCCATTGATGCAGCTGGAATTTTGGATAATGGCCTCATTAAAGGTGATGGCAGAAGCTGCCTTTCAGCGACGGAGCTGGCAGCTTTTCATGGAAGCCCAGATTTCCAAATCACAAAGTCCTTTTTTAGTGCAGCAGGAGACCCCCACAGACCCAAACCAGGAGGCAGAAGCACAGGCTCAATGTTTAAGGAGCGGCCCGTACCCGTCACCATGGACCTGGGCCTCCTCGTCTTCATGCCGAAGTAGACCTGTGGCCTGTAGGAGCCCCAGAAGCGCTGAGGGGACACTGCGGCACTGGTGCTGTTATCGTGTAGAACCTGGGGCGAGGGGTGCGGGGTGGCCACTCGCCTGGCCAGCGAGGAGCGCATGTACAGGGCGTAGAAGAACCACACCAGGCTGAAGATGCAGAGGCCAATGGAGATATTGATAAAGACCTTGCCCATGTCTGCCTTCTTCTTCCGCTCCTTGTCCTTACGGTGTGGGCCGCTGGGTTTCTCGTCTTTCCGGTGGGTGCCGGCGTCATTCTGCGAGACTCGCTTCACTGGCCTCTGTCGGCTCATCCTTCCCATGACAGTCTGCAGTGGGGGTGAGGGGGGCCAAGTGTGTTACTCCAGAGTGCTTAAAAATGTGAAAAACTAAGAACCCAGATCTGTCAAATGCAGTATCCTTCCAAAAACCCCAATATACTTCCAGGCCTGACAGCATCTCCCCTCTCCTGAGCAACCTGGAATTCATATTTCATGCAGCATAACTGAGGGTTGTATCCATGAACCAAGCTCATATTTTCTAAAATTTTCCATAATTATGTGGAATGTTTTTCAGCTTCACCTTAAGCAGGACACCAGCTAAACATTAAGAGCAGCAATCAGCTTCTGGGAACAGCATTGTAAGACTTTTGCCTACATGCACTTTTGTGAGTCGAGCAAATGCGAGCATTTTCAGACATTATCTGGGTCCCTCTCTCCACTAACTTGTCTCCGTATCCTGACGTTACCTAGGGGGGTCTTTGTGTTTGTGCTGAAGGGTGATGTGCCATTTCTCAAACTGGGACACTCAGAACTTCCTTATAGGTTTATATACCGTTACCGTCTTGGCACTAGGAAACGGGGGTAAACAGCACGATTAATTAAGACTACGTGACTACGGTAATAAAACGAAAGATTAGCATGTGATTCTAATTAGCTTAATGCTAAACAGATCTTGTGTCGATCTTGTAAATGGTGACTTATTAATTCGCCGAAAATAAAGTCAAGTGTCTGCACTCCAATGAATGGTTTCTGAAAACCAGGAAGCTGACGACGCAAGTGCAACACCCTATATGGAGAGAATGACACGCCTGGCTATTCAAAAAGAAATGGAGGGAAAGAGCCGATCACACGACGAATAGCAGAAAATGCACCAGAATTCGCAGCTTCAGCCTAAACCGAACAGTAGATGTACCTTAAATACGTGCGAAACTCCGGTTGCACATTATCAGTCACGCTGCTTCCTGTTCGCCTCGATCCCACCTTAGGACGGCGCGTGAAAATGACGTTTCCTCCAAGACCTACAGCAAACGCTTAAAACCTTTCATAAATGTGTTACATGCCCCTCTCCACCCCCACTCACATACTATCTTCTTCGAGATTACTAATTGTCATAACGTTATTTCACGAGAAAGGTACATTTTGTTTTCCCCGGGCAAATACTTAGCGCCAACGCGTCGCACACAAATGACGCAAAATGACATTTATAGAGGAGTGACGGGGGAATAAACATGACACTACACAATTAATATTACGTCAAGATCGTCGTGGGAGGCAAATGCCGAAATTAAATAAAGGACACGGCTATCAAGCTGTTTACATCTACGCTGCATTAATGTATTGGAAGCCATTAAATGTCGTGTGATGTAAGCCGAGTAGGTCCGGCTCATTCATTGATCTCATACACGCACGTTTGACCAAATCTCTTAGCCAGGAAGCAGTTCAGGTAAAAGCCGGGTTACATCGAGCTGATAAAGTACTACAATGGCTTGCTGTGTTCCCAAAAGGACGGCCACAGCCTCAAGCTTCTCCAATTTAATTACTAGCTGTCATCTGATTGACTGCAATTACCTTGTCATCGCTCCAGAAAAGTGCGTATAGCAAGGAAATAAATAATTTTGAAACGTGCTTACAAAGTAGCGCTATAATTAGTCATCAGCCCAAATAACATGGCTGTCACCTGTTCAGGCTTTAATGGTAAAGAGTTGAACTTAGAAGTAAGACGCAAGTTAGTGAAGACAGAGTTTAAGAGAAAGGGCTTTGGTTCACCTTATTCTGAAATAGAATTGTACCCTGTTATTTTTATAGGATATAACTGAGGTACTAGACAGTCTTTAGAAAAACATTAGACAAAAACATAGAGTATAAAGAGCAATCATTCATCATCTTACCGTCAAAATAAGCGGAAGAATTGAGAGGAACACAGCGTGGGAATCCTGAATGAGTTTAATGAACGGAGACTACCATCCCACACGTGCAATAAGGGGTTTTATTGAAATAATTACAAACGTTTTAGTCCACTTCAAGTGTAACGCAATTTGTTACAGATGATTAAACAGTTGAGAAGTTAACATTCCTGAATTTCTGGGGGAAATAGTTAAACAATAAACCTTCCTATCAAATTCAAAAGAAGCTATGATTCTTCAAAACGTACAATCGGTTATTTGCCCACAATCATAAAAACACACAAAAAATGGCAACTGGAAACCCATGCATGTGGCTCTAAGTAATAATGCTGCCCCTGAAAACGGGGTGACATCTTAACGCTTCATCTGTTAATAAGTAGTTCGGAGGGTTCAGACCACTGTACTGGCTTGGTATAGAAAGCCGAATTGCCCACTATTGGGGTGGGGAACGTTTGATCCAAGAAGAAAGCAAACCGGCCTGCGGTTCTTCAGTCTTGCTGGTGACTCGCCGCCCCTGGTGACGTCACGCTAGCAGCCTCCTCTGCCTCCCGTGGGAAATGACCAATCGCGAGCGGGATCATCCTGCTGCCCTTTGCTCCCGACGCCATATCGACAGAGGGCGAAGACTGACGCATCAAAACACACAATCATGGTAGAGTCATCCATTTCCAGGCCCTGAAACCATTTAATTGTTCTCATTTTCTGGGGGCATGTCCTAATTACAGCGGGGGCTTCTAACGCTAAGCGCTTCTCCGTACCGCTTCGCCGGAGAGGGGCCGGAAGGCGAATTTTTTTAACAGGGTGGTTCGGGAAATTTGATTAAAGCGCTACATGATTGGTCAAGTTATTTATTTATGAGAAGGACTACCTGAATGGCCAGTCAACGTGCTCTCACCCGCATATGCTGTTTATTTTTTTCAGTCTATGGCATTCACTAGCCAATCAGGAAGCACTTATTAATATTAATAGGGTTTCCCAAACGACCCTGTTAGCTATGGCCACGTGTCCTAGAGGACCCGTGCCTTCTGACAGCACTGTTAGGATGGTAATCGCCGTGGGCCACGTGCATACCAAGGCCATGCTGTGTTTTCCCTCTGGCTCCTGTCCCATGTTCTGCATGTCACTCAACCAGAAGGGTGTCCAGGTCCCAAGATTAAAGTGCCACAGAGGGGTGCTGTCCGGTCACAGCCATCACCCTGTCCTCTGTAATCCCATCATCCTTTGCTGGCGATATTAGAGCAGGAGCCCAAAGACCTCGGTGTCACTGGCTTATTTGGACATATTCTGGATCTTCAGGCGAACATCTAGAGATGTCTTCCTCTGTGACTGGTGTTCATGACGGTGCCTCTCGAGATGTTATGTGATCAAACGTACTAAGCCTCAGCGTAGGGGCTGTGTCTCACAACACGGAGAAGCACTGCTGTGCGGAGCCGAAGTAGGCGATGCCGATGAGAGACCGTACGTGACATGTAGACCGTACGTGACATGTAGACCACCCAAAGACCTGGGCCCTGAGGACGTTTGTGTTCATCCAGAGCGGGAGTTCATCATATCTGAGCTCTGCTGACTTACCGGTCAACCGAATCATGTAATTCATACGGTCAAACCAATCTTTTATGACTCATTTTAACATATGCTTCTGAAAAGTATCTGCAGCAGAAAAACAAATTAGTAAACCATTACCAGCTTTTGTGAAAATACAGTCTGTTCACTTCACTTTAATTTCACTTAACTGCCCAAGAACTGGGATTAAATAAAATCTTAGAAACCACAACTCATTCTAGAGCTAGTCTCCTTCTTCAACGGGTTTGGAACAGAGCTCTCAACTCATGCGTTTGGTGCGATGTAATTTGAATTGTGCACGTTATTCAAAAAGCAGCTTGTGGCTCTGTGGGCTCAGCCTAGGTGCTTGTGATCAGAAGGTTACTGGATTGAGCCCAGCCCTGGCATGTCTACGGCTCCTTGGACAAAACCTTCATCCCCCCATCTCCCCGTGTACCGCGATGGGTGGGCGCCCTTTCTGGCCAGCAAGCAAATCGGGGGAGGCGTAAAAGGGAATTTCAATGTAAGAATCAATGAATCAATTATTATTAAATCACAAATAGCTCAACTGGTTAGAAATCAGTCCTGCTGTGCCAAAGGCCCTGGGTTCAAGCCTGTGTTAATCCTGTTGCTTGTGGGGGTGGTGTGCACCTCAGCAAGATATAGGAGATTGTGCCCGTGACCAGAAGGTCATTGGCTCAAATCCCGGGATCAGTTGAGGGATGTCACCGCTGGGCCCTCGAGGAAGGCCTGTAAATATCTGACCTTGCTTTCTGATTGTACACAACTTTAGATAAACACAGCTAATAAATAACAGGCAAATAGTGTCTGAATGCCGTGTTTAAAACACTTACACACGACAGCCTAAAACATTCGGTTCTCACAGCAGTGGATTTTGAGCAGTCAGACTGTAGACAATCGCTGGACGAACTAAAGTGTGTGTTGCGATGCAGTGTGTGTCAGATCGAAGATCCTGTCAGACGGTCACCGGCCGGTACAGACCACTAACCTGTGGCTGCTTAGGTGGGGGCAGAAACATCCACACACAGCTCATTTTACTGCTCGAAATTCTGTTTTTCCTTTATGTAAGTGTCCTTACAAACAAGTCACATGCAATGGCAACAACAGAAGTACACCTACCAATGAACTGGCACAGAAAAAAACGGCGTGAGAGACTGCCTTATTCCCCGTTGGCTGCCCAAAACAAAAAAAATCATAGGGGAGAAAGCTTAACAAGAAAAGTACTTTCAAAAATCCTGCAAACAAATAATTTGGGAAAAGAAAGATTTAATGGCAGATGACCCCCCCCTCCTCCACAGTTCCCATTCTCATCCACCTGATGACACAGTGGTAGGTGCAGTAATGATGGAAGGCCAGGGCACGGGGGTGGGGGGGTGTATATCCTCCCATCCAAGCCTCAGGCCTGTAGTGAGGGCTGAAGCACAACCAGAGCGTACCCACCCACTCCCCACCGACAACATCAGCCACCCCTTCTAGTTCTTGATTAGCCCGCCGTCACCCTCGCTGACAAACCTTTTGCGCCCCCTGGTGGACAGAAAGGAGAGGACCGTTTGTCAAACGATTGCAGCAGAAACATGCTGGAGAAACAAATTGTTCACACGCTTTTAACAAAGGTCACGCAGTGAAATATACCATATATGTCATGGTGATGAGAATTAATTAGACGGCCGATAGTTACTGTGGCCCGCGATTTGAATAAAAGGAATTTCTACGCAATATAAATTTAGCATTCACAGAAAGCCCCGGAGACATGTGCTTAATTCTGTATATTTAAAACATATCTGCTCATATATTCTACACAGACATTTTCCTTTTAAGTGTCATGATTCAGTTCTGTTCTTGCCATTTTGCTATTAATTGCGATCGTAGTCTTTGGCTCGAAAAGTGATATGAAATACAGATTTTAATATTTTACGTTATTGCAAAGGTGGTATTAGTTAAAAAGCACCCAGTGAAACTGCTTGTCAAGGAACTTTTTAACTTAAGATCAGCTCATTTAGAACTATAATTTGGGTTTCAGTTCATTGGTGCTCGAAATTAATGTTGTACGTAAAACTATTGATTGTCTCTAATGTGATATTTTTTTGTAAACAAATGATTAAAATGGCGATTTTTGTTGTTTGACTTCCTGTGAGCACTGTATATGTACAAAATTAGACAAAAAGGTAGGACTGAGTTCCAATACGAACAAAACAGCCTAAAAGCAAATGGACACTTTTTTTTGGACATCTGGTGCAGGACGTGGCGAGGGGGCGGATAGTCACCTGGACGGACAGGTATCCCTCAGCTGCTTGGTGATGACTGACTCCTGGTGACACAGTTCCACAAAGCTCTCCAGAATGGCGTGAGCATGAGGCACGTCCAGGTTGATTTCTGGGAGCTCAATGTAAACCCGCTGGAAGCCCTGTGGGGGGGGGACGGGACGTGGAGTAATAGGGGAGGGGCTTAGGAATGCAACGAGGGAGCTGACACTGACATGGAATGGAAGGTATTTGCTGTTAAGCAAATGCATTTTAACTGGAGGCTGAGACATCGGGGGAAATGCTGAACACTGTCTGCAGCCCCTGGGTCCACCGGGCCCAGTCAGGTGGTCAACACAGGACACTACAGTCATGGTGTGCACACCCACGCGCACGTATACACACACACACCTGTGCACACCCACGCGCGCATACGCACACACGTACACACACACCTGTGCGCACACACCCACGCAGCAGTCTAAAGCCAGACGTTCAACCCCGTGCCGCAGTGAGGGGCATAGAGCTCTGTTTCCATGGCAGCCGCTCCACTGACCCTGTTCATTTGGTCCAGTGTGATGAGGCCCATCTCCCAGAAGGCCTTCAGGAGCTTCACCATCATCTGGATGGCCGTCTCCCCCTTGGACTCCAGGACCATGATTACAGCCTGGGGGTGGGGGTGGGGGGGGCAGGAGGAGAAATGACAGCAAAATGGGGGAACTTAAGCTACCACAATACACCGGGCAGCCGTACTTCCTCCCGCCTGGCCTTGACTCATGGGAGAGATCAGTATGATTCAGTCAGTCTCCCATACGGGCCAGTCAGCAGTGGCATGCCGATCCGTCATTCTTCATGCTAATCTATTAAAGTGAGGCATAACCCCAACCTGCCACTAGATGGGAGTGTTGCGCAGGATTTCTGCCGTTGCAACCCTTATGAATGTTCATTGTTAAGTATAATACCAGAGGTCGCAGCCTTTAAGTCAGCTGAGGATCATCTTACAAGAGAAACATACTTCCCTTCTTATTAATAAGTAAAGCATGCAAATCGCAGGAATTCAATTAACTATATACAGCAGGAAGGTCACTGTGTTGTGGCACTGAAGAGTGTGGGAAGGGCCTCCGAACCTCGTAAACGAGCTCGTGGTGGAAATGGGGCACTTCTAGGTCTCTCAGGCAGCGCTCCGCCTCGGACACCTCCCCTGAGACCAGGTACTCCTTCAGCAGGAGGTTCATCTGGAACATGACAGAGGGCGCTGTGTTACAATCGCACGCACACGCGTGCAAATGCAGCGACATGACAAGAGAAAACATTCTTTTCAACACTCCACTCAAAGGTGCGCGATGCCGTTCCCAATGGGTTAAAAAAAGTAGTGATTTAGGGTAATCGCACCAACTGGGTTTCTGAAGAACTGGAACAAGCAACAAAAACAACATTGAAGTCTACAGCATTCAGCCAATCCAGCACAAATCAAGAACATGCTTTAAAACGGCCCGAGGACCAGCAAGGTTTGCAGACAGCATTATTCGATTTAAAGCAAAACTCTTCTGTGCTGAACCAGAGCTGTCTATGTCCAGGGAATGTAAGCGATGCCAGATCAGGCCGGGAGTATGCTGGGAAAATTATATCTCCAGAGGGCCCTCTCTCTCTCTCTCTCTCTCTCACCGGGGAGGTGAATAATGGTGCAAATCCTCTCTCTTATGGGCTTACATTCTGCACCGTGCTGCTTCCAACTGACCCCATGTGGTACACTCAGAGAGAGAGAGAGAGAGAGAACGCAAATTTCTGCTGACACAGGAGGTTGGCTCTGAGATAACGATGGCACGTCTCCCACAACTCCCTGCTGACGCCTGAACCTCATAGGAATACTGAAGCCTCCCCAGGAAGGGTCAGGGTATAAAACCAGTAAGCGTCCCACGCATTTCCACACACCCAGGCAGAAAAATCACAACAGCAGGTAGGTCGGCATTCAAATGGACCTGCCGCTGACAGACATTTGATCTGCCAAAAACACAACGGAGTAAATGGCACGATATTTAAACCCGAAAGCTAAAATTGCCTTTTACGAATGTATTTATAAACTTCAATAAATGTATACATGCAGGCAAAGGTTCAAATCAGAAATTCCGATTTCTAAGTAATAATCAGTACAGAGGCGTCAACCCCACCTACTCTTAACCTCACATCAAACCCACGCTCACAATTAATATATTCATACCCCGCCCACTACTGTATCCTGGCAACACCCACTCAGGCAACAAGGATTCACACAATGACACTGGCTGCCCACTCCCACTCATGCACCCAGGTCCCACCCACCCTCACCTCCTTAATAAGGTGTTTCACGGGTCTCTGGCCCCCGCCCACTCCCCACACGTTGTCCAGTCGCACGATCTCCCGCTTCATGGACAGCAGTACGGCTGCCCGGTCCAGGGCTGCCCTGAAGGGAGGGAAGAAGGAGTGTCCCCAAGTCACCAGGGATGAAAGCAGGGCATTGTGGGATCAGGAAGGTTACTGCAGTTTAATTCTGAACAGACAGCTGGAATCACTGCAAGGTGTCTGATAGGAGACTTGAAACAGACTGAGCTGCAAAAACCTTTATGAATGAAACATGAGGGGGGGAGGGGGGTGGCTTGTCTGAATGCTGCCTTCACCTGGCGTGATCGCAGGCCACCATGCCCTTGTAGCGGTCCAGGAAGTCCAGGGGGAGGGCGTGATCAGCGATGGCCCGGGCGATGAACTGACCCAGCATCTGTGGACACGGCAAGAATATGAGCCTCCAGGTTTGGTGAGCCTTCAGTTCAAATGGCCAAATGTGCTCCTATAGCTCAACAAGTAGCCCACCATACTAACGATACAAAGGTCATGGGTTCGAGCTACAAAAATCGCAACCCGCCCCCCTACTCTAAGTCACTCTAGATAAAAAGTGTTGGACAGACAAATTAATGTAAACTGGTATCTTGACATGTTACAGTAGCCACTGATTTCGCACCAAAGTTCCAGAACCTGCACCTGGTTACAAGTCTCTGGGCTTCTCGAGCAGGAACTTTTGTAGCTCCAGACCACTTTCGTGTGTCACTTTCATACTGCATAATAGGAAGTGGAACCTTTCTGTTAATTAAGCATGGGAGACGCAAAACGTTTATAGGTAAAAAATTCACTCATAATTTCATATATAGATACTATCTATAATTTCCACAGAATAAAAAACAATGGAATGTTACCCCACTAATAAGCACCGGCATCAAAAATATTACAGAAAAGTTTATTACTTATCAATTGAATTTTCTGCAGTTCTGCGTAAGTTCCATGTTAGCGCTGGTTGTTTGTGGTCAACCAATCAGCACGTTTATCACCGTAAGTGTTTCGCCAGTAGTCTGTATTTGAATGAGAAATACTTAGTCTAGAACAGGTGCTAAAAAAGGGCTTGAGAACTGCCTCTGAGGAACTACAATTGGGCCAAGTTCCTGCCATGTGAACACGACAATAAGGTTCTGGTTCCAGAAAAAAAGTTCCACTGTTGTGAAAGCGCCTATTGAAATATACTTTATAGTGATGACACAATGACACTTTGTGAACCATTTGCTGTATTTTTTGATCCCATTAGATGGTGTTTTCTGTTAAAAAAACAACACAAAGCACGCCCCAAAGCAAGCCAAGAGCACCATCTAGTGGGGACAAGAAAAAATGCAAAAAAAAAAAAAAAAAATGGTTTATGAAGCGACATTTTGTCCATCATTAATCACCCCCTGCCCCTGCCCACTACCTGCGGGGCCTCCGGTGTGTCCAGGATGAGGTCAGGTAGCTCCATCAGCACCTTGTCGAATGCCCGCGCCATGTCTCGCTCAGACATGCCCTTGCCCATCAGGTCGGACAGCAGCCGGGAGGTCAGCTCGCGGTGGCTGGCCTTGCCCTCTAGGGACAGCGACACGGCCAGCGACGACACCTTGAACTTGTTCTTGCCCAGGTTCAGCTCTTTCAGCAACATCTGGAGGTGGGTCACACACGTGGTCACTAGTGCGAGGGCATGGCTACGTCTCACAGACAGGGAGCAGACGGGAACCAGTCGAACTATTCCTATTAATATGCCGTCCCCACTAATTTCCATGTGTTCAGGAATTTGGACTAATACCAGGATGTCCTCTTATTAGACCAATCTGACGTCCATATGGTTACCTCACCTGCTATACTCCCTGCTATACTCTCACCTGGACCTCCTTGGTGTCCCCATGCTCAAAGTACTCCTTCACAACGGGGCTGACCGTCTTCTCCAGCTCCTGCTCTTCCAGCTCTGGCACGACCGTGGCATACACCGTGCTCCCCTTCAAAAGAGCAACACAAACACCGGCGCTCAAAAAACCATCTTGTCAACAAGGACTACATAACCGTGAAGTCACGCCACCCGGTGGTCAGAATTTTAACTGTGATGCTCGGACCATCGGCAGGCTCGCTGCCGACGAGCATCAGCGGGGAGATTCAAGTCCAATGGAAAGGTCCTGTGGCGATGGTTAGCATTTAGCATTTTAGCATAGAGCAACAAAGATCCTCAGATTGCCATATGGTGTCCGGGCTTGAAGTAAAGCAGGCCAAGAAGCTGACAAGATAAAGGAGTGAGCCCTCACTCAAAAACATCAGGAGGAAACGGAGGTGGGAGGGGAATTTAAGAGCCCTATTGTTTGGACCCCCCCCCCCTCCGCTTTACTATTAATTAAGTTTATAAGAGAATGGGACTGTTTTTAACATTAAAAATCAAAGCGGTGACTCACTTTTCACCTTCTTGTTTGATTTTCCATTTATTATGAAAAACAACTTCACTGCGTCACATGCCCTTGGAAAACGCCCCCCCATGAACGCTCGCTGATTTTGGCCAGGGCACCTAAATCACAACCCCTCCCCCCCATCGCCGGTGAAGGGGTGAAGTCTCCGGGTTTGTCCATGGCCTCATATACCGTAGGAAGAGCTCAGCAACAAACTTTATCACTGCCGACTGGACAGTCACCATGGCAACAAAGACCCAGCAGCGTTAGTCTGCTCTGAGCCAGATTTACCAATTAAAATTTGTGAAGTTTTTAGTTTTTTAAAAAAAAAAAATAGGAAATCTGCACGGTACTATAAAAGTGCAAAACCCGTGCTTGATCGTTACAAAATTACATTAATTCCCTTATGTGCCTGCTGAAATAACTCGGTGATTGGACACCTGTTATGAACTATGCTTCCGTCATTTGTCAGTATAAGGCGGGGTTTCCCAATCTGCTCCAAAGGGACTCGCAGACACTAGGAGGGAGCGAAAACATGGACTGCTGCAGGTCCCGAGGGCCGGATTGCGAAACTCTGGTATAAAGAGAAGCCGAAATCTCAGCGTCAGTGCTGTGTGGAGAGCACGGCGGGAAGAGGAAGTGCTTTCGGCGGTTAGGGTACAGACCCCGGCCATCATTACGAAAGAACACGTTCAGATAGAATGACAAGGCAAGACCGCAACAGACGAAAAGAGTGAAAAACAAAACAGGCCTGCCAGCCAGAACAGAACTACTGTTTTTTGAAGTGACAGCCCTCCCCCAAACTGAGATTTGAAATATGAAGAAACACCACAGCATAGAACCACCCAAGCCTTTCTCTGTCACCTGAGAGGATTCGTCATAGTTGGGGTCCTTGGCGTCCGGCTCCTCCATCTCGTACACCATGCCCGCTGCTCCCCACACGCCCTTACCTCCAGCCCCGCCTGTGTTGAAACACCGCCACAAATAATACACCAGTATTACACCGGTAGTGAAACCAGCAAACATGGCCCCCTCCTCTCAGACACACTTTTAGTCATGATTATTAACAGCCTCTCTGCTGATTCCTGAAACCTGCCAGGGATATGGTGACACCCCTGAAAAGAAAAGTAAAAAAAAAAAAAAAAGCAAATAAACAAAAATTGCACACGCAGCGATTCCATCACAAAGATTCAAGATTCAAGAGGTTTACTCATCATGTACACAGTTGTACACATACATGTAGTGGAATGTAACCCTGGTCTCTCCGAGCAGCTGTGCGTGATAGCAAAATGTAGAGAAAAAATAAGGAAAAATAATAATATAAGACAAGACAAATAAGCAGCAGTCAAATGCCTTAACTGCTACACCACCTGCTGGTGGGATGACGAAAAAAATCCACAGGAGCTGCAGGTGTGTTTCAGATGTATGAGGTAGGTACTATCTGATTGGCTAAGGAAGTGGTGCGTACATACCTTTTTTGGGAAGACCGCGGCCCTTGCCCATTCTGGACTTGCGGTCATTGGTGTGCGGCTTGCTCTTGGGACTGGTAAGGTCTGCCGCGGGGTCGCCGGATGCCTCGGACACAGATTCGCGGCCGGACTCGCGGGAGGACGTGCGGCGAAGGCGGCGCTTGGCTTTGGCTTTGAGCCGCGCCTCGTGGAGGGCCTTCTCCTGCGGCGTCCACGCCCCATTGACCTCGGCGTCACTCAGCTCCTCCTCATCGCCGTAGGAGCCTTCCCCGTCCGCCTGCTCATCGAACACCCCTGCAGAAGCCACATGCCGAGGCGGAAGAGATGAGCGGGTGGGGGCATCGCACAACCACACAGAGGGGAAAAAAAAAGAAAAGAAACACTCATGCAATCTCTGGAAAGTTCTGTGCCAGAGAGACGGGCGTTCATCAGGTTAGGGAAAAGCCAAAACACAGGTAGAGGTTGTATGTCTCAACAATGCACTTCTATTTTGGGAAGAAAAGCAGGGTTCGTGGAATATTCTGTTGGTGCAAGGTGACGGTAATCTTATTCCCCGGCAGGGAGATAATACAGCCAGCCTCAGTCTCAAAGCCGAATCATAAAGAGCATTACAGATCACAACAGGAACAAAGATAGGTTTCAGTTCATCTCCATGGTCAAGCCATGACGGTTGATATGAGATATAAACGGCTTCATTGTTCCTCTGCGTTGGTCGGTTTGACATGCAGTTGTGGTGCGGGGGGGGGGGGGGGGCCATCACCACCCCCCCCCCCAAGGGAAGAAAAAAAGGCCGGGAAGAAAGAAAGCACCAGGGCGGGGCCAAGGCGCCCCCCCGGG
>JAODKE010000092.1:108474-123501 GCA_026779605.1 Mormyrus hasselquistii
GTGGTAGTGTATATTGTGTGGGCTCTGGGTTCTGTCGGGTGGGGGGGGGTCGGGGTGGGGGGGGGGGGGGGGGGGGGGGGGGGGGGGGGGGGCAGATACTGACCAGCCTCCACAGGGATGTCAAATATCACCAGAATTAAGAAAATACACGGGGGTGGCAAAAGGCCACCACTAGGTCATATCTGACCATCCGAGTCTTGGTGAACTTGGCCGCTCTACCTTGACTTGATGCAAACAGTGCCTACGGACGCTGGACCCATCCCCCTTGAGAAAAACAAATCCAGAACCAGCCCGGTTCCTGTGACAGAGCCACCGCAGCGGGCAGGTGGGTGGGGGGAGGGGCGGGGGGTCATCACCACCTGTCCCCGCGATCTGCTAGCGGTCCTCCGGCGTACCGCCCGTAGGAGGGAGACAACAGACCATAAAAATACCCGGGTTGAGCCATCAAACCTGTCACAGGAAGCAGAGCTGAGCCCGTGGCAGGCTGGCATCGGAGGTGATCCTCGCCGTGGTGCTGGCGGATGCCCGCCTGCCCACCCGCCCGCTCCTCTGCTGAAGTTTTGCCATATTTCCACTGTTCCCTCATCAGCCAGACCCTCAATAAAACGTTTGTTTTGGGGGTTTTTTTTTTCGCCATCCCACACAGTCGGGCCCATCGTGGCGAACGGCAGACACATACCGAGACTCGATTGGCATTTGCCAACGCAAGCGCTGACAGGAGACCACTCAAAGACCAGCGAACCCAGGATCCAGAAGCATGCTCACGCTTTTAGGCGATAGCAGTCAGCTCACCTCAGACTAAAGCCCACAAATCTTTCCCCAACCACACCCACCCAGAAAATAACACCAGTTAAGAAATGGCTGCTTCAGCTGGTGTGGCAGTTATAAAAGGCGCTTGTGACCCCACTGAGGTAAGCGATCAGATAAAAGACAGGATGTGGGAGTTTTTTTTTTATTTTATTTATTTTTAAAAGGCACTTTAACTGGCAACCTTCAGCTTAAACCGGCAGGAACAGGAGCAAAACCAAAACAACTCCACAGCACGAAGCTGCCAGACAAAAATAAATAACGGTGCTTGTGTGCGCCGAGCTGGGTAACAATTACCGTCTTCATTAAAAACACGGAGCAGCACGTTAAGAGGCGGAGATAAAAACAGCTGTGAAAAAAGTGAAAGTGAGAATCAGGGAGGAAGCAGCTGAAAAAGTGAATGTTCCGCAGCTGTCCTTCATAAACAATCAGGAGAGTTTTGGAGGGAAACCGGGTTGCGGACGGCTGGCGGAGGGGTGTTACACGTGGCTCGCCGGAATGTAAAGACAGGAATCCCGCGGCCCTGCCCCGCGAGCCCCCCCCCACCAGCACCAAAAAGCACGCCCCGCCCCCTTCTCACCGAACTCCATGTGTGCCCGACCGGGACAATGCTCACTTCTGCTTGGCGGGTTCTGAGTGGGCACTGGCTTGCAGCAACAGGGTCCAAAATAGGAAAAAAAGCGTAATCATAGAAGGAAGCAAATCAGAAAGCGCCTACTACCATGCTGAATATCGCGGCTCCAGAAGAGCAGATACTGGACAGCAGCCAAGTGGGACGGGCCTGTATAGAGCTGGAAGGAAAAAAGCTGACAGGACCTTTTTTTGTAAGGGGGGGGGGGGCCTTTACAGTACCCTGCAGGGTAATGTTAGTGATATTGCGTGGCGGTTCTGATGCCACATACCGCTCACGTGACTAGAGAAACGGATCTTCCATCCTGGCACACATTACTCCCCCCCCCAAAAAAAGGAAAAATTTAATGATCCAATGGATTTCCCTGTAGGGCTGCAGGGTCAGGTCATGTGACTTATACGCCCTAGTTGACTTGCTCAACACAAACCAGTCTGACTGACGCTCTTGGCAGGGCGTGCGACACAACCGACCTGTGAACCCAAACACAGGTGAGGGAAAACAAGACACGGCTACAGTGCCGAGCAGCGCGGCGATCCCACGGGCGTTTTCTCGAGCGCCCGCTGTGCCTGGCGCCTACCGATACGCATCGATAGCAAGGTGCCACCAACAGATCTTTCACAAAATCCCTCGCACGGTTCGGAGCGCTTTCTGATGGCAGCGACTGCATGCCAGGCGGAGATGTCTGCGCTTCCGTCGAGCCGCGCGAACCGCACGTGGGGGCGCACAGGAAGCCGCCCGCTCCCCGCAGTTAACCACGTGGCAGCTGGCCTCTCCGCCAATCGCCGGGGCTCTCCTCCGTCACGTGACACAGGAGCTAAAACAAACAACTTGGGTCGAGTCAGAGAATCATTTGGAGAAGAATGTGGAGCTGCCAAACTGGAAAATTATGTAAACAGAAGGTCTGCAAAGGTCATGCAACGAGGACTCCACCCTGACTCACATTTATTGTTTATTATTATATTCGTCTGGGTGTTTTCGTTCGCTTAGTTCCTCTGTAACTACTAAGTTACCTCCCACATCAGGAGATTTTAAGACAGAAAAATAATTATTTAAAAAAGTGATTTCACCATTGGGCCCCAGAGCAAGGCCCTTAACCTCCAACTGCTCTAGAGCAGGACTGGGCAACCTTATCCGCAAAGGGCCGGTGTATATGCGGGTTCACTGCAACTCCCTAATTAGATTACTAATTAGAGGACTGATTGGCTGATGGGTCCTCACACCTGGGTTTGAACGGCTGACGTAAAGGTTTCCCTAAAAGCTGCATACACACCGGCCCTTTGCGGATAAGACTGACCACCCTTGCTCTCTGAATTGTACGTCACTTTATTAAAAAATGATTGCTAAATAAACGTCATTAATGTACCATTATGTCCACACTGGAGCTTTGAGGCTTTGACAGTGGCTTGTGTGGTGCTGTTAACACTAGGCACTGCAGTGAGGAGGAAGAGGGCTGTTACCAAGGCTGTTTTCATGCTTTTATTTTGGTGCTGAGGAGGTTATTTCCTCTCAGTGGAAAAAGACAAAACAAAAAAAAAAAAAAAAACAGACGTTTCAGTCTCGTCACCCTCAGCCACAAACTACAAAGATAAGTCTGTGACACATATTCACCTCAGCAGAGGCACTCTGGCATGTACTGAGACTTGTGCAGCATTTATGCGGCACACACCACACATAGGTTATATGCCTGCCCCTGGATTGGAGCCTGCTGTGGTACCATCGAACAGCCATGTAAGATCTAGCTGCATGTTTAAAAAGTGTTTATATAACTTGCCTTTTTTTTCCCCCTATCAGCTTTGCATAGAAATGTAACCAGAAGCGATTAACCCTAATTCTAACTCAAGTTTTGCATGTATAGCACTTTTCTAATAGTCAAGGGCGTTATACAAAGTCAAAAAAAAATCTACAACGCACTATTTATACAGGTAAGAATATATTACCATCAAAACATAAACACGAAACTCAAAATGAGCTCAGTTTAACCTCCTCCAGAGGAAACGAGTCAGAGAGGCACGGAGGCTGTCCTCTCCGCGAGACCGGCGCCTAACTGTCAAAAACTCAGCCACAAACAGAAATCGCACACCGTGCATTAAGTAAATGTGAGCAAACCTGCCTCCACTCCAAAGCGCCCTATCTGGGCAATAATGGCCACTGTATGTGTTAGAAATTCATTAACATCGTCTTTTAGCATAGCGATCATTACTAAATATATATTTTGGCTTAAGTTTCATGTTTGACGCTAAAAATGCAGCCTGATGACCGGTATATGAAAGATTCAACTAATAAAGCATAAGCATTAAAGCACTGATGCAAATTACCAGCGACAGATCATTTACACTCATGCAATCTTTGGCTGCACATTCCCTCGGGGTGGGGGGACTGGATGTCACTTTTTATAGCAAGAATGAGCAGAGTTCACCTCTTAACCAGCCCCATCCCTGCACGTCAGACCGGGTGGGAAAATCCCACGTCCTTAACTTTTGATTGCAATTACTTAAGAAATGAATGGTCCAAAATGAAGATGACTTAGAAAATAGTCCAGGAACACCCTCCTTCCCTCTACATGCCTGTGGATTATATTGCACAATGATGATATACACAGAACCACTCGCCAACAGCGCCGGATTTAAGGCAGGATAATTTCAGCAGTTAAGAGGGGGGGGAATATGGCCGAAAATGGTGTGTACCGTTGCTGGCAAACATGAGTGAAATCACCATACACGACTTACATAACAGGATGGCAGCGAAGCAGCGCGTTATGTAACAGATCAGCGCTTCCCAAAGGTACAGACAAGTACCCACCCTCTTTCTCTGCTAGCTCCGAGCACTCGCAGATTCATTTATTAAATTGATTTAGGGAGTAGATGCTGGGTTCTTTTCTTTATCGCGCATGTGCGATAAAATACATATTTATTAAGCACGAAAATACAGAAACGAATACTGAAAAGAAGCAGCTCTTTGTGCACCGCGGTAAATCCGCAGGTAATCAGGTTATTTCTGCATGTTTGGGGGCGTTGCCGACAGTCAACTGGGGATATTTAACTCTGGCCAAATTGATAATTCCACACAAACAAGGCAATTAACTCACCGAAAACAACGCGACAGTAAACCGATTTAGTACTATACTAATAAAATAACGTGCAACTACTCGCTTCAGAATGCAAAGTTTAGTATAACGGAATAAGGCGTTTTTATGCCTCGCGTACTGCAAACACACTCCAGCCACGTTTATCTGTGTTATAGGGCAAAGGGAAGCGGGCCATGAGTGCCTGTCGCTGGAGCGTGTGTCCGGACGTGCGCGCCCCCCACCATCCAGGCAAAACAGCCCAACAAAAGGCAGAGCAGCGTATACTTTGCCACTTCTTATTCCTGCATATGGAGTAATAATGTAGCGGATTGAGGTAACAGATCATCCGCCTCTGAGAGTCACATGGCGGCGCCCGATCAGCGCTGTGCCCGACCCCCGAGTCGCCGTTGCAGGTCGGCTGCGCTCGCCACCGCAAAGCCAGGTGCGCGGTTCGCATTCACGCAAAGCGCCGGCGGCGCGCCTTACCGTCGGGCCGTGAGGCATCGGACCGCGGGTTCACTTCGGCCGTCATGTCTCCCCCTCTGGCCCCCGCTTAGCGGTCGCGGATCGCTGAAAAACAAAACAAAAGGAAAACAGACGCGGAGACGTGACGCGCTCTCAAAGGCGTCCGACAGAATGGCTTTTTAACTGTGTGACAGCCATGCACGGCGTTATTATAGGGACACGTCTCACCTCGGCTACAGAAATGAGAGCCTTCAAAAGCAATGCAAATGGCAGAAGGCAGTTGAAACGACGAGTCTCTGATTAATCTTGGTTGAAAACTTGGAAAAAAATAAATCCGCCAAGAAAGAAATGCATTCAAAGACAAGAGTATCGCGACTAATTAAAGTCTAAAAAAAAATCTGTTTTTAACTTAAGTGTGCATGGGGAATCACATGGAGAAAATGTATGGAGGAGTGGCTCAAACGGGGACGGAAACTTTTTTTCTGTTTCAGCCTATCGGACAAGCAAGCAGCGTGGACCAAAGACGGTACAAGCGACACCCCCAGTCCGTGCTTCTCCGTTGACGTCTTTGACTGATTAGGCAACGTTCTGCAAGTGCCTGGGGCGGTCCAGCGAAAATCATTTTAAGCAAGTCTATCAGTTTTCTTTACGCGCTATTATTCACAGTTTGCAAGCAAATGGTTAAATGAATACGGCATTTTCTCCGATCCGTTTAATGAGCCGTGGATATTTTTTCCGTATAACATATGATTCAGTGTGTATACTTAATCGAATTTTTTTTTGTTGCTGCAGTGAATGATTCATGCATTTGTTAAGTGTTTATACATGTTAAATATATATTTTTTTCCGTTGTAGTGCACGTTTCGTGCGGTATATCTGCATCTTCCCGGTATGTCAGTTCTCCTTCACTCTTGCAGAATTTTACCCAGTTTAACCTGGCCATTGAGACACTATAAAATTGCTTTTGGGATAAAGAAGTGTCTGAAATTTGAAAATATGTGTGTAGAGAAAGCAGTACTGGGTTGGCCATCTGTCATACAGGGTATTTTCACAGCGGGCCATTTTTTTTGTCGTAGATGAAACCCCCCCATCGATAAATGTTATCGTAGATATGTATGTTTGGTGTACGGGCAAAAGTCAAGGTCTGATTTATAGTTCCATTCCACCTCCGATAGATAGTACGCGTCTAATATGTGAAATTCTGCTTCACTGGACAGGATCATGTAACACTTTTAAGTGGAATTTGTGTGTTTTTCAGAGGGAGCCACATAGTTTAAATCAGGGTTTCCTCTTCAAAGGACCAAGCCAGGAAATGAAGGCCCCAGAACATAAAAGAATCTTCTGGAAGATGTCGGGAGAACACTAGGTGTTGGTTCGCTGTTTACGTGTAAAATTAACTTTTGGTGTGGAAGCAGTGCGGGCCGCGACCTCGGCTGGCGCCATGTGAACGACATCCCCGGCATCTGTTTTTGTTTTTGTTGTAGCTCGGGCTGAATTTAAAATGCCATTTTGAAATCAGATCAGGTTTTTCCCTCCCCGGAACTGCAGCATCGTTACCTATGAGACGGTGCAGATTGCAGCTTGCAGTGTTTCATTTCGGCCACTCGGCGGCGCTAAAATACCGTAAAAGTCCTGAAACGGAAAACGCAACGCCTGCGGCTAAGCACATTTCTAGCAGCACTTCCGAGAAGCAGTCAAGGTCAGTCAATGACACAGTACTTTTTATTGCGTGATGTAAAAAAAAACACGGCCATATAATACGGGTACACAACATACCGATATCAAGCAACGGTGAATGGAAGTTATTTTATGCACTGTTATTCATCGCTATAGCTTCTCATGCTTGAAAATTACACATCTATAATGTAGTGCACAATTTACTGTAGGTTGATTACCCCAGCTGGCACCCATGTGTGGAAGATAAAATGCGTACTTTGCTCCGGTGATTTTATTTTACTTAAAATCATAAATTCATAAATGCCCATGCATTACAGTTTGAGTATATTTGAGGTTCGTTCAACCATTTTCCATGAGTAAAAAGTTTTTTTTTTTTTTTTTTTTTTTTTAAATCAATCAAGGGCAGATTTCACTCACATTTTGAAGGTGATATTCTTCTGGGGTTAATAAAGTAAGGAAACCATAACAATAATCAGAATTAAACTGGAAATGTATTCAACAGGAGGAGAGCATGAAGATATTACTAAATGGGAGACAAAAATTATCATCAGACGGACCTTAAATGAGAAAGCGTGGGACTGTAAACCAAAAAGTCTGCAAACGGCACGGCAGAGGAGAAGCTTTTTTTAATGCATTTCCACCTCGAAACTGCGTGAGTGAGTAGCGGGATACAGAGTTTATATTTGACAGCAGACCTGCCCCCAGCTGTGCCACAGCCCTGCTGAGTCTGCACAGCCTCAGAGCTTGAAATTTAACTCCTTCAGCCTCCCCCCACTGTGCGCTGTTTGTGACAGCAGTGATCATACTTTACGTAAAGTGAGCTCTCCCTCGCATCCCCTTGTAACCTATTTGCCTAAACAAGCGTATAGAAGTGGGCCACAAGCAATAGGTGAGTCACAGCTAATGCACAAGTGTGCACTAGATGCCCAGGTAACCGTGTCATAGAAACATCTATCCACACAACCCGGCAATGGAGAATACGGATGTCTCCAGAGATCAGTGGACTTGTCGGGTTGACGGAACGCCCGTCCTGAATACGAGTGTTTTGGGGGAAAGCAGACTACAAGCAGCGCGTCGAGCCATTTATTTTCACACAAGTTTACTGGGCTGTTTATGATACTGATAAGTTCGAGAGAGCGGCGACTTAAAACAGAAATGAAACTGAGCTGCGTGACACGAGAAACATCTTCAATGTTCAGACCTCAAAAATAAACAAAACGTAATGATAATGAAGGATATACCTTTACACCTGGTTTTGGACAGAGAAACAGTCATATTTAACAGTACAGTCAATATAAAAAGTTATAAATGAATGGTAAGAGCAACATATCCCTCTGCTTGACTGACTAGCAGGTTGGGTCTCAGAACCCAAATCCAACATGCATAAGATGGATGTGTCGCTGCTGCACAGGCAGGATGTCACTTAAAAACGTCTTTGTTGTCATCGCGTCTGCTTCACAACTCGACAAGCTCGGTGACTATAAACGGCGTCACACATTGAGAGTGTCGCACAGTCGCTGTGTCACATGCGCCATGCATCAGAAGGTATGCGTGTGGCGTCAGAGGGCGTCTCTGTGGAAAAACCGGAGTGCCGTTCAGGGCGCCGCATCCCAAAGGCGTTCCGAGACCTGCGCTATAGGGGAGAGACATCTAGGCTCAAATGTGATGGTTTGCGTATCAAACATAGTACTCCACAGATGCGTATTTGACAGTTATTAGCTTCTCAAGACATAAGGTATTTAAAAATATAGATCATAAAGATTCTGTGAAAGACACGACACACGGAGCACGGCTACAGCGCAGAATAACAGTCTATGGATGCAGGCTGGTTCTCTGCACGGACCTCCGTCATGCGGGCTGGACCAACGAACTGTTACCCAAGCCCAAGGTGCGGTTCCCCTCAGTTGTCCCCCAAGCAGCTGGACGATGTGTAATTTTGCATTGACAAAATTCAGTCCAAGTATAAAATGCTGAATGCTGGTATTTAACAGGAAGTAGACAGATTGGAAATTCACAGCATACAATTTGTAATGCAGCTCTCCATTACAACAGCTTTGTTCCTTCTGTTTGCCCTCCTACATCCTGTGCGTTTTAAAGACTTGCGTTATCAATTAAGATGAATTATACAGATGTGATGATGGCACACTTTTAATTACACTTTAATTAACCACTTAATGGGGTTATTTAAAAAGTTACCGTATTGTGGCACAATTATAAGCAAGCCACAATTGTGACAGTCACTTTTTATGCTCAGATTAGGCCTAAACATAGAAATGATATCATTCCGCAGAACTTTGAAATGGTTGGAAGGATAAAACAAAGAAACAGATCATTTGAAGAAAAAACATTTAATCTGAATCACCTCGTTTCAGTGTGTCTGAAATAAGCATCTTGACAATACGAAAGGCCGGATTCAGGCCCCAATTTGACTTCATATCTCCATTAGCCACCTCTTGCAGACCATTGGTCGTTGGGTTTCCCCTTCTCTTTGAGTGACAGCTGGCTAGCCAATGACGTGTCGGAGTTACATCACTTGGCTCAGCGGGTTGACCTCACCGCTCCACGCCTCAGTGAGCGGCCGTTGAGTTGTCAGAGTGATCTCACCGCCCCGTCATCACGTGACACAGTTGCTGCCTTCACACTGAACTTTCCCCAGCTGCAATACCCTGATCCACCACTAATAAATCCTCGAACGGGCAGAAGAATAAGGCTTGGAACGGCATCCACAAGACAAAGTGATCTAGTCTAGCCTTGACCTGGACCTTGGGAACATGTTTAGTAGAACAGCTGCAGGTCTACAGGTGCAAACAACATCAATGTACCATCGATGCTACAAAAAATGTTCACCAGAGTCCACTTCTGTACCTTAAAAGGTACTTTTACCTGCAGCTAAGGGTATAATTAGCAGACCCCTGAGGGTACAGCCCCAGTGACAAGCAAAGGTACAAATTGGAACAATTTTTTCTGATAGTGTAGGAGTGGCAGACTCTGACTGGAGATTTGAGATTTCTCTCAAAAAACGGGCATCAAACACACCGACGTCACCTTCGCCTTCATGTCCAGTTTGAAAAAGGCAACATAGTTATCTTATAGCTACATACAGTCTACGCTTCAAGTCACAAGTGCTTGGAAATCCTCTTTAAGTATAAATTGCTTTATAGTGAGTGTAATTACATCCTCCACCAAGGACATTCTGGGAGGCGTCTGAATAATAAATACTACATACAGCTCCCCCCCCCCCCCATGTCACCATCACATCAGGAAGTTCCACGGACGGCTGAATCATGGTCCAACTTACGGGACACGTGCGCTGGCCCGCGTGACACTGAGGCAGGTTAACGATAAAGCACTCAACGCCAAGGTAGCGTCGGGACAGACACGATGGATCCTTCATGCGTGTAGCACGTTCATATGCCATATAAAGTAAGGAAGGTTCGACTTGGTTGAATGCAGGTTTTTTCTGTCCGGATCATGATAAGCTGGTGTTTATTAATATAAAGCAGGTTATTATGGGCTATATCATCTGACAGCCATGCTTTTAATCACTGGGATGTTCCGTGATATAGTGAATATATGAAGTTATAAATTTGACTGATTTATAATTTCCATCCATCCATCCATCCATCCCCACTGCATACGCAATGCAAGCTCATGGACAGCCTATGACATAATATGTGATTTATTTATTGTGTTCGTTAAGGGCAGTTTTCCACAAAGCAGGATTTCATCATTAGCCAGATAAGACAAATGTAATGATTGTCCAATAGGAATCTGACTTACCGGTCATCCTATTGGACAGTTTTCACGTTTGGTTTAAATTATCCAGTTGACTGAGAAATCCTGCCTTGTGGAACATCCTCCAGGTCCATACAGGTCTATTTTTTTTTTTTTCTTTTCTTTCAAATTTTAGCTATAGTTGTACATGTTCACGGAAAAAAAAAAAATTAAGTCATGATGGTACTGACTTTACACTTACAAATTCCCCCTACATTCTCACTTCAAACCGGCCAGCAGCTGATAACGGATAACAAATTCATTGACAGTTGATTTGCAAGACCGGGGAGACTGGATGAGAATGGAGATGTTTGGCTACCTCCTCCCAAAGAAGAGTAGCAGGCCTACGACAGCCACGAATTTCAGTCTGGATGGGCCGTGCTCCCCACCCTCTACGCCATGCTGCATCATCAGGAAGAAGGGGTACTCTGTGTAGCCAAACGTGCCTTGAAGAACCCAGTGAAGCTGCATGGGATCCACTCCAGGTTGAGCTGGGCCATAAATACGGGAGACGTCACACAGATACGCAGGAAACTGGGGCCGTTTCCCACTAGCTGCTTTTTGCCTAACATTCATATCCTCAAACCATGACAAAAAAATAAATAAATAAACAGAAATAAATATGACGCCTCAAATACTCATACTCTCATTCTGAAACTCAAACGTTATCATCAGATTTAAATTCACCTCTGCATCACCATGAGTACCCACGAGTACCCATGAGTACCTAGGAGTACCCATGAGTACCTAGGAGTACCCACGAGTACCATGCTTCCTCCCGACCCACCCAGCATGTGTTCTATAGCAGTTATGTTCCCCCTCGGTGAGGCTTTTTTCTTGACATTTTGTCACGAGAGGCCAACGACTCGCACCTAGGTGGCCAAAGGAATCGCTGCCAGGTCAGGGAGGTACAACATCAGAGGTGTGGAGGCACTGAGGCCCGAAATCTAGCTGCCCCGGTCCGAGGGAAGGACCGGGTCAGGCTGACGTTGTGTTTGACACGATGGAGGCAAATTACATTCAATATCAGCAGTAAGGGTTAGCAGTAGCCTGTACAAAGACAGCCACAGGCTTCAGCGGCATTAACAAGCAGAACGGCGCCCTCTACTGGGAGGGCTGTGATAATACATATTGCAGAGGGCATTGTTCAGATGCCATAATACATTTCACAGCAGTTCGTATACATATATGTATTTAAATACTTGTTTTGTATATAGCTGGTTGGGAATCCCATCACTAGAATTCCAGGAGCAGCTTTGCCACTGTTTAAACTGGAATCCAAGCGTTCTAGCAGATTGAAACCACTTTGGTGTCATTTAGCACGTCTGAAGGGACCAACCATATTGTCCGATACCGTACGAGAAAGGATTACTGGCTTAGCGTCACCATTATCACGTCACTGGCTTTAACGCCGTCCTCATAGGTGTAATTATTGCATCTGAATGGACCAGTCTAAAGCAGCATGAAAGGTCGGCCATGACAGTGGTCGGTCCGGCCCGAGGGCCAGGAGCATTCAGGGGACGCCAGGCCGGTTTAGAAGACAAACCGGCTCCTTTCTTGTCCCCAGAAACAGAAATGAGTTTGGGATCGAGCGACTGACACTCAGGTATAGAGACAGAAGGAGAGGCCAAATGAGCACACTAGGGTGGGGCAGATCCAGCAGGGGGCGCCATGTGCACAGCCGTGCCTCCATCACACCTTACTTTAATCCATTAGCATCTGGTCACGGATGTTCGGAGAGCTCCTCCCCCTGAAACACCATCTCTGCGGCATCGCAAACAGAGACCAATCAGTAGGGGACGGCCCCTGCCTCTCCTTCGAGAAACTTCTAGACACTGGATGCTCTTGTAGATTGCCTACTCCTTTTCATGTGCGTGGTAGAGAGGGTCGGGTTGCACACAGCCAGGGTCCGTGACACATCCCCCACCCCTCCGAGGCGCCACCTGGTGGCAGGCCTGGGGGTCTGATGCCACCTCCTCGCTTGCCTCCCGCTGCACGCAGTCATTACTCCCACACGCTATTAGCTCCTGTCTAGTTCCATTGCTGGCACACATCAGGCCCCTCACACAGTTTCCATGCCAACAACAGAATCTCCACCCCTGTGGAGGAGGGAGGTGGAGCCGCACAGACCGGAGCACTCGTCCGCAGGTGACGCCGGTGCCAGAGCCCGGGCAGAGCAGTCCACGCTGTCGTGAAGTAAACCGGGCTCCTCCTGGCCCTCAGCCTCCTCGCGCTCCCCCACCTCCTTGCCCCCGGCAAGCTGGCGCCCTTGCTCCTCCTCCTCATCCTCGCTCTCCACCTGGCAGCGGCACACCTCGATGCCTGAGTCGCCCGTCAACCGCCGGTGCCGGAAGTGACCTTCGTCTGCCTCCTCAGCCTCTTCATCCTCCACATCTACCTCACAGGCATGCCCGTCCGGTTCAAAGAAATCCACATTTGGGGAGAAGAGGGCGTGTCTGGGTGGGGACTGGGCCGGTTTGGGGGAGGGCTGTTCCTCAGGGGGCTCCTCTACAAGGCCTCCGTCCTCCTCCTGACCTCCGTCCTCCTCTTGCTCCACCAATACACCCAGGGGGTCGGATAGGGTGGGCGGGGGCAGTGATGTGGAGGAGGAGCCCGCATCAGTGGCCAGAGGGCAGGGGTCGCCCACCTCGCTGGGCGTGGTGGCATTGCTGGTGTCCGTCTCATCGGTGACCTGGACGGAGAAGGAGGTGCTGCAGGGTGAGGAGGCGGAGCAGGACTCGCAGGAGCAGCTGGTGTAGTTGTCGGAGCTGTGAGAGGAGGTCATGCCGCTGGGGCCAGCGTGGGCATACTGCGCTGCTGCCCCCTGCAGGGCGAATACCGTGTTGTATGGCGGAGGAGGGGTGTTGGGCCGGGCTGCCACCTCCTCATAGGACGGGAGCTTGAAGGAGGCCAGGAAACCTAAAAAAAACATATCCATATATGGGTAATTGACACCAGTGCAATGTCGACCACAAAGTTCCAGTCCTTCAGCAAAACGTGGTCTGTGTAACACTAGAAGAGCCATCTGAAAAAGCAGCACACAGGAACCACGACAACAGGAGTCATGGCGACAGGAGCCACGGCGAGGAGAGTCATAACAGAACCTGCAGCACCCGCATCCCCCGAGATGTGTGGGAAAATAGCTCCCCTGGACTTTACAAAAATGAATACTGGGAAATGAGGCGAGAGATGAGAGCCTAGCAGAGAGCTACAGGTCAAGAGGCCACGTACTGAGGTCCAGCATGGATGCCGGGTAGTTGCAGGCACCATGGTAGGCGATGAGGTTGATCTCCCGCTGCCGCTGCTGCTGCTGGATCCGCAGCTTGGCCCGTCGGTGCCGGTATGCGCAGCAGCAGCTGAACAGGATCAGCACGGTCCAGAGGAGCCAGAACCCTGCCACGGGGCCCAGCGCACACAGCTCAGGGCATGGGTTCCAGCACACACCACACAGTAATGCTCTCCTATAGTAGCTATCCAATTACTTCATTAGCAGATGGCAAGACTCGAACCAACAACCTTCTGGTGAAAGGTTTACATGAACACAAAATGCGGTTTTATTCTACATAAAAACTAAGGTTTCATATGACTGTTCCATGTACGAGTGACACCTTTTTTATTAGTTTGCTGAAGGGTGTATTTAAAGGGTAATATCTTTAAATAATATGCTACCTGTAAACTTTTGATGTTCTGCACCCTGTCTGTGGGAGGCGCCATACTTACACCAGAGCTCATAGTAGTAAGTGCAGCAGCCAGTCTCCCCGCAGCAGTGTCCTGTCTCGCACAGGTAGCCGCCGTGACTGTTGATGCCGGGGCAGTACCTGGGCCCGGAGAGGACGGACTGGCCCCCACGGTACTGCACTCCCTGCGTGGGGGAATACCACAGTCCTGGATCACAGCCACGTCTCTCCGTCAAGCCCAATTACAGCCATCTGTATTCCCATCCTACAGAGCCACCTGGGTTACCCACAATGCACTGCACACCCCCAAATTCCCTAAATATCACTCATACCCAGAAAGAGGCATTATAGTTGACATAGTAAACGCACAGAATGCGACAGCAGCATGGGTACATTTCACTAATGTTCTCAAACATATTGTGCTGTATAACAAAAAAAAAAAAAGACTGTTTGTTTGTGTTACCTTACTGATTGTTTCCATGTCCAGATCCTGTGGGAGGGCTGTAATCTGCAATTGACAAGGGACACTTTGCATTATACATGTCTGGAAATCGCGGGGAAACTCGCATGCGTTTCGCGCACGTGGTGTCCTGTGAAACCCGTTTCCACTTCGACCTCCTGACAGCGACAGTCTGCAGGTCCCGTGACACGCCTGCGGGGCCAGTTTAATCCGCCGCAGAGAGCTTAAACTTAGCCCCACCTAAACAGAAATCAATGCCCACTTTCTGTCACATGCCACACCTCCTGGTGAACGGGTGCCAAGCGGGCACGCGATCCCCAGGGGCCCCCCACCCCGGCCGTATGGCATTCTCCGACGCACCGGCCCTTGCCCTCACATCCCACCCCCCCGCCCCCCCGCCAAAGGATGAGACGCCCCCCCTTACTTTAGCTGTGGTCATTTCGGCCTCTTGAAGGGGGACAGTCATCTGGAT
>JAODKE010000092.1:135914-146581 GCA_026779605.1 Mormyrus hasselquistii
CCCAGCATGTCCCAGCATGTCTCAGCATGCCCCAGCATGTCTCAGCATGTCCCAGCATGCCCCAGCATGTCCCAGCATGTCCCAGCATGTCCCAGCATGTCTCAGCATGCCCCAGCATGTCCCAGCATGTCTCAGAATGTCCCAGCATGTCTCAGCATGCCCCAGCATGTCCCAGCATGTCTCAGCATGCCCCAGCATGCCCCAGCATGTCCCAGCATGCCCTGCATGCAAGCTGTAAATGGCCCTTGTATTGTTAATTGTTATATTCCTTTTTGCTGCGTGTGTGTTTGCCCGTGTCTTGTGTGTACCTGGTCTGATCTTCATGTGTAATTAGCTTACGTAAATTTCATACCGTGTATGTGTCTTGCAGTTCGGCGTCTAACAGCCTTGTGTTTCCATTGTGTAACTGGTTCGGTGCTCGCTGGGTGTCTGATGTAATCCTTTCCAGGACTGTTAATAAAGAGCGTGTTTCCCCGGCAAGCAAGTGTCCGTCTCTTCCTCTGCTCCTGCGAAGCCTCGGCCCGCTCGACGCCACAGTACTCAGTCACTGAAAGACTCCTGCCAGTTATCAGGCTGTATAAATGGGTAAAAATGTAATCAAAACAATAAGACCAGTTCAGCAGTTCAGTAATGGCACTGAGGAATTCATGACGTAGATGCAGATAGTATGTGGATAGATGGCATAGTAGTGTAGGCTTAAGAGAACCTCATGGTTCTTCCCCAAATGGCCTCTCTCATTCACCAACCCTGGTCTCATTCCAGCTCCACGGAGATAAATGGATTTTCTTTACGAGAGGAGGGGGATGGTGTGTTGTCTAGCTAGGCGAGTTCGGCAGCCAGAGCAGCACGTCAGGGAGGATCCCTCCCGTGAGCATCTACCGCCCGCTGACGGTACGCTACGTGGACATGTGCTTCACGATTGGACAGATCTGGGGAGGTCCTGAGTCGCTGGAAACGCCACCACACAGCGACTTTAAGGATCAGGGTTTGGGAAGTTTCAGTGTCTTTCCAAGGGAGCTGAGAGGACTTGGTGAACTGTTTGCGGTTCAGGATTAGGATGCTAAGCCCGATTCGAGGGAAACCTGAAAGCCGTAGCTGGCAAAGCGATAGCGGCCGTATCTTTACTTTGAGTAGGACGAAGGCTATATTTTAGCGTGCAGCAACAGGGCAAACCGAGTGCACATTTGTTTCTGATAACTGACAGAAAACGTTCTGGCTCTGGACATATGGCTTAGGTGACCGTTCTGGACTGGTATCAGCACGCTCCGTGAATCGATGACAAGATACGGGATGTCTTGGTAAATACAGGCCTTCCTGCCGACGCCTCATGACCTGCCGACGCCTCACTAGGGCGATGACGTGTCTTTGATAAAGATTCAAACTGCTGCAATAAATCAAGAAATGAAACTAGCAACCCAGTAGATGTTGGTGACACTCTGGCGCGATGCTTTCTCTGACACCAGGACATAACTATATAAAGTTTAAAAAAAAAAAAAAAACAGTTTTATGATCCTCAAACAATATTGTAAACACAGTAAAAGCAGTGATGACTCCTGACCAGAAACCATATAGATTTCCAAACCACATGCTGAATGCATATCCATATAAAATGAGAGTAAGAAGTTTGGGATCAAATATGGTCACATGTTCGTCAGGTGACCTTTTAAGGTCCTGCAAACAATACAAACATAAAGTGTTTCTTATACCATTGCTTATCCTGCTAGGAAAAACATCCCCTCCTCTTTAAACCCATCCATCTTCCAGCGACTTACCCAAGAGTTACAGGGGAAGCCCCAAATTAATGTCTGTGCACTACTGCATGACAGGTACTGTAGAACACACAACACACACCAATGAGATCCAAGCCCCCCCAAACCATAACTCAGTAAACCATGCAACCTCTAACATTATTTCAAAGCCAAAACTAAGATAGGGTTTATGGTCTGCAGCAGTATTTTCTAGGATTTGTTTTCATGTTGTTTGGTTGAGTCATGTCAAAACAGCATGTTTTCCTTCTGTTTCATATTTCAAATGAGTGTGAAAATAAATGTCAGGTTTGACAGGGGAAAAAAACATCTCGCTTATCTTGAAACCACTGATTGCTCCCATGCAAAATTGCCTTAAGGTACATTTTACAAAAATAAACTTGAGGTACGTAAAGTATCTGAATGCAGCCTAAATGTGACGCATCTGCCAGCGTTCAGTCCACCCCATATTGATTCCATGGAGGTTTTCGAAAAACAAGAGGCATTTTTAATTGCGCATGGGACACTAAATTGCATGTAGAGTGAAATCAGAAAAAAAAAAAGTCACAGTGATCAGAAAGAAAGAAAGAACGAAAGAAAAAAAGAAAAGTCAAAAACAAAACACTAGGAAATAAAAAAGCCAGCTGGTTGCCAGGTTTGGAGCTGAGAAGCTGCATTTCCATCAAACGATTATAATGTAAATAGACAGTTTTGTAAGGGGGGGGGGGGGGGTGCCTCGCATCTGGTGTGGAATTTCACTGCGGGAAATATCGACCAGACACACAAACGGGACACGAAATGCTGTCAATTGTTTATTTCTATACAGACGTTTTTTTTTTTTTTTTATCATTTATGACTTGACAGAGTGTATTCCCAGCCCGTGGGTATTTATCCAAGAATGAAAAGAACCTGAACTGTATATGTGATGATGTGAGTGCGGCACAAAACAGCATAGACATGAGCTGATCTCTGTTATCGGCGCGTAAATGAACGATTCTACCAGGTAAACCTGATAATTATATTGGTAAGGGATTTGAAACCCTGTCTATGTATAATTTTATTTATTATATATTTTTGTCATATTAGTAATGGGGGGAAAGGGGGCAATTTCCTCATTCTCAGTTTCTGAGTTTTTCCAGCTGGTTAGCAAATATTGAATTAAATTCCTCTGCTTGACTTACCGAAAACAAAACAAAAAAAAAAACCCTGAAAAATGAGCTTAGGATGATGTCATTTGCAATTACAATTTGGAGTGTAGATAACAGTGAAAGTTAGAAAACGCGTCTATATATGCCTTCAAACCCCATCCGTGTAGTGTCTGATTATGGTTTTCTTGGCTCTGCCAAGCATCTTCATTTCAGGCTCTACTCATTCCTAGGCAGGTGTGTGTTGTTAGCCAACCACTGGATTTATAGCTTCAGACTTTCATTCGACTTACGAGTCACCAGTTAGCCTCACACCAGTGGACCTGAGGCAAGCAATTCCGTTACTCAAAAGGGCCACACTCCTTGAGGAAGTGGAGTGTCATTTCGAGACCAATCAACAGCCAACATACCACGTGAGTCTTTCGTCACCTGAATGGCGACTTTAATCATGCTGAGTTGTGAGGTTAATGAGACCCAGCCCTTCCCAGGGTATGGAAGTCCGTTCGGACCATTTTAAACCTTTGTCCCAGGTGTGCGTTGAATCCACATGACGCGGCTATGCACGACCCAACTTTCTGACGCAACTTCTGGTGCGTGATTTCGCCACAGTCGATTCAGAAAGCATGCACTTATAGGAAAGGCGTTTCCAGACGTGTGACGGAAGTGACAGTATGCAAAAAATGAAACTGACCCCCCCAGCCTTTGTCTGATGCCATACCAGAGCGATTACAACAAACATTGTGAGGCTGTTTGGCGAGAGACTCATTTTTAAACGAAACAATGTGATGCCTTAATGAACACAAAAATGTCATGGTATACATACTGAGTCGGTTCACTTCTTAGCCCTGCGGTTAGTTGTTCTTATATCTGCTGTTATTTCCCATAATCCTTTTCAGATGAGAGATGTACACCAAACAATGGATGCCAAAAATGCCACAATCCGGCAGTAAAGATACTGACAATTAGAATGAGACACACACTTCATTCAAGTACTTAAGTAATTTGTCAGACAAATGTTGTCGTGTTCCGCTAAAAATACATAGCTAAAAGAAATATCCTTGAACCAAACAATTGTTTTCAGCGGAGGAATATCATAATATATTATTCCAACTGAGGGTTGAGAGTTGTTTGAGTATTGTGGGGTGAAACGACCAAACGTCTTTGTCACGTTAGACAGGGACAGACCCATTCCCGATCTGTAATCAGAACACAGCAGATGAGGGTAGATGTGAACACGATGTGGACCCAGACTGAGAATGTGAAGCCTTCTGGGTCTGTCTGACTATTCCTCAGTTTCAATTCCAGTGATGTGCAAGGATTCTCTTAATTACTCTTCCACATTCTTTGATATCTGGCAGCTGTAAACAAGGTCGTGCGTGCCTTTCCTCTGTGTCACTTCACAATGGAACTCAGATGGTTTACATGGTCAAGCGTTACAGCCAAGACAGCGGCGAGGAAACACTCTGCCGCTTCTCAGGAGGCACCATCGTGTTCTCTTCCTTTTACTCACTTAGTTCCTTTTGACAGTAGCGACGTAAGAGAAACTAAAGCAGCGCTCTCCTTTTCATTATGGCCATTAACCATTTTTTGTTCTTTATGGTGAATCGAAACAGAACGTGGTTTCAGATAGCAGAAACATCGCGCTGGGAGGAAAACGGAAATTGAGGATAAGAAGCATTGAAAAGCTGCAGCACGATGATTTAAGCAACATGCTAAAAGATGTCTGAGGAGAAGTTTGTGTCCGTTTCCGTCAGAGAAAGCAGAATACACCAAAAAATTAATAAATAAATAAATAAATAAACAAACAAACAAAAATGAGGAGTGATGGCAGAATAGGTGTGTGGCAGTCATGGAACTGTTTGAGGATGTCACACACACACACACACACACACGCACAGTGCAGAAAGAAGCCCACGTGTATGAGTCAGTCAGAAAATAGGCCTAACTGGTCTAACTGGGTCGTACCAGGGAAATGATTAATGTGTGTAACAAAGCAGCCAAATCGGTGCCTAATAAAACACGTTATGGAAACAATGGCAACCAGGCACGTGCACTGGTAGGCCTGACACCATGGCGGGGGAATATTTGTGACTGTAGTTCACACCTCTAGTAATGCGGTTGCAGCAGTTCGCCATGTTCTCAGAAGGGCCCTAATTTGGTAATCTGCTCAAATTCGGCAATTTCAAGGTTTTCACATAACGTTTCACTGACACGGAGTGCTTATTTATTCAGATGAATACTATCTATATGTGAATACTGTCTACTCTGTCACTGCCCCAAAGCACTTAAACAGCACACAGTACACACACCCTAATGTTATATGCTGGTGGACTGTGTGTAAATACCAGAAGGCAACCAAGGAACTGGAAACAAAAAACGTCCCGAGTTGGTTAAAGGAAAGAATCGGAATTTTCCGTTTCATTTGCGGTGTGGGGATCAGCACTCATCCACTGTTTTTACTATCAGCCAGAATTAATAGATTACATATCAATAATATCATAAGAACATAAGAAATTTACAAACGAGAGGAGGCCATTCCGCCCATCAAGCTCGTTAACTAATAGCTCAGAGTTTTTAAAATCTTATCTAGCTCTGATTTAAAGGAACCCAGGGTTTTAGCTTCCACTACACTAGCAGGAAGACTATTCCATATTCTGTGAAGAAGTGCTTCCCCAAATTCATTTTAAAATGTTCTCCCGCTAATTTCCACTTATGGCCACGAGTTTTAGTATTTAACCTAATATTGAAGTAGCCATTTGGCTGAAGAGCATCCAGACCCGTTAGAATCTTATGTACCTGGATCATGTCCCCCCCTTTGTCTCCTTTGCTCGAAGCTAAACAGATTCAGCTCAGCTAACTTCTCATAAGACATTCCTCTAAGACGAGGAATCATTCTCATAGCCCTCTGTTGTACCTTTTCTAAGGCAGCAATGTCCTTCTTAAGGTTTGGTGACCAAAGCTGCACACAATATTCTAGGTGGGGTCTTACCAAGGAATTATATAAATGTAGCATCACCTCCCTTGACTTAAACTCCACACACCTAGAGATGTAACCCAACATCCTATTGGCCTTTTGTATTGCTTCCCCACACTGGCAAGAGTGGGACATGGAAGCATCAATATACACACCGAGATCTTTCTCGTAATCAGCTACCTTTATTTCAGTGGACTCCATACCATATCAGTACTTCATATTTCTGCTCCCTGCATGGATTACTTTACATTTATCTATGTTAAATTTCATCTGCCAGGTATCAGCCCAGTCGCTAATTAAATCCAGATCCCGTTGTAGCCTCTCTGCTGCTAGATCAGTATCTGCTACACCACCCACCTTGGGGTCGTCTGTAAATTTAACCATTTTACTGTATGTATTGACACCAACACATACAGTAAAATGTATGTGTCAATATCATTAATGTAAATTAGGAACAATAGTGGTCCTAAAATTGAACCCTGTGGTACCCCGCAATGAATGCAGGCCCACTGTGACATTGTGCCTCTAATAACTACTCGCTGCTTCCTGTCAGTTAACCAGTTTTTGATCCAAGCTACTACAGTCCGTAAAATCCCTGCAGCTTTGAGGATAAGCATGAGCCGTTTGTGGGGGACAACACCAAAGGTCTTCTGGAAATCTAAGTAGATCACATTGTAGGCCTTTTGTGATCAATTTCTCTTGTAGCTTCCCCAAAGAACTCAAATACATTCGTTAAACAGGATCTACCTCTCCTATATCCATGTTGGCTATCCCTCAGAATGTTATTTGCATCCAGGTAATCTACCATTTTCACTTGGATTATAGCGTCCATTATTTTTCCAGTAATGCTAGTTAAACTGATTGGCCTATAGTTTGCTGGATTATTTCTATCCCCTTTTTTGAATATACATTAGCATGCTTCCAATCTGAAGGTACTACACTTTACATACTTTTGGAGTTAAAATATTGGAAGAAATTGCATTTTTTCTTTCTACATTCCTCTTAGAGAGTCTAATGTTGTTTTTAACTCAACTTGCAGACTTGGATACTCCTGCTTAGGTTTGAAATCATTAATTCATTTTCATTTGCGGAACAGAGCCCTTTTCCTCTTGACTTTAGCTTTAATATCCTTAGTGAACCATAAGGGTTGTACTTTCCTAGATTTAGTTTTGCTGGAAACAGGTATGAAGTCCTCTTGCACTTGCAACAATGTGCTTTTACAATTTCCCCATGCCTCTTCAACCGTTTTGCTTTTTAACTCCATCCAGTTTACAGTTTCTAGTTTCAGTCTCATACCATTAAAGTTAGCCTTCCTAACATTGTATACTTTTGTTTTGGACTTTGCTCTTCGGGCACTAAAATTAACCTCGAATTTAACCATGTTATGATCACTACCGTCCAATGATTCTAAAACCGTCACACAGTGAGAAAGGACAAGAAGTTAAATGTTTCATTTGGATATACGAGTCTGTATGTGGAAATTCCCCTTAAGTCTCTGATTCCAGATAGCGACGAAAGCTACTATTCTCCGTATGTAATTTCCTCGGTGTTCCTACAAGCCGATAAACCTACTTTACTGTTATGTTTGAACCCTGCTCACAAATATGTTCAGCCCTGTAATTTGCCAGAAGTGAACAAATATATTATACTACACGATACGTTTTTTTTTCGTTCAACCCAACGTCCTATTGGTGAGGTCTTCCATATAAAAACGTTATTTTACAGCCTTACCCCCAGGGCCACCCGTCATATTAATCAGTAAAAGAATTATATTCACAACAAATTACTTATTTAAACTTACACTCAGTTTATTTTCAAACCAAATGACGTTCTAATACAGTAAGCTAAAAATGTAAACTGCTAGAAAGACAAAAAAAGTTTTTTTATTTTACGTTTTTCCGTCCTAAATATAAGCATCAAATAGTTTGGAACAAAATATATTTGCAGATATGTTACATTTATGTTTCATGACAGCTTTCTAAAAGTCTGTTGCCTAAAAGAACTACAAAGACTTTTTGATAGCCACGGCGAAACTAATTTCATTCGGACGCCGAGCCCGTAAATTCAAACTAAACCATGGATATTTTAAGACCAGGAGGTCGACGTACACCACGGAAACGTGCGGAAAATATGTAACCATTAAAGTCATTTTGCAAATGACTTTGCCACGCGTAACTTAAGCAGGAAAGGGTTACTTATGGGTGCACGTGTTAGTTTTCAAAGCTTAAAAATCTCTTATAATTTAAATGAATGTCACGCAAAAAAATAATCGCCCAGACTCAGGGAAAGACCACTTCCATTCTGTTACCCCTGGCAGCCCTGTTCAAGTTCATGTTTCACAGTGTCCTTGGAGGACACGCCCATTCTTTGCAGCATTGCCAATCGGCAGCTGTGGATAGACGTCAGACCAATGAAAGATTACGGGGCTGAGTCACACGTGCTGTTGCTAGGGTCTGCTCCTATCACACTCATAGCCAATCAGGACACGGTTCGTGACATATCAGCATTAGCATCAGGGAGCCTCACCCCTGGGCTTTTTCATTGGCTTTTTCAGTGCCCCACGTAACATTACGGCTTCGTGATTGGTTGAAACGCCTGTCACTTCGCAGTAGTTATTCGCAGAAGGCAGTACATATATACATTTGGAGTCAAACAGATTCAGTGGATGGCAATTTATATTGCTCGCGCACGGTTTTAGTTAATTGTTTTCGCCTTTTGTTTTTTTTTTTTTTACCTTTTTATTTTCATTTTTGTATATAAGATTTTATTTTTTATAAATATATATCTATATTTTAATACACACAACAAGATGGAACTTAATTCTCTTTTAATTCTCCTGGAGGCTGCAGAATACTTGGAGAGGAGAGACAGAGGTATTTTTTCCGCTAAACTAGTTAACTAGTTAGTTGCCTACTTATATATAGGAGAGCGTACTAAAATAAAGGTCAATGGCACAGTTATTAATACGAGATCATTATATAGCTTTAGTCGTGGAGTGGGTATGATGTCACTTTGGCTATGTTTAATTATTTTTTTTATCACGTTATCATGTACCAGCGGCCAGCTTTTGCTGGTAACCACGCACCTAGGATAAGGGCTTAACTGATGCGATCGTAGATGCCAGCTGGTTAAATGCAGGGGCCGGGCACAGAGGGGCATATAGGCGCCTACAGGTCCTCCCCGGCTGCCCCCTGTCCACTTGCATTTGTTTTCCATTTGCATTGACTGCATCCCACGTATGAAAACATCGTAACCTATCGGCGTGACAGTCTGCGTCGTCGCTCGGCAGGACTGTCTGCACTGGCATCACCTGGATGTCTTTTCGCAGCCCATGGCTTTCTTTGCCCGGGACTAATGCTAAGCTCGGGCGTTCATACGATCGTCCGCCTGGGCTTTCCAACCGAAGCCCCTGCAACGCCAGCCCAACCGTCATCTAGAGCAGATGCGTTGTATACCACATGCTCCGGGGAGAGGAAAACAACAACAACATATCTAACGATGCTTGTTTATTTTTTTTTATTTTGCTCTGTCACTAGAAGCAGAACACGGCTACGCGTCGGTCTTACCGTTCAATAGCGACTTTTCCGGCAAGAAAACAAAAGCCTCGGCACTTTCAAGAAAGGCGCAGAACAATAGGTAAATATGCACATGGATGATCTCTGTGTGTGTGTGTGTGTGTGAGAGAGAGAGAGAGAGAGCGAGAGAGAGTGGGAGCCCCCTGCCCTGCCCTGCCGGCCGGGCGCCATGCCTCTCCCCTTGCAGGGCTTGGCTCTCTCCGGCTCTCCGCACAAACACTGCCACGCGTACAGCGTCCTCGCCTCCCTACCCGAAACCCTTCTTCGCTTTCACTCACTTTTTTCCACCCTCGACTCCCCCTCCAACCCCAGTTCCACACCCCATTCCCCCATCTCCCCCGTATTAAATAATGTCACGCCTCCGCTTTGTTTTCCTGCCTTTGCCGTAGCTGTGCAGAGCATGTGTACTGATTCATGTGCATCGGATGCGTGACATTTAAGCTCCGGTCCCGTTACGGTGTGACCGCAGTAAAGTGTCAGACGAGCCGCCTTGTACAGCTGGTTTTACATGCCTTGTCACCCCTTTAAGTCCCGTTCTGCGCGGCGGTTATCATAAAGCCGGGGTGCTTCCCTGCCCCTACATCGAAGCTGTGCTCCCCCCACCCCAAAAAAGTTGCATTTGCATCCTTTTCCTCTCTGTCTGTGTGTATTCACTCGGTTTCCACCGTTTATTAAATCTACGGCTTTTGCGCTTGAGTCCCTGGGCAGTCTCTCTATGCAACTGCGTTTCTGTCGCTCCCCCCGGCCTTATCAGCGAAGTACATTTTCAGTCCGCACGTGTTTTTCGATATTAAACTTGTCCGAAGCTGTTAACTGTGATACTAGCTTTGAGAAGGTAGGCTGTAGTGCCAGGATCCGGCTGGGTGGTGGAGCGCACACAGAGATATTATTATTATTGTTGTTGTTACTATTACTTTTAATAATAATAATAATAATAATAATAATTAATAAACGTTTAAAGGTGCCAGCAATTTACCAAACGCAAAAATTAAATTAGGAAAAGCAGGGAGACTCGGCTAAGGTGAAAACGGAGCCCCGTGCTTCGTCGGACGCATGGTAAAATAACAGACATAAAACGGCGTTAACATTCGTTAGGCGTCTCGGGTATTTTTGTCGCGGGGTGCAAGAGGTGCGTTTGCGTGCGTCCCGGGTTGCCAACCACCCCCCTTTTTCCTGTCTGACATTCCAAGGTATTTGCATTTTCTTTCGTCACAGCTGGTATTCGTGA
>JAODKE010000092.1:166713-179544 GCA_026779605.1 Mormyrus hasselquistii
CTCTGGAGCAGTGTAAAGCACGCTGACACTGGAGCAGTGTAAAGCACGCCGACACTGGAGCAGTGTAAAGCACGCCGACACTGGAGCAGTGTAAAGCACGCAGACACTGGAGCAGTGTAAAGCACGCAGACACTGTGTAAAGCACGCCGACACTGGAGCAGTGGAAACGTGTTCTGTGGAGTGACAAATCACGCTCCTCTCATCTGAAGGACATGTCTGGGTTTGGCAGATGCCCGACTGCATTGTGCCAACTGTAAAGTTTGGGTGAGTAGGGATGATGGTGTGGGGTTGTTTTCAGAGGTTAGACTTGGCCCCTTAGTTCCAGGTAAGGGCACTCTCAGTGTTTCAGCATACCAAGACATTACGAAGAATTCTATGCTTCCAACTGTGTGGGCACAGTTTGGGGAAGGCCCATTTCTGCTCCAACATGGCTGTGCCCCAGTGCACAAAGCAAGGCCCATAAAGACATGGTTGGGTGAGTTTGGCATGGAATACCTTGACTGGCTGCACAGAGCCCCGACCTCAACTCTACACCTCAACACCTTTAGGATGAACTACAATGGAGATTGTGAACTGATGTTCGCGTCCAACTTCAGTGCCTGACCTGACAAACGCTCTTCTGGATGTACAGGCAAAACATCCTACACACTCCAACATTTTGTGGAAAGGCCAGAAGATCCCAGAAGAGTGGCAGCTGTTATAGCTGCAAAGAGGGGGGCCAGCGCCATATTGATACCTGTCCTTATAGTGTATCTTCAGCATAATATTCATTTTTAGCGGTAAATATCCAAGGTAACATACATTTAAGAAAGCACTCAGCTGAGGTTAGGATTTGATCCGGCAACCTTCAGATTATTCCCCGTCTATTATATCTGGCACCGGCTGCCTCTATCTGACATTTAGGTCGAGAGCAGTAACACAGAGGAGCGGATCAAGGGCCATAAATTATGGATGCGGGCATATAAAAGGGTGCTGAGGTGGCGAAATCTGTGAGGGGGAGGGGAGTGCACACAAGGGGTCACATGACAGGCAGTAATCATGGGGGTGAATATGTGATACGGCCAGAGGCGCCAGGAGGAGACAGAACCAACAGCATGGGCACAAAGCCGATCTGAACTAGGAAGAGCTCCTTGTGTATTTTAGTTAGAGATAAAATTGCTTAATTTATGGCATTAAATGTAAACTCCCCCCAAACACTGAGACTTGAGACTGTAGTTTGAGACAGACGATGATTAATCGCAAAGTAAATTCTGCCTGGAACAGGGTTTAGGGTCGGCAGACTGAGCAAATGCAAATTTTAACGTACACCAGGAGCAAAGGTTTAAGGAACGGTTCAGGGACGCAGAAGAGGATCTTAGCAGGAAACCATCTACAGCCGACCTCGCCGTCTGGCATATACAGGATACTGCCACTGCCACTAGGACCGGACTGGCGAGTAACCGAGAGAAGGCAGGTCGCGCTCACCATCAGCGTTGTGTGGTTCAGGTTCCAAGTGAACGTGGTCAGGGTCCTGCTGACCGGGTCCAGGATAGAGTCCTCCACGATGTAGACGGAACGCGACAGGTGGGCGGGAAACAGCCTCTCGGCCCAGCGTGGCAGCCGGTTGGTCTTGGTCAGGAGACGTCGGGACAGCAGCCGGTGATCTGGCGTGACCTCACGGTACACCACATCTTCGGTCAGTACGTGGGCGCTGGGGAGGGTAAGAGACAGGTTGGGGGTGTGCGATTGTCCCAAGGCACGCATTAACTTAGCTGCCGAGTAAGGTCACAGCGCAGGGTCAGCCGGTGTCCGAAGCCCGTGGAAATGTCAAGGTTAAAGGCCCGATGGTGGCACGATTATTCGGCTGGGATTTGAACCTGTAACCTTCTGTTCAGTAGAACCACTTGGGTGGGGCGTGACTAAAGCAACTAAAGTTTACCATTGCAGAACTGGACACCGGTGCCCCAATTTTGCAGGAATCCCAGACCTGGAGCAACACTCATGGCCTGTTGAAAGTTTTTTTGCGGGGGGTGGGGGGGGACATTTAAAACAACTTGATTTTGTTCAGATGTAGCTCAGAGTCCATCTTGAGCAAAGGTCCACAGATAGCGCAGCGCCCCCAGAATGGGAGCTGCCAGGGTCTCTCGTACCCGTGTGTGACACCTCTCGGACATTTGCTCCTGCGGACAACTTTAAAGAGAAAAAATTCCAGTGTCATTAGGACGGTGCGTTACAGGAAATGTGTGGTGCTGGTGTCCCATTGGCGACGCGTCACTCAACGTGTCATTTCTCGGTGTCTGCTAATCTCACTTCCCCTACGGAGAACCAGTAGTGTTCCCTGTGAGTGCCGTGAGAGTCTGGTAAGTCTGCGGTATAGATACGATAAACGGGAGCCCTATTCTGCCGGAACCATCTAAAGTGTCCGAAGACGACGGCGTGGATGCGTGTCAAATCTACTGACACTACCCATTGCTGCTAAAATTATAAATTTAGGTCAACAGCATGATGCTTCAGTTTTCCCCGGATCTGCGTCACGGAAATGGTTCAGCACTGATACAGATGACACGTGTGGTTTCAAGCCAAACCTCGAACCCCAGCGCCAGGGGCGATGGTGGTGGTGGTCACGTACCTGAACGGGTTGGGGTAGCGTTGCCAGAAAGCACAGACGACATGGTCCCATGCGCTCTTGATGTCTGTCTCATTGAAGAAGTACTTCACCATGACTGATCACAGGGAGGTTTGAGGGCAAGGTCTGCTGGGGTGTCCTTAATGCGCAGATTGACCCGACCCCCCTCCCGGCACAGAGCAGATCAGCCTGCGAGTACAAAAACGTTTCCATAATGCGTAAACCACATCAGATTTATCAGTTAGAATATGATCTACATTACTACACAGTGGAGGGGCTGTTTTTACTGCCTGTTCCGCAAAGGACATAAAGTCTACCCGATAAGATTATTCTGATAGCGAGCAAAGCTGCAAAACCATAGGATGTCAGCTGATGGCAGAAATCATGCGTAAGTGCGTTTGCATGCACCGGAGCCCAGCACCCAATAAGCAGCGTATTAAGCATAGTAGCTAGGAGCCGCGCGCCCGTGTGCCCCGCATAAGACTTCAAAGAGCCGCCCCCGTTACGTTTTCACGCGCCGCTTTCACACGTGGGGACGCTGCCAGCCGGACGGTTTCACCGTCGTGCGCAGTGGGTGTCCGACAGCCGCAATAAAGCACTAAAACAGCTGTGATATCGACCTTTTCCAGTTTCACTGTGTCACACTTTGCAGGCGTGGGACGCTGAACTTGCAATCCTAAAGATCCTGTAAAATCCCAGGGTCTGATGACGGTCTTGAGGCGCTTGAGTCTTTCTCTCTCCCTACTTAATTAAACATGTATTTTGCTTTAGATAAGAGCGTCTGCTAAATAAATATAACGTAAATATAACCCACATCCCCTTTCGCATGTATTGCAAAGTACGGAATCCATCTGCCGTGCAGCCATGTGACAGCTCGATAATGGTGACTCGTGACATCGGGAAGTCCTCGTTTCCCCACGTATACCGTTAACCACCCCCATTCATTTCTCCAAATCGCCGTTCACATCTACCCACCAGTCCGGGTAATCGGCGCGATGGACCCTGCTCCCAGCATTCATTTACCGGACCGATCCTGGCCCATGTGACCGAGATTTCCGGGTTTCTACGCAACAGATCGGTAAAACCTCGCAAATGGCATGGGAACTGAGGACGACTACCACCGCCGGCGAAGGACGCACTTTTCCGCATATGCCTTTAAACCTGTAGCCGTGGTGCCCGACACTAAAACACTATCATGATAAATAAAACCTAGTATAAAACAATCACCGAAATTTTTATTAATATAAAAACATGGCCGCGCCGCACAAGTCCAAAAAAATAAATAAAGTGAAACCTGCGAAACGGCCGATCAGCAAACGGGAAGGTGCAGGACGCATGGGACGTACCGGCCACGCTCTCCAGCCGCGTTCCCGGCGAGCGGCCCCGCGCACGCCAGCCGCCCACGCGTAGCCCCGCTCCTCCCAAAGTCACCGCTGCGTAGCAGGGACGCGCACAGGCCACGTCCGCTGCTCTAGTATCGGCGAAACACTTCCTCCTAGGCTTCAGGGATCATGAATATGCATTTCCAAATAGCCTCGCCGGGGGGGGCTGTCGGGGTCTGCGTTAGATGACTCCAGAAGCTGAATAGCTCTGTATTTTGTCGTGGTTATAGCCGGGAACCTGATAATGCACAAAAAACCTTATTTGCATCCCGGGCTGTTTGAACAGCTCCACGCTGATACTGAAATAATTTGCATGGGTGGATTTGTGTGTCTGGTGAAGCTTGCCCCGTCTTATCTATACCCGGTTTTTATTGTTTTTATTATTATTATTATTATTATTATTATTATTATTATTATTATTATTATTATTATTATTATTATATATATAAACAGTAAAATGCTCGCGGCACAGCAGGCGCCTAATTCCCGCTGTACGCCGGTGCCAAATCACTGCCTCTGTGTTTCCGCCGTCTAACGGCATGACCGGCGTGAAACCGGGACCCTATCGCGTGTTTGGGAGGTTTGCGAATCACCGTCTGAAACAGGGGATTGTACAAGTTTTAATTTATACAGTATATTATTATTATTACTCGTCGTGGTGGTTCGTGGTACTTTTCTAGCCAAACTTCAGTTCTCTTTAATATTGATTCAAGTAGATGGGGGCATGGATTGGTTCTGTCTTTATCCCATAATAACCTCTCCAGCAGTCTTCTGCTTCCCTCCAGTGGACACGTGGTTCTTCATGGGCCACATATACTGGGCTTCCTGAGGTCCAGCCGCCTTAACATCCATTCTGGTCCATCTCGTGGGTCCTGCTGGATCCATTCTGCACGTATAGAATGTTGTGCATGGATTAGCTAGATAGGCTAGCTGAAGAATGAATTTCAGGGAGTGGATTTGGTGTAGGTAGAAGCCACAGCTCTCAGCTCTGATCTTCTCCATCTATTTGATAAAGAAGCAACAGTTGTGGCAAGTATTTTGGTCCTGAAAGCATGGAAATGTGCAGTCATTTATTGTAGCAAACGGCAAATTCTGTGATTCTTGCAAACAAGCATTGGTTTAAATGCCAGAATATGACAGGTACAGTGAAAGTTGTAAGGCCTCTTAGCAGATATTGCATCTTCATAGCAAGAAAAAAAAATCATTATTTATAAAACGTATTGTCCAGTATGTTTTATGAAGTCAAAAACTGCAGTTTGTTATGCAAAGATTCCCTTTGTAACTTTTTTAGCCCAGTTGAGTATTTGCAAATTGACACATAACATCAAAAAAGAAATTTATATAAAACTCTAAAAATTATAGCTTGTTGGTGGGAAATTATAATTATTAAATTAGGTATACGACGGTTTCAAATACAGCCATGTTGTAAGATTGAAATGCCTTTCTTTTTTATAATACAAAAGTTCTGGTTTATGGGACAAAATTTAAAAAATCGCACATTTGAATAGAAAAGCCAGAGTTTTTTTATTAATCAGTCCAGTTGTCGATTTAGCATCTTACTAGCTGCCTTAGAAGAACATCAGTAGTCCTAAGAACTGAGAAACAGCCCATTGTTATACACTAGAACATAAATACAAAAATTAATTCCAAATTTTCAACAAAATGGGAATACATCGAGCAGACACTCCACGTAGAGAAGCAGTGAAATCAATATCTGTGTGTTCAATGTTCTGAAACAGTGAAATTTTAAGTTTCCCTGAGATTTGATTACCTCTCCCTTCCTCTGACATGAAGTGTGAGGAGCAGTGAGGAAGAAGTATGGGCATCAGTAGCTTTTGGGCTCGCTTGGGATTCCTCTTGCCTGGAACTTCTCCTGCAGCAACCACCCCCCCCCCCAATCAGACAACAGTCTCTATGTCCCAGTTGAAGTCCCGCGGAGGGATGTAGCAGCAGTAGGACCCGTAGGAGTTGCTCTCGCAGCGTGAGAACACTACAATGCTATCAGACGGCACCTGCACAGAGTAGCGGGCAGCTTCGTAGAGCGTGCTTTTCTGGCCGGGGGACAGCCGGTCCAGGGCATAGGAGCCTGACTTGACTGAATTCTCAAGGAAGATGTTGGAAGGGTAACAATCCTGTAGGTAGCGTGAGACCTCCTCTTGCTCTACACCTCGAACCAGTCGGCTGGTCTCGCCCACCGTGGTGGTGGTGGAGACGGAATCCTCACCGGAACAGGCCTTCTTGCAGCCGTGGAGTGCGTTCTGATGCTCGCAGCTCCTGCCGTCCGCCCTCTTGGGCCGTCCCCGTTTACAGAGCCCCCCGTCTCGGAAGGGAGACACCGTGCAACCCTTGGTCGCATTGGCGATGAAGATGGCAGCCACTCCCGGCAGGCAGATGGCCGGCCCAATGGCAATGAGCGGGACGTCACCTAGAGTCTCGCCCTTAACTCCCGACACGGTGAACATGAACCCGAACACCAGGAAGATGCTGGCCAGGGCCACGACCATCCCGGTACGCGGGCTGATGTCATCCAACCGCGCCGTCATGCCTTCGACAGTACAGCCTCACCCGTGAGCGCTCAGCCTGTGTAGCTAAAAGAAGAACATGCAGGGAAATTCTGGAAGTGCTTCAGGTGCTCCGGCGCCTCAGCACGCCGCCTGTGATCGCCTTCCTCCTGGGGATCTTGCGCTGTCGGACGGGATGCTGAGGGCCGCCGTGACACAGATCGTTTTTATAATGGACCCGCCCTTCCCAATGTAAACGGACTTGGAAATCCGAGAAGCACCGAGAGGCAGCTGCGTGCCGTTTGGAGATGCCACGTAACGCGTGCTGGCACGCTGCCTGAGTTTTCGCTGACTTTCGGTGCCCAGCTTGCACACACCCCCCTTTATTGCCACAGACTTTTGGGCTAATTGTGGGCCAGATTCAGTTCTCCCCAAAGCATTGTCATTGGGTCACCTTCAATCAAGACGTTCAGTCTAAAGGCACTCAACCAGTAAGTGACAACTAGCAAGTCTTTTTTGCTAAACAGCGTTCGTCCTCCATCGTGAGTTGGAGACAATATCATAGAGTACTAATGAAGATGACCTTGCATGTGTTACTGAACTTGTGGTGCTCATTGTTCCCTAACTGGGCTTGTTTATGTTTTCGCCCATGACTTTGCTCACGTTCCAGTTTTAGCATTAGCTAAATGAACAGCGTGTGGACTGGGTTTCACGGGCACGACGCCATCCATCCGAAGCACTTCCGTCTGCTGGGCAGTCCGGGCTACGCCTCACGGCCGATCCAAACCCGCAATAAATATAGACGGGAGAGTCTCTTGAGTCCAGCCCTGCCAAAGGCTTGCAGTGCCATCTAGGAAAATGATCTAGGTGTTCAATGCAGGCAACCGTCGGCACCTCTAGAAGAGTCATTGGCGTTAATGTGCAATGATGGATGCCTTCATCCAGGCATCCCCTAGATCACCTAGGGGACACAGGGCAAACTCCCAGCCGTATACCTGAATGATGTACGGGGGCCAGGTTACGAGTGGTGGGGTTCACGGTTATAATGTTCCTGAAGAAGTCGGCTACTAGGCGAGTTCGAGGCAGTCCAGTTCCTGGAGTAACGTAACACTTTGGGCTGGATGAATAATCAGCCTTCACATGAGCCTCCCATGGGACTGAACCAATGCAGTCAGCTGTATGTGACGGCTTGCAGCAAATCCTAAAAATGGGGTGGATAAAGGACTATAAATAAGCTGAGTTTGCAGTGAAGACACTAACTAATTCATTGCTGATTTTGTCGCGTTTCATTTTCATCAGTGGCAGCATGTGGTTTCATCTACAGTACCAGTCAAAAGTTTGGACCAGTCTACTTATAGAAAGGTTTATTCATACTATTCCCTAGATTTTATAATAATTATAAAGACATCAAAACTATAAAATAAAATATATGAAATTTTGCACCAGAAAAATTAATTTGTTAGGAAGGGGGCAGTTCTGTGGGTTGGGGCTCAGAAGGTTGGTGGTTCAAATCCTATGACTGGCAGAGTGATGTCACCATTGGACCCTTGAGCAAGACCCCTAACCCCAGTTGCCCCAGGGACTGGCTGATCCTACTGTCTCCTCTACGCCAGTTTCATGAGGAGGCCTCCTGAGATGCTATTCCAGCTGTCCTGAAGGAGGTCCCTCATATACACTGAGCACTCACTGGCTGATCCTACTGTCTCCTCTACGCCAGTTTCTTGTGTGTTTCGGGGGTTTGCATGTGCCCTGCATTAACCCAGCATCCCATCGTGGGCGTAGCCCAGTCATGTGACCTATGCTACCCAGAATGACCCTGACCAAGATTAGCGATTGGAAGATGGAAGACTGCATGAGTTTTTTAATCCCTGAAATGTCATAATTAACGAATCTATGTGTGTGCAGTTTGAGTTTTGCTTAAGCGACTGGCAGTGCTACAGTTGTCACTGTCACCCCTGATGGCTCACCGGTGGCCCAGCAGCCTGATTTGTGGAGCACTTGATACTTACTGTGGAAGATGTCGCTGTGATCTGCAGTGCTGTGCCAGGCCAGTGAGCAGGACGGTGGCTATTTTGGAACAGTCTCAGACGTTCTCCAAACTCGCAACTACTGTTGTTGGAGGCTCCATCGGTGTGAGCCTCATTTCCTGTCCCGGTAGCTTGCTGGCATAGGGTTGCGTCCGTGACAGTAAGAATCTCAGGTTGAGGTCCTGGAGCTGGAGTTGGGTTTCAGGGCACAGGGTGTCCCCTGAGTGCGGTACGGGGGCAGCTACAGGATCTGCGTCGTTTGGGGACCTCGGTGACTGGCGGTGCCAATGGAAGTGGCTATAAACAGGATATAAATGATAAGGAATGAGGTGGAGAGACGGAGAGTCCTGCACATTCCATGAGTTCCTTCTTTATGCTTTTGCCTGTTTAACGATGACAGTAAGGAGGCCCACATTTCATAAATGGTCTATATATCCAGCCATCCATCTTCTAGATGCTTGTCCTGGTCAGGGATACAGAGTAAATGCCTTGATGATGGTGCGTGGCTAATTGGTTTCAAAAAAGCATGATTTTAAAAGCAGAGTGCAGCACAACTGGTTTATATTTACAACACAGCGGTAGATTAAAGATAGTCAGGAAAAATCCTAACTAGTCACTCTTACAAAGGGAAAATTAAGTGACAACAATGAAAAAATTGGAACATTCGGATTTAAGTTCTTATATTATTTCCTGTCTCTTTAAATAAGGCAAAGAAGTGTATTGCTCTACGGTGAGACTATACTGGTCAAATGAACCTTAGTTTCACTGGCCAACATCCCCCACCTGCTCGGAACTGATGACAGGGACTGCATGAGATAGACTGTGTACGCTGACATTTCCCCTTCTGTGCTGACATAACTAGATACGTTTCTGTTATGAACAGAGCAGATGACAGAGCTACTGGTATCTATATTACCCACGGATGCATCAGTATTTCTCAATACAGACAAATGACTTATTTTGTGGGTCAAAATTTAAAATTTTGATAACAAAATGCAGAAATCGTTTCCCGTATCATAAAGTCCAACTTCTTTTGATCTATTTTGGTTACATATAAATGACTTTATGATATTCCCCTTATGTGTATAAAAAAAAAACACAAATCCGTGATTTATTTGGTAAAGCGTATGCAATACAACACAGTTGGGTTTCAGGGCACAGGGGTGTCCCCTGAATGCCGCACGGGGGCAGCTAAATCAGCCAAGGGCGGAGACCGCCACAGGATCTGCGTCGTTTGGGGACCTCGGTGACTGGCGGTGCCAATGGAAGTGGCTATAAACAGGATATAAATGATAAGGAATGAGGTGGAGAGACGGAGAATCCTACACATTCCTTGAGTTCCTTCTTTGTGTTTTTGCCTGTTTCCCGCAGTAGACAGTAAGGAGGCCCACATTTCATAAATATATACAGCCATCCATCTTCTAGTTGTTCGTCCTGGTCAGGGTTACAGAGTAAATGCCTTGGGGATGGTGCGTGGTTGATTGGTTTAGGCCTCTGTTCCTGATGTCAGAAGGTTGCCAGTTTGACCCCCGTCTTCTGTAGAATAGTCACGTCTCCGTTGGACCCTTCGGCAAGGTCCTCCCCCTCCTGCAAATGCTCCAAGGGTGTTGGATATCAATGACCCTGTGTTTGGACCCCAAGTTTCTCCCTCAGATGCATACAGTACCAGTCAAATTATGTGTCTTGCCCTGATCGTCCTGCCCCCCTCGTTAACCTCATGTGGATTCCCGGTGTTTACCAGCTGTTTCGAGTTGTCTTCGTTAGTTCAATGTATTTAGTCTGCGTTTCAATTTGTTTCCCCAGTCCGGTCATTGTAACGTTGCATGTTGTGTTAAGCGTTTATCCCCGTAAATAAAGTTCTTTGTCCGCATCCACGGCTTCCCTTGCCTGCTTCCCGGTGGATCGTGACATTATGCACATACCTCTGCATACAAAGGTTTATTTGTGCTATTCTCTACATTTTAGAATAATTATAAACATCGGAACTATAAAGTAACATATGGAATTTTGCACTGACCAATTTAATTGGTGGGGGGGTGGGCATCTTTTCAGGATTCATATGGTTCCTGGTTCGAGTCCCGTAGTTGACAGAGTGATGCCACCAATGGGTCCTTCAGCAAGGCACTTACCCCCAAATTGCTCCAGAGGCCTGGCTGATCCTACTGTCTCCTCTATGGCAGTTTCTTGCATTGGCCTCCTGAGATGCTTTTCCAGCTGTCCTGAAGGCATCCCTCATATGTGCTGAACACTCATTGGCCACATTTCCTTCACTCTCCGGTCAAGCTCCTCCAAAACCCTCTGGACCGTGTTTCGGTCAGGTGGCCAGCTCATGTGATGTGACACTCTCACTGTCCTTCATAGGCGGCTTGCTGCGTTCAGACTTTTGACCGGCACTGTATATTTTTGTGTGTCTGTCATAAACATGAGATAAATATGGGATATGTAAAAAGCTTTGCAATGTACCTGTGCAAATTGCAAATAAAGGATCGTTTCACTTTGCATCTGATCTAACCCCTCCTGCATGTGTCTTGCAAACAGATGATCTCGTCAGGATTCCACACGGTTTGGCCAGACTCGCACAAGAATTCACGCCTCAAGCCCAGTGAAGAGCTAATAATGCAAAACACCAAGTGATCCTGACTCTAATCTACCGCTGTGTTTTAAATATAAACCAGTTGCTGATGTGTAGTAATTAATGGTGCAGGAAAGTTAGACACTTGAGAAGGACATTCCAACAGTTCAGACTGATGTATGTCATATCACATATACGCAATTAATAGTAAGGCATTTAATCTTCATTCACTATTTTTAAATTTGTCTTCTGGCCTCAGAGCTTCTAGGAAAAAAAAACTAGGATAGGTGTGATCCTTTGTCAGAGTGAACAGAATGATCATCTACCAGCAGCAACAGCAAGATTATGTATGATTAACAGGGTAATGATCCAGCAATAACACAGTGATCATCTAAAAACAGGAATATGATCATCCAGGATCAGCAACATGATCATCCTGGAACAGCAGCATGATCATCCGGGAACAGCAGTGTGGTCATCCAGCAGTAGTACGATTATCTATTTCCATTAAGAGTTGCTTCTCTGTGGTAACACCAGAACAAACAGGTGAACCCATTTCTGAACATAATGCAGAAGAATAAATGAACCATTAGTTAACTATTTTAGTTTGACTTTCATGACTTTTTAAAAATAAGGTGAATTATACCCCAAATATTTCCTAAAACAGTTTGAAGAACACCTCTCCTTGGATTGCCACCTTATCGTGGTGGAGGGGTTTACGTGCCTAAGTGACCCTGGGGGCTATGTTGTCGGGGGCAATAGCCCCTGGTAGGGTCTCCCAAGGCAAAAAGGTCCCAGGGGAGGAGACAGACAAAGAGCAATCCAAAAGAACCCTATGATAAGACATTGCAGCAACTAGGGCTAGGGTCACTTGGGCCCCACCTTGGAGTCAGGCCTGGGGGAGGGGCCCGTTGGCCCATGGGGCCCTGCCAGGCATAGCCTGAAAGAGGCACGCAGGACTGTCCCCAGGTGGGCCCACCATCTGCAAGGGGAACGTCAGGGGTTCAGTGCTTTGTGGATCGGGTGACAGCCAAGGGAGGCCCTGGCGTTCCAATCCTTGGCTGACAAAACTGGCTTTCAGGACATGGAATGTCACCTCTCTGGAGGGGAAGGAGCCTGAGCTTGTGCGTGAGGTTGAGAGATATCGACTCGATATAGTCGGGCTCACCTCAATGCATAGCATGAGTTCTGGAACCAATCTTCTGGGGAGGAGCTGGATGCTCTTTTCTTCTGGAGTTGCAGCAGATGAGCGACGCTGGGCTGGGGCTACTGGTGGCCTCACAGCTCGGTACATTAACAATGAAGTTTACCCTGGTGAATGAGAGGGCTGTTTCCCTGCGCCTTTGGGTCGGGCATAGGTATCTGACTGTCATCTGCGCTTATGCACCAAATGTCGGTTCAGAGTACCCGGCCTTCTTGGATTCCCTTAGTGGTATGCTGGTTAGGGTGCCACGAGGGTATTCCATCATTTTGTTGGGGAACTTCAACGCTCACGTGGGCAATGACAGCGTCACCTGGAAGGGGGTGATTGGGAGGAACGGCCTCCCTGATCTGAACCTGACTTGGACTTCTGTGCAATGCATGGTTTGTCCATAATGAACACCATGTTCGAGCATAAGGGTGTCCATAAGTGGACATGGTATGAACATGCCCGGGGCTACAGGTCGATCTGATCTGCGGCCTTCTGTCTTGGACACTCGGGTAAAGAGAGGAGCAGAGCTGTCAACTGATCACCACCTGGTGG
>JAODKE010000092.1:179644-193784 GCA_026779605.1 Mormyrus hasselquistii
ACCCAGCCCCAGGAGATGTGTGAAGGGAGGGGGAGGGGGGGGGGGGGGGGGGGGGGGGGGGGGGGGGGGGCTTGCCCATCACTGGGGCTGAGGTGGCCCGAGAGGTTAAAGAGCTACGTGGCCCGCGGGTGGACAAGATCCTCCAGGAGCACCTGAAGGCTCTGGATATTGTGGGGCTGTCGTGGCTGACACACCTTTTCAACAACACGTGGAGGTCAGGGAAAGTGCCGCTAGATTGGCAGACTGGGGTGGTGGTCCCCTTATTTAAGAAAGGGGACTGGAGGGTGTGTTTCAACTACAGGGGGATCACACTTCTCAGCCTTCCTGGGAAAGTCTATTCCGGGATACTGGAGAGGAGGGTGAGATTGACAGTCAAATCTCGGATTCAAGAGGAACAATGTGGTTTTCGTCCTGGCCGTGGAACACTGGACCAGCTTTATACTCTTGCAAGGGTACTGGAGGGGGCCTGGGAGTTTGCTTATCCAATCTACATGTGTTTAGTAGATTTGGAAAAGGGTTCCCCGGAGGTGCTCTGTGAGGGGTGCTTCAGGAGTATGTGGTCCGGGTCCCTGTATGAACGGAGCAGAAGTTTGGTCTGCATTGCTGGTAATAAGTCAAACATGTTCCCAGTGCGGGTTGGGCTCCGCCAGGGCTGCCCTTTGTCATCGATCCTGTTTATAATATTTATGGACAGGATTTCTAGGCACAGCCAGGGTGTTGAGGGTGCCCAGTTTGGTGGCCTCAGGATTGCCTCGCTGCTTTTTGCAGATGATGTTGTCCTGTTGGCTTCATCTGCTGGGGATCTCCAGCGTGCTCTGGGGCAGTTCGCGACTGAGTGCGAATCGGCGGGGATGAGGATTAGCACCTCTGCTTCTCCACGTCGAAAGGAGCCAGTTGAGGTGGTTTGGACATCTGGTGCGGATGCCTCCTGGGTGGCTACCCGGAGAGGTTTTCCATGCATGTCCTACAGGGAGGAGGCCCCGGGGCAGACCTAGGACCCGCTGGAGTGATTATATCTCTCGGCTGGCCTGGGAATGCTTCGGCGTCCTCCCCAAGGAGCTGGTAGAGGCAGCTACTGTAGGAAGAGGGAGATCTAGGTATCTCTCCTGAAGCTGCTACCCCCACGACCCGAACCCCAGACAAGCGGTAGGTAATGGATGGATGGGATGGATGGTTTGAAGAACAACATTCTGGATGTAAATTTATCTAACAAACCACAGAAAAAAAAACGACTGAATGAAGGAACAGGAAATGAAGTTGTGCATTTGCTAGCTTCCTCAGGAGTGGGCAGTGGTGGTTTAATGGTTAGGGAAGCTCACTTGTAATTGAAAGATTGCAGGTTTAAATCCCCGACCAGCAAGGCATGACTGAGGTACCCTGAGCATGGTACTGCTCCCTGGGGTGCTGAATTAGCTGCCCCCTGCTATGTCACATTGGCAGTTGTGAAAGCTTAAGATTCAGGGGGGCACTTTTTAAAATAACCCACTTGATCTTACCAAATGTCTGGTCAAAGCAGCTTTGTACCATGTTTTCTCAGGAGGCTTAGCCAATAAATATCTTGCAGTGTTGTGCCATACTTGCCTCATATACACTTCCGGCTCTTTAATCTGATTTCCACGTGCTCAGATGGTTTCCGACACCTTATCCGGATGAAAAACCGTCATCTACACCTTAACCTTGCTGTCCTGTTTGCTTCACTTTGCTTGGCCTTGAATTTTCCAGGGCAGTTGTAGTGTTTGACAAGTGGAAGGGGGGGGGGGGGGGGGTTTGTTTTGTTTTTTGACCCCCCGATGGTTTTAAAAGCAGCATGCAGCGCAACAATTTCTAGTCACTCTTACAAAGGGAAAATTAAGTGACAACAATGAAAAAGTGGAACATTCGGGTTTAAGTTCTTATATTATTTCCTGTCTCTTTAAATAAGGCAAAGAAGTGTATTGCTGTACGGTGAGACTATACTGGTCAAATGAACCTTAGTTTCACTGGCCAACATCCCCCACCTGCTCGGAACTGATGACAGGGACTGCATGAGATAGACTGTGTACGCTGACATTTCCCCTTCTGTGCTGACATAACTAGATACGTTTCTGTTATGAACAGAGCAGATGACAGAGCTACTGGTATCTATATTACCCACGGATGCATCAGCATTTCTCAATACAGACAAATGACTTAACATGTTATGTCTTATTTTCTGGGTAATAATTTTAAAAAGGTACAGTTTTTGATAACAAAATGCAAAAATCGTTTACTGTATCATAAAGTCCAACTTCTTTTGATCTGTTTTGGTTATATATAAATGACTTTATGATATTCCACTTATGTGTGTAAAAAAAACACGAATGCATGATTTATTTGGTAAAGTGTATGCAATACAACAGATTCGAGGTTTGTTTTGCACACCTACAGGGAAGTGGCTATTCAAAAAGTCGGCTGTTATTGCCCTCCTGTCCAACAGCAGTCGTACTCCGGAAAACATAAATTCGGTATTATCACCGGAAGTTATTCTGATTCAGAGACACCGGAAGTAAGCCGTATAATCCCGGAAGTTATTTTGCGTCAGGAACCCGGAAGTAAATCAGTGACAGTGACCTCAGTAGGTTGCGGGCTTCAGCTAATGTTGTCCTTTCTTTCAACTGTGTTATCTAATAATTGAAACTGTTTTGCGAATTTGCACGTCTACAACATGTCGGGTTATACACCGGACGAAAAGCTTCGTTTGGACCAGCTGACGAAACTAAGAAGGCAATGGTTGAAAGACCAGGAGCTCAGTCACCGCGAACCTGTCATTGAGCCCAAACCGCTCGGACCCGTGGCTAAATTCTGGTCACGCTTTTTGGAGCCGCAAAGTCTGTGGAGGCTCTATGTGAGTTTACTGGTGTAAATGCGTACGCGTGTTCCGTTTTCCCAGTTGACTTGGCCGTGAAAATCGGCTGCCGACAGTGGTATGTGGAGTAAATAGTGACTGGTCAATAAATCAGCGGTCTTTACTGTGACAGCTGCCGTGTGCAATTATACGTTGCAGCAGCAAGGTGTAAAAATGTACACGTTGTGAAGAACATACAGTATGCTTGAAAATAGCACTATGCTTGTCCAAGTGACAGTAAAATAACACTTATCAGGATGCATTTGTTATATTTTAATATATGCAGGCTCATAATAAGTCGAGGATAATAAGCCACATTTTCTGTTGTTTACCTGTTTGTTTTTTTATTGTTATTTTCAGACGTTCAAAGTGTATAATGCAGGTATCTTCACTTTCACACGGCTGCTGATCCCGGCTTGGATCGTGCACTATTATGTCAAGTATCACGTAGCGGTAAGTTTCCACATGGCCGGTTGCTATCACTTCTTTGAACGTAGTAGTAAACAAAAGAGCGCAAAAGAAGGGGGCAGTGTTATGTAATGCACGCTGCGCCTGGCAAAAATGTCGGTTATTCTCGGTTTTGTGTGTGTCTGTATGTAAATAATTATGCAAATATATGTTAAAACAACCTATCGACGGGGCTTTGAGTCTGCTGCCGCAGCAGCTGTTTAGTCACTTTACACAGAACCTTTACTATGTGGATTCTTTTATATGCAACTTACAGTAGTTATGTCTTTGGTTGTAGAAAAGACCCTACGGTATTGTTGAGTTGAAGCCAAGGCTGTTTCCTGTAAGTATTTTCCTTCTAACCTGCTGTATTTCATTTGGTATGCAGTGGCACCGATTGTGTTAGCTGTAAATGTAAGGCTGTCCTGCCCATCTTTTGTGGTAAAACCTTGAAATGGCGTGAGTGGTGCCAAGTCTGACTGCTGGTTTGGGATTTCCTCACAGGGAGACACTGTTCTGGAAACAGGGGAGGTTATTCCGGATCTTCCCGAGACTGAGAATCACGGGCACCATTAAACACAAAGTTGGACAGCATGGAACCCTGACGCCAATGTCCTCCTATGTCTTTGTCACATGTATATATTTATCATTAAAAATGGTCTGTTCTCCTCAATGCACTTGGCTGTTTTCAAACCCCCCCCCCTCCCCCATGCACCTCACGCAGATTTTTTTCTATCTTAATTTATACGAGAGGTACATTTTCAAACCTCTTGCAATGTGTTAATTTGAAATTAATGAATGAGCTTAAAAAATATGTCTTACAGATGTGTGAAAGCTCAGACTTGTACGGCCCGGTTTCATTTCGCCTTGTGTTACTGTCCTTGTGTCAGCCTCTTCGCTCTTCTTCGTATTCTGATGAGAGGTTAGCTGCCCATTTTATTCCTGTCAGCAGACACTCCCAAAACAAACTACCAGACTTCACAATAGACTGTCTCTCAGTACAGTGTTCTCGTACATCAACATTGTTTGTGTAATAGTAAAAAATAGTTTGCGGTGTTTAAACAATTACAGGAAAATAAATGACAGTTCAAGATGCTTTTGAAATGTTTTTCAAACTGTGGGCGTACGCTCCACGCCCAAAGAAGTTTCCCGGGGAATCCTGGCACCAGGAGAGACATTCCAAGAACCACAGTCCAAACCTCAGAGGACACACCTGTCCCAACCGCAGAGTGAGACACCATCTGCGATAGTGTGAAAGCAAATATGACCTAATTGTGGAACTGTTTGCCATCCTTACCTCAAGAACACAAATATGTGTTGTATAACATGTGAATATTAAGACTGAATTGCAACAGATGTTTCATAAGCAAAAGTTTTGCCTAACTAGCGTACTGCTGTATTATGTTATGCTAGTCGTACGTTTTTTCGATACTCATTTAATTTGGATGTATCACTTGCGCAGTGGACATAGGGTGGGTGCAACAACCCTGAAGTGCAAAACAAGACAGAAAAAAGCAAAATCTACAAGGCAAAAACATTAATTTAATATGATTGTTTTCTCAACTTCAGGTTTTTTCAAAGTGCTTATTTTTTGCGTTCTTATATTTCTGCTTCCTTGATTTTTCGTATTTTTGCACTTCAGGGCCACCATAGCTAGGAGATGTAACAATCTATTTTTGATATCCATCAAAGGCGTGTGTTGTCTGGCTATGAATGAACCATCTGTGGAATGTGCCTACTTGAAGCCTTGAATGGAATGTCCTAGATTGCGATATCAGTTTTGTTCCCTAGAGTACAGTCTCCTGTAGGTACTCATCTCTCCAAAATAATGCACAATATGACAGACTACTTAATTCAAAAGGCCGACTGTGAGTTTGTTGACACCTGTCCTGCCGGGACCTGCGGGTGTGTCCGTCTCTTATGTCAGTTGCTTAAGGCACAGGCATGTTGTTCAATTTTAATTTTTTCACACAATGTGTCTGCATCACGTGGTAGTAATCTAACAGTTTTTAAAAACAGGTCCTTTTTGCATTTAGGTTACAATTCTGCTTCTCACGATACTTTAATGCACATTTTCTAACACATCTGACAGTGGTATGAGAATTCAATGTTGATTTACTCAAACTAGATTAAGCGCATCGCTCCCAGGTAAAAAAGTGGTATGACCTGTCGAACTTGAATGTCACCTGTGGGTCCCAAGTTCAAGTTCGTAGAGGGAAATGTAAGGTTTCAAAGGCGATGCATTGCCTGCCTTTGTATGAAGGCGTGGCGCAGACAGTTACTTTGGAAATTAATATGAAATTGAACTAATAATTCCAGTAATTTCTGCAACGTAGATCAATCCTTGTATCACTTTAAAGAAAATCAGAACCAAATATCTTTCTTTTCCAATCCCACAAAAAGTTACAGAAATCCATTTCAAAATTATGTATGACATTTACCCTTGTAATAACATTCTGCAAAAGAAATTTGCCATAAATAACAATTCCTGTGTTTTTTGCAAATCTGATATTGACACACCAGAACATCTCTTTTTCCTTTGCAATGTTATACATGTTTTTTGGAATCATTTTCAAAAATGAATCTTAAATAAGACATCAATTCCACCCTTAAGTTTTGAGATGATAAAAGTTGGTTTGACAGGAGATGAAGAAACAAAATACTGTTATAATAATTTAATTCTTCTGGCAAAATTCTTTATTCATAAGTCATGGTTTCTAAAAATCACCCCAATTTTCCAGGTTTTTTAAAATGAAATAAATTTATTTAAGGAAGTGCTACAACATTGCAACAACTGTGCAGCTATGACTATGCTGCTATAAAATTTCACGATGTTGTATTATCTGTGCTCAATCTATAGTGCATTGTAATTGTAATTGTAATTTTTTCTTTATAAAATTGTAAACTGTGCCCTGAAAAAATTTTTTTTTAAAATTAATTAAATTTTTTTATTAAAAAAAAAAAAAAAAAAAAAAACAAAAAAAAACAAAAAAAAAAAAAACACAATCCTTGTCGGGTTCGCGCGAGACTTCGTGCTCTCGTTCTCTCGTGAGGATGGCGGCTGTTGTTCGTGTTAAGGTAACGAGCTGCACTGGAACCATAGGCTTTCCCCATCTTTTAATTCACCGCCCAGAACTGAAGAAGGAAACGCGAGTTTAGCGGGTCCGGTTAGGGTAGCCGGTGGAGGTCCACTGCAGCCACCTGGCGTCTGCCCGTGAAGTTAAACTTCCGCATTTTTACAAAACCCGATTACATGTTACAGCCTCGTGGAATGCAGCACTTAGGCGGATTTAACACAGCAGTGGCAGTTTTTGCCGTCCTGAGGAAACTGTAAATGACATTTAAATGTCACGTGTCCCATCTTCAGGGCTGCCAACTTTGGCCAGCTGGCTAGAGTGATATCTTCGATTCGAGACAAGTCTGCACACTCATTTACATGTATACAAATAGTGTGTAGGGTTTGCAAACTGTCCCAACGCTTATGGTGTTTAGGTATATACTATAATAACAGATTTGTTGTCAGATTTCTTGCTTTGGAGTCTGAAAGCGTGAGATCGGGCAGCCCTGCACCTTTCTGACCATGCGGCATTCGGCATCCCTCCCTTTGAACCGGCGACCTTACGATCACAGAGTCCTAACCCGCAGACACGCCGCCTCTGGTTCCCGGCACTTAAATCAGACATTTCTCGTGTTTTCTTAAAATGACGATTAGGTTTTGTTCTCCGTTACTTCGGTCCTCTGGGTTTCAATCCTTTGTTATGCTGGTTGCTCGACATGTGCCTCGATCACCCTGGGTTTATGCAGTGCCGTTGTAAACGCCGCATTACCACAAACCTGTAGCAGCTGTACGTGTGTAATAAACATGAGAACATTAGCGTATTTGCATCCCATAACCCTGAACTTTCATTGATTGCGTGATTCTGGCTCAGTGTATAGCCCATAGATTGAGTCCAGCCCCACCCTCCTCCCTCTGTTATATTGACATTTTCATAAACATACATTTCCTTTGATTTTCACCTGGCAGTCTGTTTTCCAGCTGCCATTTAACACATATCGTTAAGGTAGCCATTTGCCTCTGGGAAATTTTAAATAACTCCTGACAGTAACATTGATTTGCATGCTTTTGCATTCGTTTAACGGTCATGGTTCAACTGCATAAAAGTTGGGGGTGAGAGCTCAGCAAGGAGATTGATGATTGCGAGCTGGGGTCTTACTTTTCCCACTGTGTCCAGATTGGCATCATCGGAGGGTCTGGCCTTGATGACCCAGACATTCTAGAAGGACGGACCGAGAAGTGTGTGGACACCCCTTTCGGGAAGGTTGGTTCCTATGAAGCTTGAGGCGGACGGTATTTATTCGTGGGTGTTTGCAGTGATGAAGAGTGCGGATATGATTCACCGTCCCAGGATATATCCTGTCCTGTGGAAGCAGATTGCTGCGGCATCCATGTTGGATGGGTGGAATGGAGGCAAATTCAGTTTCTGTATTGAGTCATCGGCGTAATTTGGGGAAAGGGAGTAATCCCGAGGTGGTGAATAGCCAATAGCGAAGCAGAAAAATGCTTCTAATGCCACCAGCCAGACGAAAAGCCCCGACGTGTCTGTTTTGTAATCTGGCCCTGTCAGTGAAACATATTTTACTTTGTTGTTCTGCTCTGTGTAATACAAGGCACCGATTTTAGCGACAAAACCCATCTGGTGGGTGTTTTTAATAAGGTACCAGCCCATGAAGTGGAATTTTTATCAGACATTGATTTAAAGAACCTTTGGTAAATTCTGTTTTTGTTTCTCTTTTTCCTATTTAAAATTTCTTGTTGAATTATTTATTTAACCTTTTTTGCCATGATATAGCCATTGTTGCTGTTTGGTGTAAACTTACACACACATCACCGGCCAGACTGACCCATTCACACCCAAGTGGAGGTTTGTGTCTGGCTCTAACTGCTGGTGACTCTTGTTGCAGGACAGGTGTTGAGGGACAACACTGCAGATATATTGCATACATCTCATGAATGGTTTTCTTTTTTTTTTTCCGTCTTGTCTCAGCCTTCAGATGTGCTCATACTGGGGAAGATTAAGAACGTCGATTGTGTACTGCTGGCAAGGTAATAAATGATGACTTGTGTCCCCCTCCCTGGCGAAGAGCTGTTGAGAATAATATCTGTTTTAAGTCACAGTGCCCTCTTGTGGCAGTGAGGCTTCAATCCCCTGATGAACCGTACCAGTAGGGTGTAGGTGAATGGAATAATGTCTGGTAGGGTGTGTGGGCCGGCTTTCTTTTTTCCACCCACCCCAAACCAACCCATCCAACCCGCAAAAATACGCGTGGATAATGATCCAAAACCCGACCCGACCCGAAAAACACCAGTGAGTCTGTATTGCCATGGAACCTGCGATTGAAGCGTCATTTGTGACACTGTGACCCATAGATGACATGGATTCGTGCTCGAATGGCACTGAAGATGATGACACAATTTTATGCAAGAATAACAAGAAAGAAACCGAAAGATTTTTACGTCGTTATTTATTGCAGGGTTGTGCAAAATTGCACAAAAGACATCTCTCTCGCCCACACACACACACACACACACACACATACACACAAGCACGCATGTATATGCCAAACACACTAGTTGTCAAAACTGTAACATCTGATGTACCGTCAGATCTGAGAACTCTATCAGGTTATCTACGGGCATTGCGAGTGGAATTAGGAGATGCTCGTGGTAATTCGAACCCCGTTTACCACACGTTTTGATCGATAATGAGATGCGTTTTGTAACTTTTTGACCCGCCCGCCTGCACCCACGATGTTTAAAAAATGTCCTCCCTAAATCTCCCCGCATCACTAGTGTCTGCTTGCTATTTTGCTGACTTATCCCCTTGTCCCCCCCCCCCCCCCACTCCCACCACCTTTAAAGGCATGGCAGGCAGCACACGATAATGCCTTCCAACGTGAACTACAGAGCCAACATCTGGGCACTGAAAGAGGAGGGCTGCACTCACCTTTTGGTCACTACCGCCTGTGGCTCTCTCCGGGAGGAGATCCAGCCCGGTGACATTGTCTTGGTCGACCAGTTTATCGACAGGTATGCAGGGAGCGGCTCTTATGTCACCTTCGCTCTCCTATTTTTTTATTTTTTAATTGCTGGTTTGCCTGCCGCTTTACAGCGTGACCCTCAGGCCACGTTGTCATGGCAATTTTATTTTCTTTTAATTGCGTTGACGGTGATAGCAGAGCATTTATTTACCTGCCCTGAAATCTTTGACTCTCCTAAAATCTGGGCTTCTGTGTGACACTTGAATTGCTGCCTAGTGTCCTGGCGTTCCGTCACCGCGATTCCATTAGCGCCTTGTGCACATGTCTGCTTTCCGCATAGTCAGAAGCAATTTCTGCCGAAAGCATTTTTCCAGTTGCCATACAAATTTATTTCCAACGGTTATTTATATACCAACAGGAATATTGAGGGCTTGATTTTAGTTCTTCCCTAGTTAGTAAAACTTATTTGTGACACTCTAATTTGTGTCTGAGTGAGTTGTGATTCTCGTTTGAACCTGTGATGCCATAAAAGGAAAACTTTTTTTTTTAAAGGAAAACAGTTTTAATTTAAAAATAAGGCCACCAAACCTGTTTGACCTGTGGGAATTAATAAGGAAACTGAAGTTTGATGTTACACAACGCGAGGTGGCAAACTGTAACTTACAGGCTGACTAACATTCCTGGCAGCGTGGAAGATTCTGTAGGGACGAGCGGGACGAGTGGCATTGTTGCGTTAATAACGGCCAATCGCACATGCGGGGGGGGGGGGTATCACTGCATCTGTTTCCTCGTTGTGTTGCTGGAACGTTGACTTTGAAGTGATCGCCAGTGACCATAATCATCCAAGGGTTCCTGGGATCTGCAGTCTGGGAAGCTGGATTTCAGTGTGACATCACAGTCGCATTGTTTGACAACGGTTTGACCTTCCGTCTTTAAATCATTCCGTTTTTTAAAATTCGGACATCCTGGCTGCCTCCTCTTCCCTATCCGGCTCACCCGGCATTTTTCCCGTCCCTCTCCATTTAAATACTTTTGAGTCCCACAGTCCCCATCATCTTCCCTGACTCATGTTGGGGACTTTCCTTGCTTTTTTATCTTGCACCACGCCAATTATGTATATTTTGTCCTCCAGTGTGGGATCATTTGGGATTTTTTTCCCCCCAGCAGATTTATACCTCCCCTTTTGTTTTACAGAGACGGTCGCTCGCTTTTTCATTAGATATCCTCTTATTCTGTGTTTATTTGTTCAGCCCTAACCCCACTTCCTCTCTCTGTGTTCCTGCAATGGAAACGCTGTTTTGATTTAAGTTTTTCTCAGTCACGCTTGCCCCGTGAAGAGGAAACGAGACTACCGTTCTTCCGGATTTTTATCTGACCTCCCATACACATACTGGAGGTTTTCCCTAAATGCAGCAAGGCTGCCGGTGAGATTTTTCTATGTTTTCTGGTGTCCTCCCGTGCACCTGTGCGTGTGCGTGGGTCACTAGTGTCACACACCTATTCATCGCAGAGCAGCTCCTTGAGATACCAGCCTCACCTACTCCTGCCCTCATTCCTCCGTCGCTTTAAACTCAAATCTGATAAACCCACTGTCTCTGCAGACTGCGTAAAAAAAAAAGACTTGTTGGTAAAATCAGTGGCATCTTTCGGCCGCATTCCCAGAACGGTCACTGCAGATGAGGAAGCGTTGCCGCGGCGACAGGCTTTCTTCCAGCAGTGGGGTCTGGCTGCGCAGCCTGTGCAGCTGCATGTCTGGACTTGTGCTGAATCATTTGACTAATGCCAGCATGTGGCCTGATTTCCTGAGTCACTGTGGGCTCCTCCTCTTTTGGCGCATTGCCCAAATTAATATCCTCTTGACACCCTATTAGGCATGAACAAATCACAGGACTCCGCGTGTTTAATTTGTGAGTTATGGTAGTATGTAAATATTTGATAAAAATCTCTATAAGCCTGTCTTCTGGATTCGCAGGAGAATAGCCAATAGCTTTAGGCCTGAAAATAAACAGTGATAATTATACAATTAATGCTCCAAAGATCATCTTTTCACATTGATAGTTACGACACCATGGTTTATCATAATTTGTTTACATTTCGATCCCCAGGTTCAGGCCGTCATGTGACCCCATTTTCTCTGTCCACTTTCGGCTTCCAGATCTCATGAGGGTTTCCCATAATTCAGTGTGATTTATGGATACTTCCTTGACACACACGTGGAGCAGAGACAGGCTGCGTAAGCCAGAGCTGCATCTGGTTTTTAATACATGACGCCTTATGGGAATCAGTTAGTAAAACGAAAAGAAAAGACAAAATGCTAACGTAACGGCAACAAGTTTGATTTATATTATAGACTAACTCATGGCAAAAGGAATGGGCAACATGACAGTTAATTGTCAGAAAAGGAGGTATAAGAGATGCGACTTGGACTTGGATAGATTACAGGGGCTTTGAGCAGAGTTATTAACATAAATGTAATGCTGATTGTTATATATACTGTTATATGTGTTTATATATGTAGCGTCTGTGTTTCGTATTGGAGGAAGTTGAAGTTCCCTGTACTGCCTCCGAAAGCTAACATCGGCAGGTAATTGTCTCGTGGAGTCCAGACGATCATGTTTATGATTCGCACATCCTGATCTGTGTACGGCCGCCACGATTAATCGATGTAGTCGATGACCCAGTGAGGGCTGTCTGTTAGTCGATAAAATAGTCGATAGATTAATCGATAGAAAAATAATCATTAGTGGCGGCCCTTGATCTGTGAAAGACATCTGAAGCAAGGATTTCTGTCTGCCACGGACAACACCGGCACATCATCGCCTTTGATGTGCGGCGGGGTGGGTCAAGTTGCTCCGTGCATCAGCTGTTTTGATCTAACGTGGAATGTGCTGGGAGGCTCTCGACCGTATCTGGGTGGGGGGTGGGATCAGCGCCCTTCTGCTCAGTTCAGTTCAGCCATACCTAGATGTTATATCCATTTGCAGGTGCAAGGCCACAAGACTTTCAAGCGAAATGTTGAAACCTGGTGTCCTTTGTGTCCCGTAAATATTAGATTAAAAGTGCCGTGGTTTGGCAGCAGATCGCTGGCGTCCTTCCCTCCGCCTCGCCACGGAAACACCCAGTGAAAGCGTTTAAGCGGGCCCCGCCCATCTTCGGCGTGACGCCCGCGTCTCTCCCGTAGGAGGAGCTTTCTTCCCTCAGGGTTGACCTGTGATGAACACCGCCGGCCACACCCAAATATCCATGCCACCAACTGTCACCCATTCTCGGCGACGGGCAGCCGCAGAGTGAATGTGACAAAAGTCCCTTGTTTAGAAGAGCAGTACCTTATTCCTCCCCGCGGGGAGATTGAGTGTTTTCTGTAAATCCTGTCTTGTTCTCCATGAGACACACAGACACCTAACAGTGAGGTGATTCATCTCACTGCCGTGGGTCTCAAACCCACGACCTTCTGGTCAAAGGGGTGGAGTTCTGATATTTTTTTTTTAATCATCTTCTGCACTCATGTTTAAGCTTCAAAATGGGGGAGGGGTTTGTTTCCAAGAAGGGGAAGGGCATGGTGCCGGGACAGTATGTTTACACAGGGGCTGGCAGAGCGGGAACTGGATGGCGGCCGTTGCCTCCCTCACCTGGACATTCTGGCCGAGCGTGTTTTGTGTGGAAGCTTGCGCTGCAGTTGTTTCGAAAATCCAGCGACGGCAGTGCAGGGAAGACACGGCTGCACACAAAGGTTACGCCTGATGTCACGCAGCGAGAGTCGTGTTTTCTGATCGTTTCGTCAGCTTGGCGATTCCGTGCTGTGTGACGGCGAAAACGGGGGTTAATTATCCCGCATCCGGCTGGCCCCGTCTCCTGTCTGCCGCAGGGCGTCACGTTGCCAGCATGTGTGTCTGCGTGCGAGAGCTTCTCGAGCGTGACTGATCCCTTCAGAGCCCTATCTGCCGCCAGCACGATGTCGCCACTGGCACTGCGGTGAGATGGAGATAGCTGCACTCGGGCAAGCATCGATTCTTTCTTGTTTACTCCCCCCCCTCCCCCCCCATGTCAGAACCACGAAAAGGATTCAGACGTTCTATGATGGAAGCCCTACAAGCCCACCCGGGGTGTGCCACATTCCTATGGCCGTCCCCTTCTGCAGTAAGACCAGGCAGGTGAGTGTAGTGTGTGATTTCACTTCTGCCATGATAGTCTGCCAGCACCCCCAGTGCAACCCTCTACCATCGTTTATAGCAGTGGGTAAAGAACTCAGAGATGTGGTCTTGGCAAGACCAGTCGTGCTAATTTGCCTTCCAAGAACAAAATTGGGGCGCAATGAATCATGGGATTGTTCTCATGGATGAGGCTTTAAAAGCCCTCAGGCGTGGGATTACTATCAGCTGCCAATCACAGTCCGGTTTAGCTTCAGAGCAGCCAATAAGCTCATTGATCCCACTTGGTTATCCCGCCCACAAGGGAATCCTGATCCCTCACATCATCCTTTTCCTCGACTTGCTGTCCACTGCAGGTCCTGCTGGGGGCGGCACGCGGCCTGGGGGTGAAGTGTCACCCCCAAGGGACCATGGTGTCCATCGAGGGGCCCCGCTTCTCCTCCCGTGCCGAGAGCCTGATGTTCCGCGAGTGGGGCGCCGACGTCATCAACATGACCACCGTGCCGGAGGTGGTCCTGGCCAACGAGGCCGGTCTGTGCTACGCCAGTATTGCCATGGCGACGGACTACGATTGCTGGAAGGAGCACGAGGAGGCGGTGAGTTGGGGGCAGGGGTGGGCTGGGGTGGGGGGATTCTAGATGAC
>JAODKE010000092.1:193884-207100 GCA_026779605.1 Mormyrus hasselquistii
GGGGCGGGGGTGGGCTGGGGGGTTTTGTCTGAGATCCAGCTGGCTTTTCCCTGCAATGGCTCCTAGTCTGCTGTGGTGTCTCTACGTGTTCTCATTTTAACCTGGAATGTATATCTCTAACGGTGTTCGCATAACAATAGGACCCATAAAATCAAGGCAGTGTATATGTGCAGATACACGCATGTGTGTGTGAGAGAGAGAGCACATCCGCATGCTAAACGCACACGCCGCCCTGTCACAGATCACCATCCTGGTCCCTGAGGCCTGCTTCTAACACACTGCTTCATGAACTGGTATCTGATGCGCTGCCTGTGGGGATTAGTGTGTGGCTGAAGTCTCTTGTATCTGTGTTCAGAAGGTTCAAAAACTCTGGTTCGAATCCTGTGGTTTGCAGAGTGATGTCACCACTGGGCCCTTGAGTAAAGGCCCCTAACCCCCATTGCTCCAGGTACTGTAAAGTCATTGCATTTTGAAAAGCACATGATGAATTTTTGGAAAATTGGCTTTTTCAACGGCATTTAATTAAAGATGTACACAGCGCGGTGATGTAGGTGTTCTAAGATGTGGCCGTTCGGGGAAAGGAACAGTGTTCCAAGGAGAGTCGTGCTTCAAAGCGCAGAATTCCCGCACAAGCGGGAACTGACGCCTGCTGTCAGGTGCCCGGAGTCAGCGGCTCAGGAAGGCAGATAGTATCTTCAGGCACGAGCGAGACGCTGTGGGCGATGACCTGGCAAGATGCAGCCGCGATCTGTGAGGCAGTTTCCCTTTTCCTCGGAAGGGAGCCGCACCGCGTTGCGTAAAGTCCGTCTTCCCCGCTTCCTACTTCGTTCTGTTTACATCGGCGGCACGCAGGCTCAGCCTGGGGGCTCCAGCGGTTCGGATCAGCGGTGCGGCAGGCTGAGTGCACTAGGCTCCCCCCCCTCGAGGACCCCCCACCTCAGAGTGACACCACATAGCCTGTCTGTGCCCGTTTCTTTGCCTAGCGTCTGTGCCTCGTTGCCCCCCACCTAATCTGGGTTATTGTCGAACAAACATAACGTTTTCGCAAACGAAAATAACGCGCACAAAAAAAAAACTACAGCTAAACCAAAACCATAAATATTGTGACCAAACCCTGCTGTTTTTAAATACTGTTTAGCTAAAGTAATGATTTATTTATCTTTAATTACCAATAATAATGCCTAGAGCATGTTTTGCTCATTTTCAGGACATTAGTACGTAATTTGCACTGTGTATTCATGTAGGATCCTCTCAAGAACAGACACGTAAAATAGCTCTACAACGTCCAATCAACCCTTAGAAATAAAATCACTGAAACTTGACCTAAAACTAAACCACACTAAAAATGAGCCAGAACTAAACTGGATTTCAAAATGACAGCTGAAAATAATATACAAACGAAATGACCTCATCGGCTAGATGGTCTTCAACTGCTGTAAAAGATGGGGAGATGCGGCCCCCCCCAGTCAGCAAACACCCCCTCCCTGAAAGACCCAGTCGCCCAGCTTAACGGCTGCAGGCCTTTGTGTATCTTACTGTACTTGACCCCTGGGTGCCCCTCCTTCCCCCCCGCTTTTCAAACGCCCCCACTACACTTCCGTCACATTCTTCCTTCTGTCCATCCTTCCATCCCCGGCTGCCAGCGGAAGCTGAGTCACAGTGATTCACCAGGCCGCCGGGTCAGCCCTCCCCCCCCCTCCACCCCCATGGCTGCAGCCCGCTGGCCAGCTGGTGGGACTCTTTTCTATCCCGATCATAGCCTACTGTGAGTTAAACACGTTTTGCTAAACCTGTGTGCTCAGTGGGTAAGGACCCTGTGCCTGTAACCAGAAGGTCGCCAGTTCAAATCCCAGGGTCAGCTGAGTGATGTCACTGTTGGGCCCCTGAGCAAGGCCCTTAACCCCAAATTGCTCCAGGGACTCTTTTTCTTACAAAAAAGATGAGGCTTTCAGTGAAAGTGTCTGCTATGTAAAATGTAAAAATGTGCTGAATAAATCACCCTCACTATATACACATGGTTAATTCTGTAGATGTTTTTGTTTCTTTGCATGCGTGTTGACCAACATACTTTGTACATTCGGTGAAAACATCATCGCTGTTCACGTTTTACTTAACCAGCAGATGTTTTCATCCAAAGCGACGTCCTTTTTCCTTTTTTTTTTTTTTTTAAGAACGTAAGATCAGACAGTGTCTGCAGCTGTAAGGGCTTTGCTCAACGGTCAAATCAGCCAAACAGGGACTTAGTGATCACAGTCGGAGTTTCCAAACCCGCTGAGCTGTATCACCCACCCCCCCCCCCACAGGTGACAGTCAATTTGGATGATGTGTAGGGGCCTGGTTCTCTCCGCTGGCACAAACTGCCGGTTTGCGCGAAGCCACTTGTGAAGCGAAAGTGAAAGTCACTGGTGTGCCTGTCAAACCAGTACTGCTCAGCGCATCACTGAAACTATGCGGCCCGTCCTGAACTGGACTCTGCCCCGTGGCTTCCTCATGGATGCATGCCGTCCCACAGGTTCCGGCTCCTCCTTATCGGCCCGTCGATGTCTGGCTGCTGTCCCCGCGCCGCTCGCGTCCGCCTGTGGCCCTGTGCCCTCTCACAGGGAGGTGCCATTTGGAGATAGTGGACATTTGTGGCAATTTATCGCTTGAGGGACTGGCAGCTGCTGTCACGGGGAAGCCTAAAAACTTTGGCGCCAACAAGACCCCTCCCCCTCTTTTTATTGACGCACCCCTCCCACCAGATACACCATTACCAGCTTTTTTTTTTTTTTTTTTTAAAAATTGTCATCAAAATCTATTCATTGCACATTTGTCTACATTAAGGTTCTTTGTCCATTTGCAAAGCCGTATTTTTTAACTGTTTCTCTGTTTTATGTCTCCGAATTTCACGTTTAAATGTCTTACATATTTATGTTGCGTTTATTACCGTTGTCTTGCACTATGACCAACAGAATTGAAGTTTCTTGGTATATGAGCCATGGATCATATAGCTGAAGATAACAATTCAGGCACTTTCACTTTGACTGGCCGTGTGACTCAATGTGTAACAGGTCTGTGTGGACAACGTGCTGAAGACGATGAAGGAGAACGCGAGCAAAGCCAGCAGCATCCTGCTTTCCGCCATCCCCCTTATATCTACGATGGAATGGTCTGGGATTATTGACTGCAAGAGGGTAAGTGCCCACTCTGCTGGGGAGGGAAGTACTTCAACTCACTAAAGATTTCTCCATGGTTCCTATAATTCACGTGGTCTGCTGTGTATTTTCATGTCAGACAGCAGGGTGATAAACTTAAGAAAAATCATTTTGCTGATATGTTATATCTATATATATAATGTTCGTTATTTGAGAGAAACAGTATAGCCTTACAATTACAGCTTAATTGTTTTATGCTGGAACTTAACGAGCAATCAAGACGCGCTGAGCCGGGTCATGTTTATCACCGCTTTGACGTAACAGATTTTTACCGCTGTATCATAGTTATTGTGTTTTTATTTGGGGTATATTACTCTGGCGTACGTTGGAAAAAAAGCTGACTGTCGGACATTCCATAGTTAATCAGCACCGGTCTAATATCCCTCTTCTGCAATTATCAGATTAAAGAATCCAGACATATTTCTTCACGTCAACATGGCCTGATTTCCAAACCGGCACCTGCCGGGTCACCCCCCACCTCCCACAAGTGCGAGCATGTGCCAGTTTCATAGCAAATTAACCTCCCTTAATGCGCTGAGCCTTTCGTAACACTGCACCACCGTGAACTCCTCCCGCAGCAGACAGGTAGTTGATAGATAGTAAGTTAATACTTTGCCCACACGGATGCAATAAATGCCTGCTCGCGCCAGACAGATAACAGATGCCCCAGAAGTTATTCAGTATCGGTTAAAGTTGGGATTAGGCTATGACGTATTACGGTTGTCACGTAAGAATCACATTTAAAGGGCACAATGTTTTCTCACTACTTAGTGCGTTTACCCTGTCGTTATTGTTGTTTGATGACGGGTTTTTATTCCAGTCCACAGCTCAAGCTTCCGTAATGCTTCCGAAGCCCTAAGGATGATGCGCCGTCACGTGGTCTGCAGACTCCGACCAAGGCCTCTTCACAAAACATTTTGATTATAAGAAGTATTGCCGTTTTGTATGCACATTAGTCTGCTTGTTTCCTGCCCCTCAGATCAACGGGGTTGTTATTTTTAAGTATAGTATTCATTAGAAATGTTACGGAGCCCGTAGAGGGATCTGTGCAAAATTTTACGTACGCATTTTTTGCACAGATCCCCTCAGGGGGTCCGTAAAATGTAGTATTGAAGATGCTGCCTTAAGTTTTTTATATATATGTAAACACATTATTGCTTAAATGATGCTTGGTAACTGCTGTACGGTTATCTTGGCACTGACAGAGGGAATAGTTTAAACGCGTATTAGGTAGAATGAGCCGTTTACCCTGTGCTGCTGATTTACCACTAGGAACAAAGTCGAAGAAACGGTTCTTCGTTTTTGTGTTTTTGCCAGGTTTTGATTGACGGCTCGCAATTCCAGTTTTACTGCAGATACTTCCGCGGCACTCCCTTGGGACTGAGCATCTGACTTAAATGTGCATTAATAACAAACGCTTTGTACGGCAACTAATTATAACGAATAAAACTCACTTTGCATAAGTTTGTATTTCTTTGAATACTGCCGTTTGATCCCCCATGTATGGTCCTGTTCATAAAAATGAGTATAATTAACTAATGACTAGTAAAAAGATCGTTGTCAGGTTTGTCATTGTGCATCTGGGCTCTCATCCTGGCGCTAAATAATGTAGCCTTAGCTGTGACTAGAATAAGGTTTGCATGCTGTGGACCACAGATGCAACCGCGGTATATTATTTCTCAGCTAACCACTGTAATTACTCCTTCTAGAGATCGTTGTAATGGTTCTTTAGTCGCAAATCCAAACTTATTTTGAAACTTATTTTGAAAAATCTACATTTATCATTCAAATGATGAGTTATACGTTTTCTATCAGAACGAAATTGCGAAAATATCTTACTTTACCCTTAAGAAAGTACACTAAGTGATCCGATCCTCACGTGGAACTGCTTGCTTAGCAATGTTTTGTAATTTATATCTACTAACCCAAAGACGGCATTTGTTGAGTTTTAATATTTAATGCTTTACACTTTGGATTTCGGATCATGTTTTTCAGTGGCGGTGTCAATGCTTATGTCTAATTTGTATTCCGATAATGCATATTTATTTTGGGTATTTCTCGTTTCGTTGTGAGAAACCCTGGTCAATAACCCGAAGATGACATTTTTCTCGTTTTGATGCGCACAGGCTGCGTTTTACTTGGCGCTTCCCGAAGCAACGTGACCCGCCTGAGGCAATGGGCGTCGCCCGTTCGTGCTTGAAGTCACAAAACAAAACTAAGGGCATGCCGCCTCTCCAGATGATTAATGATATAAACATGTAAAGGAGATTTTAAACGGCAGTTGGGATACGGGAGAGAGTGTATTACTATGTATATTTCATGTAAATCGCTTGTTAAGCTCACTTTTGCACAACCTTGATTGCAGTATGTTTGTCTCGATTGAACCTGTCACTCTATCTATCTATCTATCTATCTATCTATCTATCTATCTATCTATCTATCTATCTGCATAAAAACTAACAATAATTGAGGCATGTAAAGGTTACTTTCCTTTGGACCGGATACACACTTAGTAATACTGTGAAATTCACTTAAGTGCATTTTCCATAATGGCGACATTTAGCAGAATTAGAGCCCCTTTCATTAAACAGGCAGTGATGCAAATGATTAATTCTGCTAATTATTTGTAATATACTTACAGCTCCTGCAGCTCAGCAAGCAAAGCACTGCACTAGCTACGTAAAAATTGGGGCTTTAAATCCTAATGAAACACATAAAACTGTAACTCTTCCCTCCACTCTAAATCACTTTGTCTGAAAAATGCAATGGTCATTTTATAATTTTATAACGAATCTGAGATGTTATCGGCTTTATTTTGCCACATAACGTTTCATTATACTAATATAGTCTGTACATAAAGTTTTTAATCTTTCGTGGAACTTGGAATTATTTGTTTATCCGCATAAAAATCCGCGAGTTGCCTATGCAATGTGCACCGAAAGACTTAATTCATTAAGCGCACTTTATAGGTTATCAAAACTGCCATCAAAACTTTACATTTACCATCGGTAATCTAGATATTTTCAACCTTTATCAGAACCATATATAAAGTAATTACTAAGTTATAATGTATATTATTGCATTTGGCTGGATTTGGCTATTAGGCTGACTATCATATCATACCCCGACTCCCACAAGAAAAAGCGGTGGAAAAATTACAGTTGTAATTAGGCCTATATTATTGTCAAGGATGTACAATAATTGTCCGGAATATCACTGACTAATCAAATTACCCGAAGTGAAGCGGTTCGGTGACGTAGCCTATTGAAAGGCAATCACCACTTCGCATTTTATTCCAACATATTAAAATTAGGTTCATCAAACCTCAAACACGCTACCACATCGTCTATTCAATCGTACGTATATCCTACTCATACTTGGAATACATCAAGCATACTTTTGAATGCCTAGTCCATCGATCACAGTGCGATCTATTTATAAAAATACTTTATAATGTATTTACCGATAGACATTCACATTAGCTAAACTGATGCTTGAACTCAGTATAAGAGCCATATCAATACAGCGTCAAGGTGTAAAAATACAATTAAACGCATTACGTAACCCAACTGCATTTTTATAGTTTGTATTAATCGCTCAGTTTATGGCTTCATAAATACAATCTATAACGCTGTCATAAAAAGCAATCTTTATACAAGCGGCTGTTTTCCCCTCTAGTGCGTATCTAACTTCCGCGACACGTAAACTTTTGTAATAAATTTTACAGTACAAAGTACCACATGGGTTTATTAAATATGAGTCATAATAGATGTTGAATCACTCTACAAATGTTTACAAATTTTAATTAAAGAATGAACCGTTAATGTATTATTAAAATTATATGCATTCAATACATGAATAAATAAAAAAACACAAGAAAAAAATAATGTTAAGTCTCCATAAATTAGCAATTCGGTTTATATATTTAAACGCTGATTTATACTAATGTTTAGCACTAAATTTAAATAGATACAACCTAATATTATATTATAATGATTCCAGAAAAGCCACGAGGTCTTGGTGTCCATGTTCTCTAGCGAGATCAATTGGTAGGCGATTCCATTGGTCTCTCATATTTAAATTAGCATGATATTGGACCAAAATCTGCACCGTGTCGCAGAATCCATCTCTGGCGGCGTCGTGCAGGGGCGTAGTGCCGGTATTGTCCGGCTTGTTCGGATCCGCTCCGTTTTCCAACAATAACTTCACCACTGATGAACTCCCCATCATCGCTACCTGTGCAATGAAATACACATTTGAGATTCTGCTTGTTCCTAGAGTACATCTGTACAAAAGACACCACATGAGTCCATCGCTGCTTTAAAGCAATTACAGGACGGATGAAGGATGAGTTATTAATTTAACATTAACGAAGTGCGAGTTTTGAAAGTCATCTATAAATAATACACAAAATTAATCCGACTTTAACTCCGACGTTTAAAATATTTCAATCCTCATCAAACGATTACACCTAAAACATTTCAACTCATTTTAAATACAATACAATTATACAATTTACGTTAACTGGGTGTACTTGTTGGCCACGAACGCAACGATTAATGTATTTAATATAAATAGGAACGATAACTTCCCACTTTACCTAACCGCGAAGGTTCATTTAACAACACGCTCAAAATAAGGATGGATTTGGTGGCTGGTATGTTTGCGGTCTTCGTTCTAAAGTATCCAGGCTTTTGTAAAAAATACTGCGTGCATTTGTCTGCTTCAAACATTTTGCACAAAAAGGCTTCGTGTACAGTGCAAATAACGTGATTATTATTCACTCATAAAAACTCGCGTAAATACACTCGTATAGTTAAAGGTGAAAGAGTTTTCCAAGTGGGCGTGCCCCGACAGTATTCTATAACAGATCCTTAATATTTTCCACAAGAAAAAATGTAAAGATCGATGTATTAAATAACTTAAACACCACGCGTATTACAAGCAGTATGATTAGCAATGACGTTTAACACAACGTCACATGAGCGCTTAACTGAACATATATGTGACGCAAACTACTGTTATGTCATTTTAAAGGCAAACTAGATTAAATGGATGCACAAACAAATAAAATGTTTTGCGGTCATTTTATTCAGAAAGCTTTCATAAGCTTTAACAGGGTCCTGAAGAGTAAAAATATGTTTGCCAGTGTTCAGGTGTCAGTGACGTTTACATAGTTTGAAAAAGAAACCAAACCAGAACATAAACACAACAGTATTTTGTATTACTTACAGATATACCATTATATCACGATTCGGATGCCAACTAATAAAACATCGGTTATTCTGTCTGGGTACTCCATAGCTGCACCTGACCAACAGGACGGTGGAACACGCCACGCAGAGGCGTACCAACCTGCAGCGGCGTCCGTCCAAAGCTATTTGCGGCGTTAGCATCAGCTCCATTTTGGAGCAAACGTCCCACTGTCTTGATGTTTCCATTTGCCGCTGCGGATGCGAGCTCATCCTCGAGGTTCATCTTCGTCTGCGGATCACCTAGTCCAGATGCGCGGCTTGACGGAACCGTGCTGACAGGTGCGGCGGCGCAGAGCGCATCGCCGGTTCGGCGGAGACCTGGCGGGCTGCTGCCCGACGCGAGTGCCGTCGATCGGCACTCTCTCTCGCATGCGATGAGCTGCTCTCGTACACTTTCATCCAGAGTGCTGCCTAGTCCTAGACCGACGGCTGCTCGCAGTGTTATGTTCTGACTTGCCCGTCGCTATTGAGTCAGACGTCACTCACGCCTGTGGCTGCGCTCATTGCGCACGCCCGGCGCCGAAGACAGTCAGCATTATGCACCTAGTACAGCTCATAGACGCACCCCCTCTGGTGATCCCGGACGGGTAGCCTTTACAGTGCACACTGACGTCCGCCTACATCCAGTCTTTGCGTAAACCTACTTGCTGGTCTCACGGCGGCGTAACGTCGTGCTCAGATGGTGCAGCCACCGGCCGATCATGCATTGGCTGTAAAATTATTCCCGCTTTTGGCCAATTTCTCCTGGTCGGCTTACAACTAATTAAGCTGGTAAACTGTATTTATTCATTCGATAACGTTCATGATTATTATTATTATTAATAATAATAATAATTATTATTATTATTTTATGACGCTTCTCTTGACCGCAGATGTTGCAGCTTAATAGTAAAGTCAATTATTTGACTCTTTAATATTTTTTCAGCTTTTTTCACTGTTTATTCCATTATTTTGTCTTAATGATGTTGTGAAAAGCATTACATAAAAATAAATTGAATTGAAATTTTAGTGTTAATATTTCTTACTAAATTGCACTGTGTATAAATGGCTTTCCTAAATGTAATTAGTTATGTTAGGAATTATAAAAACTACCATACTGACTATAATTACTATTAAACACGTTATTAAAAATAAAATAAAAATAATTTAAATCATTATTCCAACAACGCAATGTATTGAAACAAGCTTGTCCATATGAATAAACAGATAAGAAAATATAAACGTAAACGGGTGCACATGTGACAGGTATAGTCATAGGGGGCTGTGCGGTTTGCCGCCTGTTTGCAAACGTCGTCCTGGCATGTGCTAAGGCAGACGTGAGGGCCGGCACGCCGGGAGCGGCCATCGCTGAAGGCAGCGGGCGGAAAATATGCCCGTTTGTGCTTCTTCGCGACCCCCCGTGACGAGAGCAGCTAGGGCTAACGGCGCACCAAGAGGACGGACGACATAAGAAGGCTTTGGCATAAACGCTTGTATATGTATATGACCTACATATCACGGTACAAAAACAATAAAGTGTCCTCATTATATATATATATGTCTGTGCCCTCGATCTGAATACCGTTGACTGTACATTTTTATTAGAATCCCCAGGGTCACGCCCAGTGGGTGGAAATCATCGGGTTTTTGCCTGGGAAATCCCCAAATCGAGGAGCCGTATAAAAAGGATTATTTGCAGTGTAGGTGTTAGAGAGCACAGCCAAAGGCGTCTGCCAGTATGATCGACAAGCAAATAAGAGTGATCAGCTGAGAAATATACATTATGCAGTTTTAGATAGACGATAAATCAAAGATCTTTGTGTGCTTGCGCTGATTTTAGCTTAAAATCCATCCATCCATTTTCTGTAGCTGCTTGTGCTCTGCAGGATCTGGGGGAAGCCTACCTCAGAGGCAGGGATCGACCCAGGATGGGGCGCCGACCCATCGCGGGGCACACTCACACACCAGTCACACCCACAAGAACACCTAAGGGTAAACCGGTGACTCCAATTCACCGCGGCATGTTCTTGGACTGTGGGGGGAAACCGGAGTCCCCAGAGGAATCCCCACAGTGACACGAGGAAACTCCACACCCATCCATGACAGAGACTCGAACCCTGCTCAAAAATCAATCCTGTTGCCATATTCTGAACAATGCTTAGATTATCTTTGGAGGGGTCATACCGCTTGGGGTAGCTGTCTCTTTCCTTTTAAAGCATAGCTTAATTAAATGAAATCGCCATGTACCTGTCACAAACAAACAACTAACAGGTATGGTTCAGTATGCTAACAAAACATAGTTACATTAGGGTACTAGAAGCTTATAGTTTAAATATACGGTATTAATACAGACACCTATTCAATTCTCCTTGGCAGTGCACATTTCCATTTATAATAATGATTGAAGTCATAATATTTGCATACAGTTTGTTTGAACAGTAGGCTTTAAATTCAGACTTAACGTCGCTGTGATATGTAAGCCGGTCAAACAGGAAAATCAGCACATATTTCTTTCTGAATTGCCCTCGGTGTGCATGCTGCCGGCTCTACGAGTGGGACAGTAAATACTTACGCACATATTTGAGATGAAGAGTGAGAGTCCCGTCGGTGTGAATGATGTACGTTCAGCAATACCTGAATTGAACCTGTAACTGGGCTGTTGCCTCACCCCTCCAAGGTTGTGGGTTTGAATCCCATGTCTGTGTTATGTTTTGTACTCTTGTAGTTAGTGGCAGAACAACTGTACACCGGCCCCGGGGCCAAAAATAGCCCCCGCCCCCCCCCCCCCCTTTCCAAATACACACTTAGGCCCTGCCTATGCCAGCTGCAGCAGTTGCAGATGATGAAATTTAAGTACCTTAGAAATATCATACCCATCATGCACTGCGTTAGTCAGCAAATTCCACAAACATGCTTTTTTTTTCGGTAAATACGCGTCCCGACAACATAGCTTGACTACAAAACATTACAGACTATTTCAATTTTAAAATTAAGCATTGCGCCATGTTTTGCGTGTTATGACTCCCACCATAATGAGATTGCATAAATAAAAGTGAGAGTAGCATGTCATGACTTAATGCAATATGTGAGATGTCAGTGTTTATATTGTCACAAATACTGCGCATATGTGTGAGATTTGCAGTTGGGGGCACAGTGCTGCTGCACCTACCAACACACCCCTGCCTGCAGTCCAAAGATGTGCATTTTGGAAAACTGGTGTCTGTGAGTAGCTAGTGGTCTGCTGTTGTGCCTAAGCTGAATTGATATCTCACCCAAGACATACCCCAGTCCTCTCAGCTGTCTGAGGTTGGTTGGACAATGGCTAGGAACTAGCTTAGTCATAATGAGAAACTCCACCTCTAAAGATATATTTAGATACATCTCAAGAGAATCCTCTTCTGTGAAAATCTTTTATTAGAGGATGTTACTCAACTGTGTGAAGTCGAAACAGAGGAGCTTCTGGGAATTTTTGACAGAGCACTGGGTTACCAGGTCTACATTTATAATCACAAAATGAAACTTTGTTCTTTAGCCACGTTTCGCGGGTGAACATCAGAGTTTCATTTGTTCGCTTGTTTGTTGAGCGTTCTTTGAAACTGTCGGGACACTGAGAGAAATACTCGACTCGACTCGAACTCAATAGTTCCAATGGTATCTCAATAGTGTGGACACAGCGTGGCTGATGGTATTCTGCTAATCTAGGTCAGAGATCAGCAACCTTTTTAAAGCAAAGAGCCATTTGATCCTAAATGTCTGACACAAGATTTACAATGGATACAATGGATGGATAGAGAGGAGGGTTTGAGAACAGAAGTTCAAGTACTTACAAAAATAAAAAAACATTAGATTAGTATTCTCAGTTTTAAATCACTCGGACGCGTAACAGCGCAAAGGTTACTAATATCACAAAATCGTTCAGTTCTGTACCGACAGTCTTCACTCTCACCCCAAGTTCATTTGGCTCTGCAGTTGTCTGTCCTTCACGCTCCACTTCACTACTTGTAACTGTACTGACCGAGTAGCGCAAAATGTCCTCACCGCTCCGAACTCAGCTGGTTATAATATATAAATCTGAGAAAATATAATAATTTTACGAAGATCTGGGAAGGCGTGGTGATGATTTACTACAAAAAGTATATGAAAGAATTAGGGATCGCAATAAATGTTGAAGCGTACATCCAATTTCAGGTACTAAAGAAAACTCCGGAAAGCATACCATCTGACCGGAGACGTACTCTAGTCGTAGAAAATGACTTTGAGGAAGATGTAAACGATGCCGTTTAAACATCACAGAAGCGCGCGATGGACTGCCTCATTCACATATAGCTAAATAAATAACTAAATGAAAAATAGCAACCCATAAATAAATGATTTACATTTACAAAAGAATTATCATAATATGTTAAGATATGAAAATGGGAATGCGGCTGTCGTTCCGAGCAGTGCCGCAGCAAAAAGCTGCGGGTTGCTGACCCCTGATCTAGTTAGTCGGAACACCGTCTGGCTTTTCAGGTTCCTCAGAAACCCGGTACAAAAAGTACAAAGTTCCCACCATCCATCCATCCATCCATCCATCTGCTTATCCAGTGCGCGATCACAGTGATCCTGAATTCCGGTCCGGGAGGTCAAGGGTAGAACTGTCCTGGATGGGACCTTCCAACATTCCCACACTACACTACGTTCCAAAATATTATGCAAATCATATTTAAGGGTCATAAAGATTAAATATTTTGTTTTTCAGTTAAACTCATGTATGGTATTGTGTCTCATGGCTCTTTGGATCACTCA
>JAODKE010000092.1:272634-288171 GCA_026779605.1 Mormyrus hasselquistii
GGCCGCAGGTGCCTACATCACAGCCTCTGCGTTCATGTAGCTGGAAATGAGTAAAGATGGATTTTAAAGATTCAGTACCCAAGAAATAAATCTGCTGAGGTGGTCTTAGTGACTTCTTGGCTGGGTCCATATGTATGCAAAGTCGCCCCCCATCAAAAAAGACTGGTCCCCTGTGATGGGCTCTTTTCCTGGCCGTGTGCCTTAGTCTACCCCGCCCCCCCGGGTTTTAAGCACACTCTGAGGAGTAATTAATAAGCACAGGGCCAGATGTACGCAGAGCTGCCATTTAGCCGGGAGGAAGTAAGATCCTGGAGGGACACCAACCGGGCTCACCTGATCTGCGGGTGTCTGCGTGTGTCTGTCTGTGTGTTTGTATGTATGCCTGTGTACATCTCTCTGTGTGTCTGTCTGCCGGCGTGCGATTCTGTGTTTGTGTCTGTCTGCGTGCCTGCATGCGTCTATCTGTGTGTCTGCACGCCTGTGTGCATCTGTCTGTGTGTCTGCGTGCGTCTGTCTGTGTGCCTGTGTTTGCAGGTCTCTGTGTCTGCATGCATCTGTCTGCCTGCCTGCATGTGTTTCTCTGTGTGTCTGTCTGCGTGCCTACATGCATATGTCTATGTGTCTGCATGCCTGTGTGCGTCTGTCGGTGTGTCTGCGTGCATCTGTTTGTGCATTTGCGTACCTGTCAATGTCTGTCTGTGTATCTCTGCGTTTCCATCTGCATGCCTGCATGCATCTGTCTGTGTGTCTGCATGCATCTGTTTGCGCATCGATCTGTGTGTCTGCATGAGTCTGTGTACATCTGTCTGTGTGTCTGCTTTGAATGTGTGTGTCTGTCTGTCTGTCTGTCTGCATGTGTCACAGACTGTGTGTCTGCGAGTGACTGTGCATGTATCCGTGTCGGTTTGCATGTGATCGTCTGTGTGTGTCTGCGCGTGTATGTATGTGTTTTTTCTGTTTGCATCTGTGTGTATCCGTTTTTGCGTGCATGTCTGTGTGTATGTACCTGTGCGCATGTGTAAGCGTGTGCATGCTTTTCTCTGCATGCGTCGTCGGGTTCTTGCATGTTCGGCTTTGTGCCAGATTGACACGGGGCTCCTAATTCTCACCCCGAACGCCTGCCATTCTCATGTTCCTGTTAATCGACGGAAGCGAACTCGGACGCACCGCATACGATGCGAACTGCTCCAGCGGCACTCAAAGTGTGCGGCGTTAAAACAGGACGTCATGTCCCCGCCGCAGTCCTGCATCAATTAGCCTATTCCTCACATAATACGCTACTAGGTTTTCAGAATGCCCAGTTTAGCACGAGTTCGAAAGGCCGCACTAAGCAGGTATGAGCATCTCCAGTTGGAGGGGGCGAGGGTTCGATACGCAGTTCGCAAGTGTTTACAGCACGCAGCCAATTGAGAAGCCGCCGAAACGGGTAAATTTATGTCTGGGGAGCACTGAGCGTAAACACTCTGAGAATGTATTACGTGACCACAGGTTTTCACAAGTGTACAGTCCCTCATTCGCTACCGAAGGGTCATGTGACAACAGGGTTGGCGGTTCCATTCCCAGATGGGAACCTACAGTAGTCATAAGCAGAACCCGAATATCCCGAGTTTAATATCCAGTGGGTAGATGACTAACGTTTGCTAGTCACCTTGGTTATAGACACTAGCTGAACATGTGACTGGACGTTAAAGCATCTTGTGTTCATAAGGCCGATTCAGTTCTTACCGGGCTCGAACGTGGTTTAATCGAAAAGAAGAAAAAAAAAACATTTCACTTGAAAAGTCGAGTACATTTCAGAGTAGAGCAGGAGATGTATTTAAAAATATTTTGAGATCTTGCTGTTAAGCATTAGTGTTGAAAAAATTTAAAATACCCTACTTCTATTGTTTAACTGTTCACTGCGAAATGTGAACAGTTTGAATGTGAGCAGTTTGAATGTGAACAGTTTGAATGTGAGCAGTTCCCTGTGTTCGTTTTTTTGCCATGAAATGTTAGTGTTTACTTTGCCTATTAACGTTGCTTCATTTATCTGTGCTAATTAGAGGTGCTTCCCTTGTTCGTTTTGGGTCGGGCAAACGCCTCTGCCTTCTGACATGAGTCCCTGGCGTGTTTACTGTCAGATAGTGGCTACTCAATGTAATAGACGCACCACACACATGCGCGCGCACACAGACACACACAGGCACACATATGCACACGCACAAAAAGAACGTAATGGTTAGGGAAGCTCACTTGTAATAGAAAGATTGCAGGTTCGAATCCCCGACCTCTAAAGCATCACTGCGGTACCCTGAGCAAGGTCCCGCCCCCAAGCGCTGCTCCCCAGGCGCTGAATTAGCTGCCCCCGATGTCGCATATGGGTTAAATGCAGAGGACACATTTCGCTGTTGTGCTCTGTGTGCTGTGGCGCGTCAACAATGACAATTAATCACTAAATTCTAAACATACACACAGACACACACACGCACGCACGCACATGCATGTGCTTCTGACAGCCGATTTCCTTCCCGACAAAAAGCCAGAGAGACTCCATCCGGAGGTTTTCACAGAGCCCAAATTCCAGGGTCCGGCTCGGAATGCCCGTCCCGAGAGAGAGCCAGGAGGCGGGCGATGCGGCTGCCGGCCGTGTTTGAAGATGGGGGAGGGAGACTGATGTACCTGGATATAAACACAGCCCGATTCACCACGTGCCCGCTTATCACACTCACGTTCACAGTCAGGCTGGCGAATCCAGGACTGAATACCCAGCCAAACCTTATTCAGGTCAGTCAGCAGTCATTTTACGCCGGTATGACATCACATGCTGAGCTCCGCCCCCGCAGACTGGATGAAGAGTAAAACTGTAGTAAAATCTCTGGCTTTCATGTGTATTTTGTTATTTTATTTTTTTTTTATGAAAATGAGATCAACACAACCAAGGATCACAGCCACTACTATGCTCCTCGAAAAAAGGAACTCTACAGTGTCTCTGAGATTTATTTTATCTCGGCGCCAGGAATCTCAGGGTATCTGTAAATGACATTACAATAAAACCTTAACTGCATCATCCGCAGACCTCCCGTGATCATATAGCTCAGGCTAAAAGTCAGTTATTTATTTTTTTTTATTTTAAATTTTGAATCCCTTTCTGTCATATTCATCTGTCCCACAGAATATTTAGGAGAAATAATTCAGTGAAAAATAAACTTTAATGCGTAAAAACAAAGAGAGAGGCCTATCAAGTGAGAAAAGGAGATATTCATTTAGCATAGTAACACTGTCCCAAAGGCTGCTTCGCGGTTTGGAATTTGTGGTTTGGGCATATGGCAACTCAACATGGTCTCCCTCCCCTGCGGCTACGGGTGCGAATGCAACTCACACCACTAATCGGCTGCGGGGCGACGCGGTGGCGGCGGACGCCGGATGGCGAGAGAGCACGCTTGGGACCGTTTATGGATTTATGGCTGGGGGACGTTAAGATCCAATTCCAGGTGGGGAGCAGCTGTTGGACCCTAGAGCGCTGTGTTGCTTTCATTGGGCTCTGGAGTGCCGTATTTCCAGCATGTGCGGCCCTGAATTATATGCGACGTATTAAGAGCAGGCGCGAGGCACGGAAGGTCTGCGGGCTAAATGAATAATGTCCTTTTATTTTATTTTACGTTATTTTATTTTTTTCCAGCGACCAGCCTAGCAGCTGTAAGGGGGCTTCAAACGGCCATACCGGGAGCTGGAGTAAGTGCGCGAGGAGCTGGGGTCCACGGGGTTCCGGTCACGTCGGGAACCGCCAGCTGGGGGTCCGTGGGGTTCCGGACACGTCGGGAACCGCGAGCCAGAGTTACAGCGCCACAACAGCAATCGAGGGATTCCGATACGGAGCATGAGTCCCCCCCGCCTCGCGCTGTTAGTGGTCCCCTGTCGGGGGGGGGGGGAGGGCATTCCTCCTCGGAGCAGAGCTGCTAATAGTCCTGGGCTCGTTTTAATTAATTAATGAACACAATTAAGCTTTGTAATTACGCGGCGTCGCCCGTTGGAGCGTCCGCCGACCGGGGCTCCCGGTGGGGGGGGAGCCAGCGCGGATTAACGAGCATAACGATGATGAACGGCCGGGGCGGGGGCCTGTGTGGCATCGGGCTACGCTCCCCGAGGCTGTCTGCTTCGCTAGCGTGGCTGGTGTACCCCCTCCTACCTCCCAGCGTCTCTTCACGCCACCCAGGGCTGCCCTGCGTCTCCCTGCACCTACCAGTGCCTCCCTGTGTTCCACTCTCCCTCCCACAGTTGCCCTTTATCTCTCAACACCTCCCTGCCCCTCCCAGTGCCTCCCTGCTCCCCGCTGTCTCTCCCATGGTTGCACTGTGTCTCCCTGTACCTCTCTGAATCAGGCACCTGTACTAGCATGCAGGGAAATCTTGGTAACTCCAGTGTACCACTTCCAGTTCCCACTGTAGCTGACAGTGCACTGCCGCCCCTCTGATACGGACGACCCAGTCCGGCTCTAAGCCACCTGGGATCCATGTTTCATACCAGCTCAGTCTGAACTGTCTCTCATCGCTACTGATTCAATCTTTAGTTGGTTCCCATTTTAAAAAGTGGGTCTCATTTCCACGTCTAACCCAGCTGAACTGAGCTATTCCACAATTCTCCGAACTATGGTTCTTATTAGGGAAAGATTCAGCTCGGAGGAATAACCATCTGGGCAAATACATGGTAAAAGTCTGCACACATACATGTTTACAAGCAGACTGCAACTCTCCTCTGTCCACCCTCTTGTCTGACCACGTCCCCATTACACACTTCGCCTGAATTACATATTAAAAAAACATATTTTAAAAACAGCTTCGTTAATCATTTCTTCATTTTTTCCTGGATGACATTGGCCCAGCATCTGAAGCAGAGACTAAAGTAAACACATAGGAGAAAGAGAGCCCCGCCCCCCCCCCCCCAAAAAAAAAAGACCTTGCTGTTCTTTGAGCAAAAAAAAAAAACAGCAGAAATAAAAAATGTGCAGGAAAACTCTGACTTGTCATGCATTTACCAGGAAGATGTCACCTCCCCCCCCTTTCCAGAGAGGGCGGATTCAGCGGTGGATGCACACAGGAAATGTCGGAGGGCTGTAATACGAGGCTCGGCCTAGAAGGGAAACAAAACCACGAACACGGCAGCCTAAAACCCGGACCCTCCGAAGAGGAAGGCGATCACGGTTGCTGGGGATCTTCATCGATACCGGATCGATGTACTTGGTGTCCCGTGATCACCCTACAACCGCGCCTTTAAACAAATAAGAAATCTATTTGTTTACAGCGCTATATGTTATAGGTATAATATTTATATATAATATGATATATTGTACTTCCCATAATGCCCCGCAGCTAAAGAAGGTATTTTTTTTTCTTTGACACACATCTGGCATCGGTTCTTCATCACGCACCCGTATCCGAGTATGCGTGTAAAAGAACACAGAGAGGCGGTTTTGGGGCGCTCATAGTACTGACAGACAATTCGGTTTTGGCTCAACAAAAACATCTGTCAATCCTGCTTTAAACACAATGCATATATTGCTAAAAATAGATAGTAAATTATATAGCAAAATAACAAATAGAAATATAGATATGCTGACAGGATGTAGATAACATGTCCAATGCACGGGTGCTAATTATCTTAGTTTTTCATTAATCTCAGCAAATTGCGGGATATACTGTCTTCCTTATATTCTGACACTGCGTGGTGAAGTTCTTTTCACGCGCCCGAAAACCAACCTCGCTTCCAAGCCGAACAGCGCCCTCTGCTGGCAGCACAGTAATCTTAGAATTAATGGAGGAAAAGATCCGTCGGTTTTCATGCATCTTTAGTAATTCCGTATCGCCTTCGGGTCAAAGCGATTTTGAGCCAATCCCTGAGAATAAAGAGCATAAGGCGGAGTACAGAACAAGACAGAATCACGCTCATACATACACGCACACACACAGGCGCACACACACAGGCACACGCACACTCTGAAAATATGCAGGCGATTCAGAGTTGCCAATTTACCCGGACACATACAGCGAGAGCAGAAAAAGTCCACAAAGCCACAGTATGAGATTCAAACCTACAACCTTGCAGGGAAACGGCAGCAGCGCCCCCTTCTGAGCAGGTATGGAAATTGAGTGCTGTGAAATGTTTAATTAATCTATCTATTCCAACTTCCAGCTGCATATTCAGGACGGAGCTGAGGTAAACCTAGAGCCGATCCCAGGAAGCACAAAGCAAACGAAATGAGAAAACTCAGGATGGGTTGCCAGTCTTTCATGGGGCATCTGCTATTTACCCTAATTCCTGGGTAAATGAGTGGGCGGTCCCACGCAAATTATACCCTGCAGTAAACACTGATATCGTAGCTGACTAGACCTGTCCCTCCTATGGCAATCAGACACGGGGATGAGGTAATGTCAGAGAAAGAGCGTCGCATCTCGACACATGAATGATTGCTGCCTGTCGGCGCGTGATGCAGAAAATGCATTAAATGCGTGAACGTGTCACAGACCTTGGTGGCCAGGGTTGCATGCTAATGTAATGGCCAATGAACTTTATTTCACATGCAGCCCCCCCCCCCCCTTCCCGCTTCCCAGGACAGATGCAATTAACGTTTTATTGGACGCTGCGCCGTAGAGGAACCGAATCGCTTAGCTGGCGAAAAATAAAATGACGATATTTTGCCTCTTGGTCACGTTGTGTGATTTTGTGGCCATCCAGCTCCCGATGTGAGGATGCAGCATCGGTGATACATCTCCCTAATTAGGGGTTTCACTCTGTCCCCTTGCCGGCGCCCCCCCCCCCCCACCACCACCACCTCTGTGCCTCTTCCTTCCCTCCCACTCTGCCAGTTAGGAATCTAATGAGACTCGTACGTTTATCCGCTTATTTGCAGGAGAGCGCCTGCGTCTCCACCACGTCGTTTAGGGGGCCTCGTTATTCACACAGGATCAGCTCTCATCCCCGAGGGTCACTGAGAAGCGCTGCGGCATATTTACGGATGCCATGCAGGATACTTTGGTCTGCCTGAATGTTTTTTAGGCCAAAATGGCCCGAAGCTTTCGAATCGTGGATGTCACGCCTCCAGCTTTAAGAGCCTGTCACTGAGTGCAAAACCTTCCCATTGCATGTGAGAATGTCATCCATCCATCCATCCATCCATCCATCCATCCATCCATCCATCCATCCACCCATCCATCCAGCCACCTCCCACCCGCTTATCCTGCTCAGGGATTCAGGAATGCTAATGCATTCAAATAAAAGAATGCCCAGTATTTATGAGCCTGTGTGTGTGCCTGCATTCCGGAGCAGTTCCCAGGTCTGGCCACTAAGGGCAGTGTTGTAGAGAACTGGGAGATCCTCATGGAACCTTCTGTCTGCTTCTCACCTCACCAGAAAAAAAGCAAACGTGTATTAATGAGGTAGGATTCCTGGGTAAATATCTTCATTCTGCCTCATTTGGTCTGTCTTCCTGATGGATGTACCAAACACTATATGGCAACCCAGTAGCGCAAAGAAAGACTTGCATGTAAGAACCCGCCCGCAGACTGCAACGTGTCGAACCGTTGGTGCTACCAGCACCTTCATCAACTGGCCCAGCTGCCCTTCACCAGAAACTTTAAATCCAGGTGTCGCCCTTTGGGTCTAGAAGGAGGAACTCAGGACCGTCCAGAACTGGCCAAAGGCTTGATCTAGAGATCCTTGATTTTTAGAGATGACAGGATAGGACAGAAGGTGCCAGAGGTGTTTTAAAGTCAAAGCTTTGACGCAGGTCTGGAGGGTAAAACTACGCATAGATGCCTCTGCGGGGCCTTTTGGAGGTATGGTGGTCCCCCCCAGGACTCGGCTCATGGATGGCTAATCTTCTCAGTGTCAAGGGGTGCAGTGCTCTTCCTGCTTTTCCGCACAAACGGAGAGCCGGCGTGGAGACTTCAAAGCTCCTGCCTTCGTGCTCAGCTGGCGGCGGCGCTGAGAGACACAGGCCAAGGCTGCAGCCACCATACCTTCATGTGAATCATCACCGTCAGATTCGACATGAGGTCAACACATGATGCTGGTTAATGCCTGAGCGGTCATAAACCGCGTGATTAAACCGCGTTCCGATTCAGCCCCGGGTGCCGTTTTCCTTTTTATTGGGCAATGTGAGATTCTTAAAGTCAGCTGGAAAAAGAAATACGCATCTAGGAATATGGTGAATAAACCAGCATGTATCGCAAACATTTTGAGACTTAAACATAAAACCAGAAGCTAATATGAGACCTGCCAATTCCAAAACTCATGGCCTGTTTATTGAAGTCCTAAAAATTGCATTTGATGCGGCATACTGTAGGTCTCATCTCCTCGTCTGCGTTGAGGAGCGCTACCAGAACCTCTGAGGGAGGGATGGTTGTAGGAGATGCTGGTACATGTGGAGCAGGTTCACGTGACCAGTCATCATGAGCTTCCCACAGCCCGAGAACCGCAGGGGAAACAGGAACACAGAGAGGAAACACGCGACGACATATGGAGGCCGTGAAGGAACCGGAATATGCAAACGTGTGGAGAGCATGTACATCCCAGTGCTGCTGATCTGAGCAGCCGTCCGGTTCCGTGGTTCTGAGCTAAACACGGCCAGAGACAACCAGCTTCAGCCTGTAGACCAACACATCTCCTATTCTTCAACGGGATGGGCCTTTGGTAATCGCTACACATACCTTTTTCTCTTCCCCCTCCCAATGCAAACTTCCTGGCTCGACGCGAAACTTGACGTTACTAAGAATGGCGACAGCCCAACACCTACTATTTTTTTCTACGTCAACGTAACAAGCTAGCGGAGGGCCTGGATATTTCCAGCAGCTACGGAATCTGAGCGGCGATCTCTGTTAGCGGTTAGCCGTCAGGGAAAAGATAAAGCGATCTCCTGAGGAAGCCTCGTATCTGTGACAGAGGAGGGGCGTCTTTCAACGGCCTCGGCTTTCCTGTACCGAACCAAAGCTGCTAAATTTAGCAGGACGTTGCCAGAACTGCGTCGGTTCTGAAGTCAGTCGTCAGGGGGATGAATATGTAGAAAATAACGGGAGGCGAATAGATTCCATTAAGACTTTATTGAGGTTATATTGATCTTTTTAAGAAGTCCGAGGAAGGGATGAGGCTTGGGATTCCAGTTTTCAGACAGCTGTTCCGGCCAGCCACCTAGGACACTGGGGATCTGGGCAGAACGACACTGTGCTCAGTCCTGGCCGGGTTTAAAATCACCGGATATCTATGCTTGGGAATATGATTGAGGGTAGAGTCGAGGATGAGGTCGCCGTAGCAACTGCGCTGACAGTTTTATTCTTAAACAGGAGCCGATTCCTCCGTGCGTTATGAACGACCAATGGGCTTAACCTGTCGGGCTGACATCCTACCAATCACTGGTGGAGGGTGGGGTTTGGAGAAGAAGCGTTATTTTATCCTCAGATAAGGCACTGTGGTTCAGGCTGTGGGCTCCAAATTTGGGAACTTGGCAGAAAATCAGGGATGTGAACTAATGGCACCCTCACAGGAGTGGATCGACGTCAAATAAATGCAGTCTTTCTTCTGAAGTTAATGAATAATACACTGTATCATTTTGGAACATTAAAAGAGAAAGGGTTATGTCGATCAAGTCGTTTTTGAAGTTTAAAAAGAAAAGGTGGCCCCAGAACAGAAACGTGTATGTGATCGAGAGCGTCATCTGCTCCCTTGCAGTTTAATCACGCACGGCGCGCTCATCCCCGAGAGAATGGAAAATTTATGGAAGGCTCCGACTTGGTGAGACTTTTATTATCTCCGAGGCGGCTTGTTTTCTGAGGAAAAATACAGGACGGCAAAGGAAAGGGAAACGACTGGCCCAGGGGCAAGCATTTCGGGTTTGGATGACAGACTCACAGACCGACAGGGGCTGTGATGACTAAAGATGGCGTGTAAATATGGCCAGCATACCTGGGCTCTGTATGACACCGTAAGGTAGGCTGAGGCATGGGCGGAGCTTACCCAGGCACCATGAGGTGGGCTGGAATGTGGGCGGAGCTTATCCAGACACTGTAAGATGGGCTGGGGTGTGGGCGGAGCTTGCTAAATCACCATAAGGCGGGCCAGGGTGTAGGCGGAGCTTACAGGAGCACTCGATTTAAGGAAAGCCACAGAAGATCTTAAATGGAAAGTTCACGATGAAGCTCACTTGGGATTTGAAGCTTCTCTTTAGGACACAGAAATGTAGCAAGAAATAAACCAGGCAAGTTTGGAGGGGGGGCGCCTGTGCACCTGTTGATTGTGAACTTGTGTGCGAGCTTTAAAGGTGCTGAGTGCCTCTTTGTTAACCTTTGAGCATCTGCCCCCCAAAAAGTCTCTGCACAGCCATGAAATAATAATCAGATAATTTCCACGACTTCAGGGGTTTACGTTACGTTCTTCAGTAGCAAACGTATCTCCTTTATCCTATGAGTCATTATATTGTACTATTTTTTTTTAAATAGGGTGTCCCTTCAAATGAGGGGACCCCCACCCCTTCTAATCACTAGTCGTTTGGTGACCCCTACACCTCCTCCACCTCTCCGCACCATGGGAACGGAGCAGGGAATCTACCAGCAGTGGGGAAACGTGCCCCGAGCAGCCCCCTCCCCAGAGGACAGCGTGCCCACCCCCACCCCAAAGCAGGCCTGAGGCACCTTCAGCCTGAATGGCGTAAGCCTTCACAAGCCGTGGAGGCCCCCCGCCTCCCCCCCACGTGGCCACGGGAAGCAGTGGGTCACCACGGGAACTTGTCCCTGAAGACCTTTTACAGCGAGGGGGGGGTTTCCACACTGCTGGGCACGCGCACACACACACACAGACAAACACAGGCAGACACACACACAGACACACACACAGACAGTGACACACAGACATTCACACACACACAGAAACAGACACACACACACGCAAAACATACATACATGGACACACACAGACAGACCCAGAAATAGCAGCCTTTAATTTTATAATTAAAAAGCGGTGATTAACCTAATAAAAACGGCCTTACGATCTTTCCAAGCTTCATCTGATTACAGTTCAGTCAGGCATCAATTCTCCCGTCCTCCCCTCGCCCCGGGGCTATACGCCCCCCCCCCCCACCCCCAAGTCGAAACGAGCAATTAGGCAGCGTGGGACCAATAGGGTGAGGAGTGCGGGTGGAGGGAGCCCCAGCGGGCCTCGTTAAGCGGGTACAGCGTGGAGAGCGGTGGTGCGGGGACTGCCCACGCCAGCCGTCACCTCGTGCCCCCCCCACTTGCCGATTTAATCCTTTTTACCCTCACTAGCGGAAATCAAAAGAATGACAGCAGGACAGAGCACCCTCCCCTGCACACACAGACATGGGGCGCTGGGTCCACGGGGCCAGGGCTGCGGCAGGTGTTGTTCTGTAAGCTGTGGAGGGTTGTGGGTTCAAATCCCGATGCCTCCGTGGCATGTGTTTGGATGTCCACCCCATATTTGTGTCAGTGTCCCCTGGGAATAACGTTTCTACCTTCCGGGGATCCCGTGTCCTGCCTTGTGCCCCATGCATCCAGGGAATGATTCCAGGATTGCCAGAAACCTATAACCATGGAAGACTGATATTGCATATGTGGTGAGAGCTTAAGTGCAGCGTGACCCGAATCGTGCTGTTGGCATTTAGCGTTAGCGTCAGCATTAGCGTTAACGTTACAATTAGCATTAGGGTATTTTGTTCCGTTAAGCGGCGGTTCAATGGAGCCAGAGTCAGTCAGCCCAGGTGCAGACCCCCGTCACCTTTGGGAAAATGTTAGTTTAATCCCCTCCAAGGGGGGGCAAAACGGGAAGGTGCGAATCCCCCCAAGTGACACGTGTGCCCCCGCTCTGGATAGTTCCCTGAGAGCTCACTCTCTCTCCCTCCGGCTTTTTCTCTTCCGACACGTGAAGCGAGAAACTTGGGCCCATCCCAGGCTGGGGGGGGGGGGGGGGGGTTTAGGGGGCCGAATGACAGACAGCTGCCTGCATTGCTCGGGCTCCGTGTGCGGGGGGGGTTTTACAGCATATGGCTTAAAAACGTGTGTTTGTAGGAAATGCTAAAAGTCACAGTGCCCGGTCACACGCTGCAGCATGCGGACAGCAGGCCAGGAAATGAGGGCCAGCGCTGAACAGCTCTCAGCTCTCCCTCACATTTCCAAAAGCATTATTTTTTTTAAATGATCCCACCCCTCCCATTTCAAAACATTTTATTTCTCACTCCCCCCAGTCCACATATTCTGAAAGATGCTCAATGACCGTTTACCAAGACCCCCTACTGGGCGTGTGGAATTAAAACTTTAATGGCTGGATGGCAGTAACAAAGCTTCAATGTGTGATAAAAGCCCATTAAGTGAATCGACTAAAGTCAGCGGTCCCTAATACCGGGCAGCGGCCCCAAGTCAAGCAGGGGCCCCAAGTCAAGCAGTGCCAGGCGGATTTTGTCCTCTTCCAGGCTTGACTTCATCTGACAATAACGAGGACAAGGAAGGAGATTAGAGAGAGTGCTGGGGCCAGTTGTGGAGGATTGGGGGGGGGGGCTTTCGCCTCCTATCTGTGTGTCAAGCTGTGTTTTTATCATGGGGGGCAGCGGAGGGTCTAATCAGCCACCAGTAGTTGGCCGGCGTGACGCAATTGGGGATTTAAGTAACTGTGGAGGGTGGAGGTGACGTCACCTCTTCTGGGTGTCGGGGGGGGGGGGGGGCTTTCCCTGTGTAAGGAGCATCACTCCCACCACCAACCCTCCATCTAACCCCCCAGAACAGCGAAGGGGTATTCCCAGCGATGTCCATGGTGGGCTTGGTGACATCCATCCTGCTGTTACTGTTGCCATAGTTACACTTCATCCATCCTTCACCAGAGCTTCTCATTCAGCGTGGTGGTGAACCTGGAACCTATCCCAGAATACACCAGGGATGTGGTACAGGAACATCACCCGGGATGTGCGCCAATCTGGCTGCATATTCAATAATTAATAATTCATAATTAATACTTTATGCTGGAGTACAGCGCCTCGCCTTGCCTAAATATTTTAATTACAGGCAGAATAACCACATGTCTCTCTGCCTTTTTGAATTTTGAATGAACAGACCGAGTGAAGTAGGAGAATTTTTGTCAGGGCTAATGGAGCGGAATAAGAGAGTGGTACGAGCTGATTGGCTGCCGCGCTTCCAGCGTAAGCGGATCAGTGCCATTGTCCCGGTGCCGAGGTGCGGGCAGGCCGCCGCGGGGGAGGGGCGGCTCAGATGAGATTAACCCAGAGCCGAGCCTCTACGCCGTCTGCGATGATGGAGCAGGCCAACCCCGGGGGCTATTAAAACCGGCCCGCAAAGGCGCTCAGCTATGCAGGCAGGCCTGGCCACCAACAACCGCCCCCCCCCCCCATCCCCCCCACTGCTACAGCTTAAAAACAAATCTCCTACTCCGAGCCCCAAACTATCGAGTCGACAAATATGTCCGGAATGGGGTGGGGCCACCTTTCAAACTGGACCGGGGCCAGAGGTAGATCACTGTCAGACAAGAACCACCTGCTTAAATAGGCCCAGGGATGGAGGAGAGGGGGGGTTAGGCCGGTGGGTCTTGGACAGAGCGCGGCTGGGGGGGGGGATGAGGGAAAACACGAAGTCTGAGAAGCACTTCACTGCCACACGACTGTCATTCGGACAAAACCAGCCTGCTAACCCTATTATTCTCATCCTTTAATTTGAACTTCCTTCAGATACTTTCATCTTAGAATTAACATTTGCCAACTAACAACTAACACAAATAGTAACAAATATTTGTTCCAGCATTGACTTCACTTTCAGAATACATTTATGTGTTAAGTATACCTTAACATGTGTTAAAACATTGCATTCAGAATACTTTCAATGAACAACACATGACAGCATAATATTTCTGAATAACAAACATTAAAATCATATATTCACATAACGCTTGTTATTATTGTATATCAAAGCTGTTAAGGGATGTTAGGATGTTAAGGTGTACTTACATGCTGCTTATGGATGTTCTATGAATGCATTATGAATGCATTATGAAGGTGCACTGAATGGTCTATGAATGCATTACAATGTGTTTTGGGTGTTTTAAGTGTTTCACTTCTGGACGATCAAATCTCTAATGGTGATTGTGAAAGGTTACCATTTTATGAGATATTCTGCTAGCTGCTCTTACAGTTATGGATAGCACAACCGCCTGAGCCTTGCGATATTATCGCTGACAGAGGTATGAAGAGAACATTTGCTGGTGTCTTTTCAGAGAGAGGCTCCGCTCAGACAGCGGTGGGGTCACCCGAGTCGCCGCGGTCGCCGTGGTCACCGCGGCCTGCCAACCGCTCCACATCTGGACTCTTTGATGTTTTGTCTAATTGGGAAAGAATTTTGATCTTTGACCCAAGCTGTGGAAAGCTGATCAAAGGGAGATTCTCTGGAAAAAAAAAAACACAGACGTTCACAGACGCGCTCACACATGCATACACACACACACACACACACACACACGCACACGCACACACACACACGCACACGTGCAGCTGCAAGGGGTGTATTAGGTAATGAAACTGTGGCTTTAAGTATTTAAAGTCCCAGTAAGTTTAGAAAGGTGACAGCAGATTCCTTCTCGTTGGATGAGGTTGGTTGGGGAAGTGGTGTGTGGCGAACAAGCCGGGCATTGTGCACGTGTGGGTAGCAGGGACTCGATGTCACGGAAGGAGAGCGAGAGTCAGTCCGCTGGGTTTTTGGTTTTTTTTCCCCGAGTCTTTCCGAGCCTCTCACCTGCCGTGAATAATAAGGATGGGATATTACCGGACACTTGCTGCTCTCCCCTCACCGGCTGACATCTCTTACTGCCTGCTCCCCCGCGACCGGTCTTTAGTCCACGTGGCCAGTGTAAACAGGGGGCGGGGCTTGAAGAAGGATGCATGCACGCCCACACACACACACACACACACACATACACACATCAGAGCAGAGATCTACGGGCTCCGCAAAGGCTCTCAAAGGTCGGGATGCAGTCAGCCGGCACGTGTCTAAATAATCTGCAGGGTGCCGTGCCACCCAACTCCGGGAGGATCACGGAACCCGGCTTGTGGGTCATGGCCCGTTTGCCGCCGGCAGGTGGCTCAGTCCCTCGGGGGCACGGGATGCGGCGTGGGTGGTACGGAGCTCATTTCGATGGAGGGGGCAGGATTCGCTGACCTTATCGCGAGTAAAAATGATGGCATGAGAAAGGAGGAAGTTGTGAAGAAATCAGGCCCCCCCCGCGAGTGGAATATCAGGACCGTTTGCCCAATCTGCTTCTGAGACCCACTTCCTCTTCCAGTGGGGGGGGGCTGGCATCTGGCCAAGAAGATAAGCCGGAGGCCCTGTCAGCGAGTGAGATCAGGCAGGGGAAGCCGGCGAGCCACGTCCCGCGAGATCCAGCCCGGTGCTTCCGGGCAGCCGGCACACTGTGCACTATTGTGTACGGCGGAGGGAAAAAAAACAGAAAGACAAGGAAGGGGGTTGGTAAGTGCTTTTGGGGGGGGCCAGGGGAGGAGGAGGAGGG